>CM068367.1:173591559-174006898 GCA_034769895.1 Magicicada septendecula | reverse complement strand
ACTCTGATTCCGAACCCACTACAAAAGTTAGGGAGTTATATTGCATTAAAGTGTCAAGGACTATTATGAAAGAATCTGTGAGGTATGAATTATAATAACCATTAAGATAATCACGAATGTAAAGATATGTAATAAGAAAGTAGAATGTGAATAAGACAGGAAATTGTTAACGTGAGAAACGAGATCTATTGTAGTTAAATGACTTAGAAAGTAAGCAACTTGAAAATACTAGTAAGTTAAGAATTGTATCACTAGACAAAAAATCAAGCTAGAGTAATACACTAATAGTATGTTAAAAAATCAAAGAGTACAAGAAAAAAAACTATAGAAATATACTATGAAACTGACATGAATTGATAATTTTATAAAAAATAAATTTTTCTCAAATGATCAATTTTAAGGAGGGTGTATATGTAACATAACAAAATGTTACCTAACCTAAATGTATGTTATCAGATTTTATAAGGACAAAACAACAATGTAAATAGGGAATATAGTAGTAAGAATAACCAAGAAAGGAGAAATCAAGAAAGAAGAATGAAGCAGAAGTACCACATGAAACAGTAAACCCAAATACTGTTTGACACTACAACCAGACAAAGACTAACACAAACTGATGGACAGAGTAAATTTACATTAAGCTGTCAATCAAGTCAGTAGTTAATGTAAACCGAATATTATATGTAAATAAAAAAGTGAATCAATAAGCATCTGAATACTGTGAAATCAGAATTAGCATTTTGCTGATAATAAATTTGACCATGACTAGTAAATTATGAATGCCAAAAACTAAAATTAGCAATGGCTACAGAGTGAGAACAAAGATATATTTCAATCTCAAAAATACTGATGAGAAAGAAAAACCATCTGTGTGAGGGAATCTTAGACAAGTAAAGTACCTCAACAAATTACCGAATTGAGAACCAATAAGTGTTGTTAAGGCAAAATTCCAATATGAGCGATATGTCTTAACAACGCCTAGACCAAGCATTAGTCAGTGAATTGATTATTGGGAGGTAATGTAAGTGTAAATTAAAATACACAGAACAATTGTTATGCTCTGACATAACAAAAAAACATTATTAAAATGATATATTTAATCATAATTCAATTGTTAAGTAGTGGAATAGAACGAGTTAGCATAAAACGAAATGTCATAGTAATTAGGATCGTTCATTACAATGTAAATAGTTTAGGTGTACTCATAATGTTCAGTAAAAATGTCAGTACAGAATTAATGGTGTTCCCACATAAACGTTTGAATAATAAAATATGTGAACACAAACAATATTAACCAAAGTGTAAAATCGGCGATTCAGAAAAAGCAGACGACAGTGAAAATGGTGTACCCGAACATTGATTTTATAACAATGTCGGTCAAAGTGAAATTAATTCGATATCGAGTGATATCAAATTAAAGAAGAAAAAATGATCTTTAATTTGATGATGACATCGACCCAATCGCAACTGTATTAAGTGCGGGAAAGATGCTAGCATCATTTACCAAAAAAGCATCAGAAATCTGTATGCGAATAACAACAACAACGACAAGCTGTCAATCATTTCAGAGTTTGGCGGTTGGAAACCGTTTTTAACGGCCAAAATAAAAATACGTCATACTCGTCACACCTGCTAGGACCAATCACAAAATTAGTTAGTAATTAACATTTTTACCTAACGCCGATCAACGAGCGGGGTATATAAGAAGGAAGCAACCAATTTAAGACAGACACAGACCAACTTCATACAGCACAGGACATGTGCTCGCTATCTCTACATTTTTAATAACTATTAGCGTCATCTACATAATACATCGAAATAAATAGTTCAACACCAAGAAACAACTACTTCAAGTTAATCTACAGAAAACAACAGTGATTATGTGCAGTATTATTTCAATTTAGTGCGGGAAATAATGAACAGAAAGTAATTAATTATTATCATTCATGATCCATTAAGTCAGAAGAGGATCGCAATATTCTGTTCTTGTGCGTGTGTAGTGCAAAAACCGGTAATCACTATAATCCGATTACCGAAGTGGTAAATGAGTTTTAATTAAATAATTAAAACCAAAAGGTAACAGTGCAATCATTATTCATTTTTTATCCGAGCGCCATAACCTGTACAATTTTTCTACACTGATCTGTACTGACGCAAAACACAGAAACATTTCAAGATTACACCATGTCTCAATTTATTATATGAATTTGGTATTATGAATTAAGCTGTATGTTAGTTATAAGTGTTCTCACATGATAAATTTTGTAAATCAAAAAGCAAGCGTTGACGAACGCACGACCTATCAACAGGTCATTTTTATTTGTTTACTTAATGAAAGTAACCTCAAAACATTATCAATCAATATTTTATCAGCAAATCATTAGATATTGTGTAGGGATAATTTTCTTTTTCGTGTCTCAAAGAATTCACATCTGAGATTTTCATAATTTTTAATGTTAAAAATAAACAACATCTGGATTTAGCCAGATTTCTAATTCATGTTCTGAGCAAGCTGTATGAGGCATATAATAACTGATTTATAATTGTACAACCTTGTATGTTTTCATTATATTTGTTTTTGAATTCTCTATAAGGGTGTAAATAAAACCCATTATTAACAGCATCACTCGATTTGATTTATTTCTATATGATAATTAAATATTTTATTTAGAAAACTCAAACAACCTTCAGTTGTGTTTTAATATTTTGGAATAGCATTGCCATAAAGGTGATACACAATTATTTTAAATTTTTTAATCATTCAGTAATTCTATTTGTGGGTTTTACACGGGATTTTCCCTAAATAAATCCGTGTGGCGCCCACTAACTAGCAAACAAGGCAATCTAACCTTGCTACTAAAGTGAGTTGGTGTTTGTAAACTGAGTTGACAGCGTAGTGAACTTCTAGAAAACACGACCAGGTACGTGAAAGTATATTTTGTTATCTATATTGTCCAGACATTACGAGACGTAACGTACTTAGACTATCAGCAACCTGGAGGAGAAGTTTTACAGCCAGTATCAACCAGACGATCATCATTATCAAGCAACCAACTATTGTACTTTACATTTCAACTTAAGCAAATTTAGCATTTAATTATTATCAACCCAACTATTTTATTTGTTTCATATAAGGGAATGCTTTTCAAACAAGTATAATTACACCATTGTAAACACACTGTGCGTAACCTCGAATGTTACATTTTAAATTACTTTACCACATTAGTAACCTTCAATTAGAAACAACTATTTCAAACTTTGATATATTTCAAGAGAATATTTCACACATAATTGAACTTTGTTTAAACAAGACCTTTAATATTTTAAACACAAACATAATTTTAAATAACAACCGTAAATCTTTTATTTTATTACAAATTGAATTACACACCGTATTTTATTTTATTACAAGATTACACCGTGTGGCTTTTAACAACCTCAAATAAATCAGAACCTTTTTTCGTTTACTTACAAATTGGCGCACCAACTAGTGTGGTGCACCGTAGAGCCATCAGAGAAGAATTGAACACCACCTTGATTGAAATTAGCAGGAGGATGGAAGAAGGCAATGAGAAAATTAACACGAGAATAGACGTGGAGATTGCCGTTGTGAGGGAAGAAATAGTAGAAGTAAACAAAAGGTGCGAACAACACGACCAGGACTTAAAACAAACAAGGGAAGAGGTCGACGGGAGGCTCAATACCATGGAGGAGGTGACTGAGGCAAGAATAGAATCTTTGAAAAGGATGAATCAAGATGAGATTAAACGGGTAAGGATAGACGTAGGTGAGCGCTGTGAAGAGGTAAGTACATCAGTAGACGCAGTAAGAAATTTAACTGTCGCTAATCGAGAGAGAATTGAGGAACTCAGACAACAGGAAATAGTGCAAATGCGGGAGGAGATTGAGGTTATCCGCAACCATCCGATCCAAGGTCAGTATCTGCTGCCAAATGACAACCGGGACGCGATTAATTTTAAAAATTGTCGAAGAAACCCTATCGAATTCTTAGCGCGTGTGGAAGAAAACTTGGCACGGATCAGAGAGACCAGATGGAACAACATAAGAAGCTTGATAGATGAATACTTCAAAGAAATATATGATAATTGGTGGACCGCAACGCGCCACGAAGTTCACAGTTAAGAGGAATTCAAGACTCAATTCCGCGCAAAATATTGGTCCGAGGCTACGCAAAACATAGTACGCGATCATATATGTCATGGAAAATACGATGCGAACAGAGGAGGAACCATGACTTCTTACTTTTTGGGTCAGGTATGTCTAGCACGAAATTTAGAAACAAAAATACCTGAAGAATGTCTCGTTACAAAACTGTCTTACCACTTTGAGGAGGGTGTCGCGAAGGCACGTCAGTGGGGGCAGATTAAGACTATAGCAGCTATGTCCGCGTTGCTCGAGGATCAGGAGCATGAGGGATATTACCGTAGGAGTCGTCGGAGGAATGACCATTTTAACAATACGGGCGGTAACACGAACAATAATAATAATAACAACTCCAGAAATTACTGAAGTAATTTTAATAATAATGGCCATACAAACCAAAATTATAATAACATTAATCATAATAACAATAATAATAGGCCGAATAACCCGAGTAGTAATAATAAGAATAATAACGGGAACCAGAATAACAATAATAATAACGACAACCGGCGACCCAATTATAATAATAACACCAATCGACCATCAAACCAAGGCGGAAATAATCCACCGTCACAATATCGCCGAGCCAATTATGTACAAGCCAATTACGACTCCGATAGAAGGCGACGATACCAACGAAGAAACAGTTACAGTGGAGACAGAGGAAGTATGAGAGGAGGACGATGGAGGAGTAGTAGCATTGAGGGCGACAACCGGCCACAAGTGAATTTTGTGCAAGCCCATGACCAGTCCGACCCAGGGGGACCTGATGCCCGACCGCAGCCAAACACCACGAATAATGATGACGAAGGAGATTGGGTGCCAGTCTGCGAGAGGCCTGGCTTTACAATAGTGCACAACCGAGCAGGCAGCTCTAGAGAGTCCAGACCCGGAGATGGCAGCCGACCCAGCACATCCCAAGACGCCAGAATACAATACCCATAAATAGAGTGGAAAGGCACAGATAACCCCATGTATATCAACCATAAAAAATGATTACTATTAAGAACAGATAATACGTAGTAGTAGACAACATTTGTCACCCGAATGTTTAGGGTACAAAAGAAAAATATATGTTTAAACACAATTACTATAAACAAACTCATTTAAGGTTCAACAGAATCACATATTAAGCTCCAAATTATTGAAGGTAACTAATTGACTATAACAGATCAATTTGCCCTATTAAGTTACAAAAGTGTGTAGGATTAAGATATAAGCCAAATTATTTGTTACTTGTGAAAAAGAACCAGATCTATCACACCAAAGGATAGAAAATTATGTAATGTCAACTAAATGATTTAATAAGAAAAGGGACATCTATTATGTCACAAAGAGCCAGTAGTGGCATATAACTACAATTACTATACTATACTTAGAAAAACAAAAAAATGTGTATCCAAATGAATATTATATGTAACTAAATTCTATCAAATGATTATTGTATACCTCTTGTAAAACTCAAATATTAATTAAAATCATCCAGAATAAAGGTTCACCCAACTAACCTTTGAAGGAGTAGAGAGGCAGAATAACAAAGTGTGTAAAATAAAAGAAGGATATTATTATGGAAAGTAAGGAAAGAGAAAAAAAAAATGTTTATAAAACAAACCATGTAAACCCCAAGAATGTTTATAAAATGAGATATTAGTATGTTATTATATTGTCACATGAAATTGTATTTATCAAATATTGTATATTATATAAAATCATCCAGAATAAGTGAGAACCACCATCACTTGAAGGAGTAGAGAAGAAAAATAACAAAGAGTGTTAATTGTAAAGATAGCTATTGTTATAATGGAATGAAAGGAAAGAAAAATGTTTGTTAATTATCAAATATTGTACATCACAGAATATGTCAGAGAACATCAAACAAAAAACCATTTAGTATACGAAGATTGTACGCCCTGACAATTCAGGATGAATATAACTTATTAAGAAAAACTTAATGAACTATTGTGAAAATAAAAATATTATAAACTCTAGATATGAAAACCAACTGCATAAGTATATTAGCAGCAAAATAAGTGTATAATCTTAAGAATACTCAAGTGAACCAAAACAAATTGTCAACTAGTACAAAAAGTAACAATATAGCTGATAAAAGCATAGCTAAGAATGTCAAGTCTAAAAAGAAATAATTACCTGTAAGAAAGAAAGTATGTTAGCAAGTATAAAGATGGAAATGTGATATCAATGAAAACCTCTGAAACCTTGAATATTATAGTGAATATATTATATTATTGTAAATGAATGATATGTGTTATATTTTTTGAGTTGTGATAGTGCAACTATTGCCAGGTGCAATGTTTATTTTTTTCTCAGACAGAGAAGAGTAATGCCTCTGAATCTGAGTATGTGTATTGAGGAACGGCAGAGAATGTAAGCCACAGTGAGCCACTCTGATTCCGAACCCACTACAAAAGTTAGGGAGTTATATTGCATTAAAGTGTCAAGGACTATTATGAAAGAATCTGTGAGGTATGAATTATAATAACCATTAAGATAATCACGAATGTAAAGATATGTAATAAGAAAGTAGAATGTGAATAAGACAGGAAATTGTTAACGTGAGAAACGAGATCTATTGTAGTTAAATGACTTAGAAAGTAAGCAACTTGAAAATACTAGTAAGTTAAGAATTGTATCACTAGACAAAAAATCAAGCTAGAGTAATACACTAATAGTATGTTAAAAAATCAAAGAGTACAAGAAAAAAAACTATAGAAATATACTATGAAACTGACATGAATTGATAATTTTATAAAAAATAAATTTTTCTCAAATGATCAATTTTAAGGAGGGTGTATATGTAACATAACAAAATGTTACCTAACCTAAATGTATGTTATCAGATTTTATAAGGACAAAACAACAATGTAAATAGGGAATATAGTAGTAAGAATAACCAAGAAAGGAGAAATCAAGAAAGAAGAATGAAGCAGAAGTACCACATGAAACAGTAAACCCAAATACTGTTTGACACTACAACCAGACAAAGACTAGCACAAACTGATGGACAGAGTAAATTTACATTAAGCTGTCAATCAAGTCAGTAGTTAATGTAAACCGAATATTATATGTAAATAAAAAAGTGAATCAATAAGCATCTGAATACTGTGAAATCAGAATTAGCATTTTGCTGATAATAAATTTGACCATGACTAGTAAATTATGAATGCCAAAAACTAAAATTAGCAATGGCTACAGAGTGAGAACAAAGATATATTTCAATCTCAAAAATACTGATGAGAAAGAAAAACCATCTGTGTGAGGGAATCTTAGACAAGTAAAGTACCTCAACAAATTACCGAATTGAGAACCAATAAGTGTTGTTAAGGCAAAATTCCAATATGAGCGATATGTCTTAACAACGCCTAGACCAAGCATTAGTCAGTGAATTGATTATTGGGAGGTAATGTAAGTGTAAATTAAAATACACAGAACAATTGTTATGCTCTGACATAACAAAAAACATTATTAAAATGATATATTTAATCATAATTCAATTGTTAAGTAGTGGAATAGAACGAGTTAGCATAAAACGAAATGTCATAGTAATTAGGATCGTTCATTACAATGTAAATAGTTTAGGTGTACTCATAATGTTCAGTAAAAATGTCAGTACAGAATTAATGGTGTTCCCACATAAACGTTTGAATAATAAAATATGTGAACACAAACAATATTAACCAAAGTGTAAAATCGGCGATTCAGAAAAAGCAGACGACAGTGAAAATGGTGTACCCGAACATTGATTTTATAACAATGTCGGTCAAAGTGAAATTAATTCGATATCGAGTGATATCAAATTAAAGAAGAAAAAATGATCTTTAATTTGATGATGACATCGACCCAATCGCAACTGTATTAAGTGCGGGAAAGATGTTAGCATCATTTACCAAAAAAGCATCAGAAATCTGTATGCGAATAACAACAACAACGACAAGCTGTCAATCATTTCAGAGTTTGGCGGTTGGAAACCGTTTTTAACGGCCAAAATAAAAATACGTCATACTCGTCACACCTGCTAGGACCAATCACAAAATTAGTTAGTAATTAACATTTTTACCTAACGCCGATCAACGAGCGGGGTATATAAGAAGGAAGCAACCAATTTAAGACAGACACAGACCAACTTCATACAGCACAGGACGTGTGCTCGCTATCTCTACATTTTTAATAACTATTAGCGTCATCTACATAATACATCGAAATAAATAGTTCAACACCAAGAAACAACTACTTCAAGTTAATCTACAGAAAACAACAGTGATTATGTGCAGTATTATTTCAATTTAGTGCGGGAAATAATGAACAGAAAGTAATTAATTATTATCATTCATGATCCATTAAGTCAGAAGAGGATCGCAATATTCTGTTCTTGTGCGTGTGTAGTGCAAAAACCGGTAATCACTATAATCCGATTACCGAAGTGGTAAATGAGTTTTAATTAAATAATTAAAACCAAAAGGTAACAGTGCAATCATTATTCATTTTTTATCCGAGCGCCATAACCTGTACAATTTTTCTACACTGATCTGTACTGACGCAAAACACAGAAACATTTCAAGATTACACCATGTCTCAATTTATTATATGAATTTGGTATTATGAATTAAGCTGTATGTTAGTTATAAGTGTTCTCACATGATAAATTTTGTAAATCAAAAAGCAAGCGTTGACGAACGCACGACCTATCAACAGGTCATTTTTATTTGTTTACTTAATGAAAGTAACCTCAAAACATTATCAATCAATATTTTATCAGCAAATCATTAGATATTGTGTAGGGATAATTTTCTTTTTCGTGTCTCAAAGAATTCACATCTGAGATTTTCATAATTTTTAATGTTAAAAATAAACAACATCTGGATTTAGCCAGATTTCTAATTCATGTTCTGAGCAAGCTGTATGAGGCATATAATAACTGATTTATAATTGTACAACCTTGTATGTTTTCATTATATTTGTTTTTGAATTCTCTATAAGGGTGTAAATAAAACCCATTATTAACAGCATCACTCGATTTGATTTATTTCTATATGATAATTAAATATTTTATTTAGAAAACTCAAACAACCTTCAGTTGTGTTTTAATATTTTGGAATAGCATTGCCATAAAGGTGATACACAATTATTTTAAATTTTTTAATCATTCAGTAATTCTATTTGTGGGTTTTACACGGGATTTTCCCTAAATAAATCCGTGTGGCGCCCACTAACTAGCAAACAAGGCAATCTAACCTTGCTACTAAAGTGAGTTGGTGTTTGTAAACTGAGTTGACAGCGTAGTGAACTTCTAGAAAACACGACCAGGTACGTGAAAGTATATTTTGTTATCTATATTGTCCAGACATTACGAGACGTAACGTACTTAGACTATCAGCAACCTGGAGGAGAAGTTTTACAGCCAGTATCAACCAGACGATCATCATTATCAAGCAACCAACTATTGTACTTTACATTTCAACTTAAGCAAATTTAGCATTTAATTATTATCAACCCAACTATTTTATTTGTTTCATATAAGGGAATGCTTTTCAAACAAGTATAATTACACCATTGTAAACACACTGTGCGTAACCTCGAATGTTACATTTTAAATTACTTTACCACATTAGTAACCTTCAATTAGAAACAACTATTTCAAACTTTGATATATTTCAAGAGAATATTTCACACATAATTGAACTTTGTTTAAACAAGACCTTTAATATTTTAAACACAAACATAATTTTAAATAACAACCGTAAATCTTTTATTTTATTACAAATTGAATTACACACCGTATTTTATTTTATTACAAGATTACACCGTGTGGCTTTTAACAACCTCAAATAAATCAGAACCTTTTTTCGTTTACTTACAAATTGGCGCACCAACTAGTGTGGTGCACCGTAGAGCCATCAGAGAAGAATTGAACACCACCTTGATTGAAATTAGCAGGAGGATGGAAGAAGGCAATGAGAAAATTAACACGAGAATAGACGTGGAGATTGCCGTTGTGAGGGAAGAAATAGTAGAAGTAAACAAAAGGTGCGAACAACACGACCAGGACTTAAAACAAACAAGGGAAGAGGTCGACGGGAGGCTCAATACCATGGAGGAGGTGACTGAGGCAAGAATAGAATCTTTGAAAAGGATGAATCAAGATGAGATTAAACGGGTAAGGATAGACGTAGGTGAGCGCTGTGAAGAGGTAAGTACATCAGTAGACGCAGTAAGAAATTTAACTGTCGCTAATCGAGAGAGAATTGAGGAACTCAGACAACAGGAAATAGTGCAAATGCGGGAGGAGATTGAGGTTATCCGCAACCATCCGATCCAAGGTCAGTATCTGCTGCCAAATGACAACCGGGACGCGATTAATTTTAAAAATTGTCGAAGAAACCCTATCGAATTCTTAGCGCGTGTGGAAGAAAACTTGGCACGGATCAGAGAGACCAGATGGAACAACATAAGAAGCTTGATAGATGAATACTTCAAAGAAATATATGATAATTGGTGGACCGCAACGCGCCACGAAGTTCACAGTTAAGAGGAATTCAAGACTCAATTCCGCGCAAAATATTGGTCCGAGGCTACGCAAAACATAGTACGCGATCATATATGTCATGGAAAATACGATGCGAACAGAGGAGGAACCATGACTTCTTACTTTTTGGGTCAGGTATGTCTAGCACGAAATTTAGAAACAAAAATACCTGAAGAATGTCTCGTTACAAAACTGTCTTACCACTTTGAGGAGGGTGTCGCGAAGGCACGTCAGTGGGGGCAGATTAAGACTATAGCAGCTATGTCCGCGTTGCTCGAGGATCAGGAGCATGAGGGATATTACCGTAGGAGTCGTCGGAGGAATGACCATTTTAACAATACGGGCGGTAACACGAACAATAATAATAATAACAACTCCAGAAATTACTGAAGTAATTTTAATAATAATGGCCATACAAACCAAAATTATAATAACATTAATCATAATAACAATAATAATAGGCCGAATAACCCGAGTAGTAATAATAAGAATAATAACGGGAACCAGAATAACAATAATAATAACGACAACCGGCGACCCAATTATAATAATAACACCAATCGACCATCAAACCAAGGCGGAAATAATCCACCGTCACAATATCGCCGAGCCAATTATGTACAAGCCAATTACGACTCCGATAGAAGGCGACGATACCAACGAAGAAACAGTTACAGTGGAGACAGAGGAAGTATGAGAGGAGGACGATGGAGGAGTAGTAGCATTGAGGGCGACAACCGGCCACAAGTGAATTTTGTGCAAGCCCATGACCAGTCCGACCCAGGGGGACCTGATGCCCGACCGCAGCCAAACACCACGAATAATGATGACGAAGGAGATTGGGTGCCAGTCTGCGAGAGGCCTGGCTTTACAATAGTGCACAACCGAGCAGGCAGCTCTAGAGAGTCCAGACCCGGAGATGGCAGCCGACCCAGCACATCCCAAGACGCCAGAATACAATACCCATAAATAGAGTGGAAAGGCACAGATAACCCCATGTATATCAACCATAAAAAATGATTACTATTAAGAACAGATAATACGTAGTAGTAGACAACATTTGTCACCCGAATGTTTAGGGTACAAAAGAAAAATATATGTTTAAACACAATTACTATAAACAAACTCATTTAAGGTTCAACAGAATCACATATTAAGCTCCAAATTATTGAAGGTAACTAATTGACTATAACAGATCAATTTGCCCTATTAAGTTACAAAAGTGTGTAGGATTAAGATATAAGCCAAATTATTTGTTACTTGTGAAAAAGAACCAGATCTATCACACCAAAGGATAGAAAATTATGTAATGTCAACTAAATGATTTAATAAGAAAAGGGACATCTATTATGTCACAAAGAGCCAGTAGTGGCATATAACTACAATTACTATACTATACTTAGAAAAACAAAAAAATGTGTATCCAAATGAATATTATATGTAACTAAATTCTATCAAATGATTATTGTATACCTCTTGTAAAACTCAAATATTAATTAAAATCATCCAGAATAAAGGTTCACCCAACTAACCTTTGAAGGAGTAGAGAGGCAGAATAACAAAGTGTGTAAAATAAAAGAAGGATATTATTATGGAAAGTAAGGAAAGAGAAAAAAAAAATGTTTATAAAACAAACCATGTAAACCCCAAGAATGTTTATAAAATGAGATATTAGTATGTTATTATATTGTCACATGAAATTGTATTTATCAAATATTGTATATTATATAAAATCATCCAGAATAAGTGAGAACCACCATCACTTGAAGGAGTAGAGAAGAAAAATAACAAAGAGTGTTAATTGTAAAGATAGCTATTGTTATAATGGAATGAAAGGAAAGAAAAATGTTTGTTAATTATCAAATATTGTACATCACAGAATATGTCAGAGAACATCAAACAAAAAACCATTTAGTATACGAAGATTGTACGCCCTGACAATTCAGGATGAATATAACTTATTAAGAAAAACTTAATGAACTATTGTGAAAATAAAAATATTATAAACTCTAGATATGAAAACCAACTGCATAAGTATATTAGCAGCAAAATAAGTGTATAATCTTAAGAATACTCAAGTGAACCAAAACAAATTGTCAACTAGTACAAAAAGTAACAATATAGCTGATAAAAGCATAGCTAAGAATGTCAAGTCTAAAAAGAAATAATTACCTGTAAGAAAGAAAGTATGTTAGCAAGTATAAAGATGGAAATGTGATATCAATGAAAACCTCTGAAACCTTGAATATTATAGTGAATATATTATATTATTGTAAATGAATGATATGTGTTATATTTTTTGAGTTGTGATAGTGCAACTATTGCCAGGTGCAATGTTTATTTTTTTCTCAGACAGAGAAGAGTAATGCCTCTGAATCTGAGTATGTGTATTGAGGAACGGCAGAGAATGTAAGCCACAGTGAGCCACTCTGATTCCGAACCCACTACAAAAGTTAGGGAGTTATATTGCATTAAAGTGTCAAGGACTATTATGAAAGAATCTGTGAGGTATGAATTATAATAACCATTAAGATAATCACGAATGTAAAGATATGTAATAAGAAAGTAGAATGTGAATAAGACAGGAAATTGTTAACGTGAGAAACGAGATCTATTGTAGTTAAATGACTTAGAAAGTAAGCAACTTGAAAATACTAGTAAGTTAAGAATTGTATCACTAGACAAAAAATCAAGCTAGAGTAATACACTAATAGTATGTTAAAAAATCAAAGAGTACAAGAAAAAAAACTATAGAAATATACTATGAAACTGACATGAATTGATAATTTTATAAAAAATAAATTTTTCTCAAATGATCAATTTTAAGGAGGGTGTATATGTAACATAACAAAATGTTACCTAACCTAAATGTATGTTATCAGATTTTATAAGGACAAAACAACAATGTAAATAGGGAATATAGTAGTAAGAATAACCAAGAAAGGAGAAATCAAGAAAGAAGAATGAAGCAGAAGTACCACATGAAACAGTAAACCCAAATACTGTTTGACACTACAACCAGACAAAGACTAGCACAAACTGATGGACAGAGTAAATTTACATTAAGCTGTCAATCAAGTCAGTAGTTAATGTAAACCGAATATTATATGTAAATAAAAAAGTGAATCAATAAGCATCTGAATACTGTGAAATCAGAATTAGCATTTTGCTGATAATAAATTTGACCATGACTAGTAAATTATGAATGCCAAAAACTAAAATTAGCAATGGCTACAGAGTGAGAACAAAGATATATTTCAATCTCAAAAATACTGATGAGAAAGAAAAACCATCTGTGTGAGGGAATCTTAGACAAGTAAAGTACCTCAACAAATTACCGAATTGAGAACCAATAAGTGTTGTTAAGGCAAAATTCCAATATGAGCGATATGTCTTAACAACGCCTAGACCAAGCATTAGTCAGTGAATTGATTATTGGGAGGTAATGTAAGTGTAAATTAAAATACACAGAACAATTGTTATGCTCTGACATAACAAAAAACATTATTAAAATGATATATTTAATCATAATTCAATTGTTAAGTAGTGGAATAGAACGAGTTAGCATAAAACGAAATGTCATAGTAATTAGGATCGTTCATTACAATGTAAATAGTTTAGGTGTACTCATAATGTTCAGTAAAAATGTCAGTACAGAATTAATGGTGTTCCCACATAAACGTTTGAATAATAAAATATGTGAACACAAACAATATTAACCAAAGTGTAAAATCGGCGATTCAGAAAAAGCAGACGACAGTGAAAATGGTGTACCCGAACATTGATTTTATAACAATGTCGGTCAAAGTGAAATTAATTCGATATCGAGTGATATCAAATTAAAGAAGAAAAAATGATCTTTAATTTGATGATGACATCGACCCAATCGCAACTGTATTAAGTGCGGGAAAGATGTTAGCATCATTTACCAAAAAAGCATCAGAAATCTGTATGCGAATAACAACAACAACGACAAGCTGTCAATCATTTCAGAGTTTGGCGGTTGGAAACCGTTTTTAACGGCCAAAATAAAAATACGTCATACTCGTCACACCTGCTAGGACCAATCACAAAATTAGTTAGTAATTAACATTTTTACCTAACGCCGATCAACGAGCGGGGTATATAAGAAGGAAGCAACCAATTTAAGACAGACACAGACCAACTTCATACAGCACAGGACGTGTGCTCGCTATCTCTACATTTTTAATAACTATTAGCGTCATCTACATAATACATCGAAATAAATAGTTCAACACCAAGAAACAACTACTTCAAGTTAATCTACAGAAAACAACAGTGATTATGTGCAGTATTATTTCAATTTAGTGCGGGAAATAATGAACAGAAAGTAATTAATTATTATCATTCATGATCCATTAAGTCAGAAGAGGATCGCAATATTCTGTTCTTGTGCGTGTGTAGTGCAAAAACCGGTAATCACTATAATCCGATTACCGAAGTGGTAAATGAGTTTTAATTAAATAATTAAAACCAAAAGGTAACAGTGCAATCATTATTCATTTTTTATCCGAGCGCCATAACCTGTACAATTTTTCTACACTGATCTGTACTGACGCAAAACACAGAAACATTTCAAGATTACACCATGTCTCAATTTATTATATGAATTTGGTATTATGAATTAAGCTGTATGTTAGTTATAAGTGTTCTCACATGATAAATTTTGTAAATCAAAAAGCAAGCGTTGACGAACGCACGACCTATCAACAGGTCATTTTTATTTGTTTACTTAATGAAAGTAACCTCAAAACATTATCAATCAATATTTTATCAGCAAATCATTAGATATTGTGTAGGGATAATTTTCTTTTTCGTGTCTCAAAGAATTCACATCTGAGATTTTCATAATTTTTAATGTTAAAAATAAACAACATCTGGATTTAGCCAGATTTCTAATTCATGTTCTGAGCAAGCTGTATGAGGCATATAATAACTGATTTATAATTGTACAACCTTGTATGTTTTCATTATATTTGTTTTTGAATTCTCTATAAGGGTGTAAATAAAACCCATTATTAACAGCATCACTCGATTTGATTTATTTCTATATGATAATTAAATATTTTATTTAGAAAACTCAAACAACCTTCAGTTGTGTTTTAATATTTTGGAATAGCATTGCCATAAAGGTGATACACAATTATTTTAAATTTTTTAATCATTCAGTAATTCTATTTGTGGGTTTTACACGGGATTTTCCCTAAATAAATCCGTGTGGCGCCCACTAACTAGCAAACAAGGCAATCTAACCTTGCTACTAAAGTGAGTTGGTGTTTGTAAACTGAGTTGACAGCGTAGTGAACTTCTAGAAAACACGACCAGGTACGTGAAAGTATATTTTGTTATCTATATTGTCCAGACATTACGAGACGTAACGTACTTAGACTATCAGCAACCTGGAGGAGAAGTTTTACAGCCAGTATCAACCAGACGATCATCATTATCAAGCAACCAACTATTGTACTTTACATTTCAACTTAAGCAAATTTAGCATTTAATTATTATCAACCCAACTATTTTATTTGTTTCATATAAGGGAATGCTTTTCAAACCAGTATAATTACACCATTGTAAACACACTGTGCGTAACCTCGAATGTTACATTTTAAATTACTTTACCACATTAGTAACCTTCAACTAGAAACAACTATTTCAAACTTTGATATATTTCAAGAGAATATTTCACACATAATTGAACTTTGTTTAAACAAGACCTTTAATATTTTAAACACAAACATAATTTTAAATAACAACCGTAAATCTTTTATTTTATTACAAATTGAATTACACACCGTATTTTATTTTATTACAAGATTACACCGTGTGGCTTTTAACAACCTCAAATAAATCAGAACCTTTTTTCGTTTACTTACAAATTGGCGCACCAACTAGTGTGGTGCACCGTAGAGCCATCAGAGAAGAATTGAACACCACCTTGATTGAAATTAGCAGGAGGATGGAAGAAGGCAATGAGAAAATTAACACGAGAATAGACGTGGAGATTGCCGTTGTGAGGGAAGAAATAGTAGAAGTAAACAAAAGGTGCGAACAACACGACCAGGACTTAAAACAAACAAGGGAAGAGGTCGATGGGAGGCTCAATACCATGGAGGAGGTGACTGAGGCAAGAATAGAATCTTTGAAAAGGATGAATCAAGATGAGATTAAACGGGTAAGGATAGACGTAGGTGAGCGCTGTGAAGAGGTAAGTACATCAGTAGACGCAGTAAGAAATTTAACTGTCGCTAATCGAGAGAGAATTGAGGAACTCAGACAACAGGAAATAGTGCAAATGCGGGAGGAGATTGAGGTTATCCGCAACCATCCGATCCAAGGTCAGTATCTGCTGCCAAATGACAACCGGGACGCGATTAATTTTAAAAATTGTCGAAACCCTATCGAATTCTTAGCGCGTGTGGAAGAAAACTTGGCACGGATCAGAGAGACCAGATGGAACAACATAAGAAGCTTGATAGATGAATACTTCAAAGAAATATATGATAATTGGTGGACCGCAACGCGCCACGAAGTTCACAGTTACGAGGAATTCAAGACTCAATTCCGCGCAAAATATTGGTCCGAGGCTACGCAAAACATAGTACGCGATCATATATGTCATGGAAAATACGATGCGAACAGAGGAGGAACCATGACTTCTTACTTTTTGGGTCAGGTATGTCTAGCACGAAATTTAGAAACAAAAATACCTGAAGAATGTCTCGTTACAAAACTGTCTTACCACTTTGAGGAGGGTGTCGCGAAGGCACGTCAGTGGGGGCAGATTAAGACTATAGCAGCTATGTCCGCGTTGCTCGAGGATCAGGAGCATGAGGGATATTACCGTAGGAGTCGTCGGAGGAATGACCATTTTAACAATACGGGCGGTAACACGAACAATAATAATAATAACAACTCCAGAAATTACTGAAGTAATTTTAATAATAATGGCCATACAAACCAAAATTATAATAACATTAATCATAATAACAATAATAATAGGCCGAATAACCCGAGTAGTAATAATAAGAATAATAACGGGAACCAGAATAACAATAATAATAACGACAACCGGCGACCCAATTATAATAATAACACCAATCGACCATCAAACCAAGGCGGAAATAATCCACCGTCACAATATCGCCGAGCCAATTATGTACAAGCCAATTACGACTCCGATAGAAGGCGACGATACCAACGAAGAAACAGTTACAGTGGAGACAGAGGAAGTATGAGAGGAGGACGATGGAGGAGTAGTAGCATTGAGGGCGACAACCGGCCACAAGTGAATTTTGTGCAAGCCCATGACCAGTCCGACCCAGGGGGACCTGATGCCCGACCGCAGCCAAACACCACGAATAATGATGACGAAGGAGATTGGGTGCCAGTCTGCGAGAGGCCTGGCTTTACAATAGTGCACAACCGAGCAGGCAGCTCTAGAGAGTCCAGACCCGGAGATGGCAGCCGACCCAGCACATCCCAAGACGCCAGAATACAATACCCATAAATAGAGTGGAAAGGCACAGATAACCCCATGTATATCAACCATAAAAAATGATTACTATTAAGAACAGATAATACGTAGTAGTAGACAACATTTGTCACCCGAATGTTTAGGGTACAAAAGAAAAATATATGTTTAAACACAATTACTATAAACAAACTCATTTAAGGTTCAACAGAATCACATATTAAGCTCCAAATTATTGAAGGTAACTAATTGACTATAACAGATCAATTTGCCCTATTAAGTTACAAAAGTGTGTAGGATTAAGATATAAGCCAAATTATTTGTTACTTGTGAAAAAGAACCAGATCTATCACACCAAAGGATAGAAAATTATGTAATGTCAACTAAATGATTTAATAAGAAAAGGGACATCTATTATGTCACAAAGAGCCAGTAGTAGCATATAACTACAATTACTATACTATACTTAGAAAAACAAAAAAATGTGTATCCAAATGAATATTATATGTAACTAAATTCTATCAAATGATTATTGTATACCTCTTGTAAAACTCAAATATTAATTAAAATCATCCAGAATAAAGGTTCACCCAACTAACCTTTGAAGGAGTAGAGAGGCAGAATAACAAAGTGTGTAAAATAAAAGAAGGATATTATTATGGAAAGTAAGGAAAGAGAAAAAAAAAATGTTTATAAAACAAACCATGTAAACCCCAAGAATGTTTATAAAATGAGATATTAGTATGTTATTATATTGTCACATGAAATTGTATTTATCAAATATTGTATATTATATAAAATCATCCAGAAAAGTGAGAACCACCATCACTTGAAGGAGTAGAGAAGAAAAATAACAAAGAGTGTTAATTGTAAAGATAGCTATTGTTATAATGGAATGAAAGGAAAGAAAAATGTTTGTTAATTATCAAATATTGTACATCACAGAATATGTCAGAGAACATCAAACAAAAAACCATTTAGTATACGAAGATTGTACGCCCTGACAATTCAGGATGAATATAACTTATTAAGAAAAACTTAATGAACTATTGTGAAAATAAAAATATTATAAACTCTAGATATGAAAACCAACTGCATAAGTATATTAGCAGCAAAATAAGTGTATAATCTTAAGAATACTCAAGTGAACCAAAACAAATTGTCAACTAGTATAAAAAGTAACAATATAGCTGATAAAAGCATAGCTAAGAATGTCAAGTCTAAAAAGAAATAATTACCTGTAAGAAAGAAAGTATGTTAGCAAGTATAAAGATGGAAATGTGATATCAATGAAAACCTCTGAAACCTTGAATATTATAGTGAATATATTATATTATTGTAAATGAATGATATGTGTTATATTTTTTGAGTTGTGATAGTGCAACTATTGCCAGGTGCAATGTTTATTTTTTTCTCAGACAGAGAAGAGTAATGCCTCTGAATCTGAGTATGTGTATTGAGGAACGGCAGAGAATGTAAGCCACAGTGAGCCACTCTGATTCCGAACCCACTACAAAAGTTAGGGAGTTATATTGCATTAAAGTGTCAAGGACTATTATGAAAGAATCTGTGAGGTATGAATTATAATAACCATTAAGATAATCACGAATGTAAAGATATGTAATAAGAAAGTAGAATGTGAATAAGACAGGAAATTGTTAACGTGAGAAACGAGATCTATTGTAGTTAAATGACTTAGAAAGTAAGCAACTTGAAAATACTAGTAAGTTAAGAATTGTATCACTAGACAAAAAATCAAGCTAGAGTAATACACTAATAGTATGTTAAAAAATCAAAGAGTACAAGAAAAAAAACTATAGAAATATACTATGAAACTGACATGAATTGATAATTTTATAAAAAATAAATTTTTCTCAAATGATCAATTTTAAGGAGGGTGTATATGTAACATAACAAAATGTTACCTAACCTAAATGTATGTTATCAGATTTTATAAGGACAAAACAACAATGTAAATAGGGAATATAGTAGTAAGAATAACCAAGAAAGGAGAAATCAAGAAAGAAGAATGAAGCAGAAGTACCACATGAAACAGTAAACCCAAATACTGTTTGACACTACAACCAGACAAAGACTAGCACAAACTGATGGACAGAGTAAATTTACATTAAGCTGTCAATCAAGTCAGTAGTTAATGTAAACCGAATATTATATGTAAATAAAAAAGTGAATCAATAAGCATCTGAATACTGTGAAATCAGAATTAGCATTTTGCTGATAATAAATTTGACCATGACTAGTAAATTATGAATGCCAAAAACTAAAATTAGCAATGGCTACAGAGTGAGAACAAAGATATATTTCAATCTCAAAAATACTGATGAGAAAGAAAAACCATCTGTGTGAGGGAATCTTAGACAAGTAAAGTACCTCAACAAATTACCGAATTGAGAACCAATAAGTGTTGTTAAGGCAAAATTCCAATATGAGCGATATGTCTTAACAACGCCTAGACCAAGCATTAGTCAGTGAATTGATTATTGGGAGGTAATGTAAGTGTAAATTAAAATACACAGAACAATTGTTATGCTCTGACATAACAAAAAACATTATTAAAATGATATATTTAATCATAATTCAATTGTTAAGTAGTGGAATAGAACGAGTTAGCATAAAACGAAATGTCATAGTAATTAGGATCGTTCATTACAATGTAAATAGTTTAGGTGTACTCATAATGTTCAGTAAAAATGTCAGTACAGAATTAATGGTGTTCCCACATAAACGTTTGAATAATAAAATATGTGAACACAAACAATATTAACCAAAGTGTAAAATCGGCGATTCAGAAAAAGCAGACGACAGTGAAAATGGTGTACCCGAACATTGATTTTATAACAATGTCGGTCAAAGTGAAATTAATTCGATATCGAGTGATATCAAATTAAAGAAGAAAAAATGATCTTTAATTTGATGATGACATCGACCCAATCGCAACTGTATTAAGTGCGGGAAAGATGTTAGCATCATTTACCAAAAAAGCATCAGAAATCTGTATACGAATAACAACAACAACGACAAGCTGTCAATCATTTCAGAGTTTGGCGGTTGGAAACCGTTTTTAACGGCCAAAATAAAAATACGTCATACTCGTCACACCTGCTAGGACCAATCACAAAATTAGTTAGTAATTAACATTTTTACCTAACGCCGATCAACGAGCGGGGTATATAAGAAGGAAGCAACCAATTTAAGACAGACACAGACCAACTTCATACAGCACAGGACGTGTGCTCGCTATCTCTACATTTTTAATAACTATTAGCGTCATCTACATAATACATCGAAATAAATAGTTCAACACCAAGAAACAACTACTTCAAGTTAATCTACAGAAAACAACAGTGATTATGTGCAATATTATTTCAATTTAGTGCGGGAAATAATGAACAGAAAGTAATTAATTATTATCATTCATGATCCATTAAGTCAGAAGAGGATCGCAATATTCTGTTCTTGTGCGTGTGTAGTGCAAAAACCGGTAATCACTATAATCCGATTACCGAAGTGGTAAATGAGTTTTAATTAAATAATTAAAACCAAAAGGTAACAGTGCAATCATTATTCATTTTTTATCCGAGCGCCATAACCTGTACAATTTTTCTACACTGATCTGTACTGACGCAAAACACAGAAACATTTCAAGATTACACCATGTCTCAATTTATTATATGAATTTGTTATTATGAATTAAGCTGTATGTTAGTTATAAGTGTTCTCACATGATAAATTTTGTAAATCAAAAAGCAAGCGTTGACGAACGCGCGACCTATCAACAGGTCATTTTTATTTGTTTACTTAATGAAAGTAACCTCAAAACATTATCAATCAATATTTTATCAGCAAATCATTAGATATTGTGTAGGCATAATTTTCTTTTTCGTGTCTCAAAGAATTCACATCTGAGATTTTCATAATTTTTAATGTTAAAAATAAACAACATCTGGATTTAGCCAGATTTCTAATTCATGTTCTGAGCAAGCCGTATGAGGCATATAATAACTGATTTATAATTGTACAACCTTGTATGTTTTCATTATATTTGTTTTTGAATTCTCTATAAGGGTGTAAATAAAACCCATTATTAACAGCATCACTCGATTTGATTTATTTCTATATGATAATTAAATATTTTATTTAGAAAACTCAAACAACCTTCAGTTGTGTTTTAATATTTTGGAATAGCATTGCCATAAAGGTGATACACAATTATTTTAAATTTTTTAATCATTCAGTAATTCTATTTGTGGGTTTTACACGGGATTTTCCCTAAATAAATCCGTGTGGCGCCCACTAACTAGCAAACAAGGCAATCTAACCTTGCTACTAAAGTGAGTTGGTGTTTGTAAACTGAGTTGACAGCTTAGTGAACTTCTAGAAAACACGACCAGGTACGTGAAAGTATATTTTGTTATCTATATTGTCCAGACATTACGAGACGTAACGTACTTAGACTATCAGCAACCTGGAGGAGAAGTTTTACAGCCAGTATCAACCAGACGATCATCATTATCAAGCAACCAACTATTGTACTTTACATTTCAACTTAAGCAAATTTAGCATTTAATTATTATCAACCCAACTATTTTATTTGTTTCATATAAGGGAATTCTTTTCAAACAAGTATAATTACACCATTGTAAACACACTGTGAGTAACCTCGAATGTTACATTTTAAATTACTTTACCACATTAGTAACCTTCAATTAGAAACAACTATTTCAAACTTTGATATATTTCAAGAGAATATTTCACACATAATTGAACTTTGTTTAAACAAAACCTTTAATATTTTTAACACAAACATAATTTTAAATAACAACCGTAAATCTTTTATTTTATTACAAATTGAATTACACACCGTATTTTATTTTATTACAAGATTACACCGTGTGGCTTTTAACAACCTCAAATAAATCAGAACCTTTGTACGTTTACTTACAATATGGCGCATGCTCCCTTACCTTTAGTTCACACTCATAACCTTTTGCCCTTCGTGGTTCCCCGGCAAACACTCCCCTATAATCCGCAACTACCCGCCACAACGCTTTACGTTGAGAACTCCCCATTTCGCCACCCTCACCACAAAATTTAACCGCTCTATCCGCCCATATTCTCTCCTCACTCACTCTCTCTTTACACATATGCATACTAAATTCCATATCCCGATCTATGGCCTTATTTGGTATAACCCTTATACCCGAAATCTTTACCGTATCTAATACCCGTTCAAAATTAACTGTTATTTGTTTACCTTCATTGCTCAATTCTAAAATTCTCTTTCTAAAATTGATTACCGCATTATTCCTGATCAGAAAATCATTGCCCAATATTACTTCTAAGTTTAAACCCCTTACAACTAAAAATGTATTCTCATAATTTTCCCCATTTATTAACATATTCAACTGGACTTGTGTTGTGACTCGTTTACTTCTAACACCCGTAATCCCTACAATGGTTACCCCCGCAACTGGCAATGATGGAATATTTTTATTAGTCTCTCTTAATTTATTCAGTACATGTTCAGCTATTACGGATACTTCACTACCTGTATCTATAAGTGTCGAAACTGGCTTACCTTCTATTTCCAGTTTTACCTCCGTCAGCCAAGCTTCTGGTCTCATCGTTACCGCCTCCTCTTCTTCCATCAATTCAGTAGCCATGTCCATGTGAATTGTGTGATTCTTGTATTTACTTCCATGGACCCCGCAGTTATCCATCGACAATGGCCGGGCCTCCTCATCCATTGTCCTTATTAGTTTCCCGTCCTCTCAACCGCATTTCTAGGTGTATACACTCTTCCCGTGTGCTGATTTCCCCCTTCATTTCTTGTATTCTCAGCTCGTCCTTCACCGTTTCTCTGCTGTATATTATTGTTGAATCTCGGCTGCATCCTCAGCTGATGACCGGGCCTCGCCTTCCTACATCTATAACAAAAATTACGATCAGCATAATTTTCCACCATACACCCATCACATTTCCACATTGGATATCGTCTGTTTGGCCCCCGACCATCATGTGTAGTTCCCTCGTTTTGTCCTCCTCTTGGTGCATAATTTCCTCCATTGTGCACATTAGGTTGTGGTGTACGTCTGCTGTCTTCCTGGTCCTTAATATTCTGAAAAACATCCAATATTTTTTCTAACTCATTTATGTCACTTACCTCTTTCGTCATTAACGTGATCTGTACCTCCCTCGGTAAATGTTTGCTGTTGTGGCGTACAAACGGCTGAAATGACAACGGTGGTTCTAAATATTTCGCTTCATTAAACAGTCTCATCGTATAGACTGTAATATTACGGTTGTTTCTCCCAAAGTTCCCTGTTCCCATTATTTGACTTCGCAAGATCTCCTGCTCCTCTTCCGACCAATATTTATTACGAAAAGCTGTTTCAAAATTTTCATACCTCTCCCATTCATTCCTATGTATCTCCGCCCATATCTCAGAATTACCCTTAAAGCATTTCACAATTTTTATGAGCTTAACTTCCCAACTACTATTACAAAACTGATTATACTCTTTTACTTTATTTAGAAATTGCATGGGGTGTACCCCCCTACTATCACCAGTAAATAACTCTAACTCTATTTCGCTACTTAGGTCACGGGTCATAATTACCCTTTCCGTAACATTATGTATTTTCTGGCCAATTGCCATATTCAACTCATCTTTTACGTTAATAATACTCTGCTCAATAGACTCGAATTTATTGTGATTCACACTCTCAATAACATTTACTGTTTCTTGGATTAATTGAATATCTGTTTTACAAATATTTTCTATCTCATTTCTAACATTTTTAACTACTGCTACTTGTGATTCTAATTCACTACTACGGTTACCTATGACGCGTAACGTTAGTTATGCACTGCATCTCACTCTCAATACCCTCAAATTTATCACCTGCTTTACCTACAAAATTTTCTAATTTATCATTTACTGTAATTATTTGTTGTCCAAGTTCTTTTTGAGTGAATTCTAACATATTTGTTTTACTGTCTACCGCACACACACACTCTCTTAACTCATCTGTTTCTCTTTTTGTTTCACTACGTATTTCATTAATTCGTACATCAATACTACACAATGAATTGGTTAATTCATCAAGCTTTACATTTATGCTATTTTCAAATTTCATATTCTGTTCTTTGTATTGTTCAAATTTGGCATCATTCATGTAAAACGTTTATTTAATTTAGTCTCATTTATGTCAAAACGACTATTTATGTCGCTACTTAATATATCAAATTTTGTATTTTGTTCATTGAACTTGGTATCATTCATGTCAAAACGATTATTTATGGCGTTAAAATTTACCTCCAACATTGCGCTTTGCTTTGCCAAAAGTGATTGCATCATATTCATTATCTCATTACCATCAGATTGCTTATTTTGAATAGGCGTTGAATGAATCTTAGCGCCTTCCATTGTCACTGATTCTGTTAGGCTTATTTCATTTATTACCATTTCGGTTATTATTGTATTTACTTGATTGTCTGTACTTGTACTGGTCAATTCAATATTATTGACTTTATCACTATTACTCTCCATTTTGAGTAAATGTATACTTATAAATGTATGCTTAGCAAACTACCCAATAATCGCCCTCACTTCCAAATAACCTGTTCTGCAGCTTGGTTAGGTCTGGCGGATATAGGTTATAAACCCTATACTCGCGTCCCTGTTCAGGCGCCAATGAAACTCTATAATTTTATGACAAATATTAAAATATCTTACTCTTACCTTCGAGCTCTGGGGTCCAGAGTCGTTCAGACGAAACCAGCTACAGAAAGGATTATTTGGATTTGATATGTGCAATAATTTCGTTAACCCATTTTCTGCTGTCTAAAATACATACTTATTTTATTTATCGAAAATCGCACCCTTCTTTTACTTTCTACAAATGACGGGGTTTTTGTTAAACTTTATTTGAAACTACTATGATATAAGAAAATTGAAAATGAACCAGTATATAACCACACACACACCCTTTCTCTTTTCGTTAATATTTAAACAAACTCCCCTCTATTAGAGATCTCTGTTCCTTATTAAGGTATCTATAAAAGCAAATTTTATAATATAGTAATTAAACTTTAAAAGGTGGTACTCATCCTGATAATAGTTTCACTCCAATGCACACCCGTATTATTCACGTGTAATAACCGTGACACAAGTTCACTGGCTGACCGATTTCTGAGTTCTCTCGCACTCACGCCACGGTTGGTACTGATTTTACGGTTTTTATTTCATGGTTCTTACTGATTGACGGATCTCACGTTCTAAAAGATGATCAAGTCGGCCGACATAACTTTTTACACTTAGATGTTGTAGGCTGGCCGCGCGGCCATGAGGTGCAGTTGAACTGGGGTTAGTTCGGTTACAGCTGAGCACACAAAGTTTTTTGGTTTTCTGGTCACGTGATCGTGAGATTGCGCTCCCATTGGTGCTGTTAAAAGAGCTGTTAACTTAGGCGTAAGATTTAGCAATATTTTGCCGCCTGGCGCAATATGCAGTTACATTACTTTCTTCCGTGATTCACGGCTGATGCGAAGTTAGGTGTTATTTCACAGTCGGTCTACGTTGCTTGAGTGCGGAGACAAAACATAGACGTTTTGTTCTGTAATAAACACAGCCTATCTGGTTGACTAACTCGGGGTTCTACAAGGGTGAACAATGACTGCATGGAGAATATAATTTTAAAATGTGATCTTGGCCCTACAATTTCGTACCGTTACACAGCTGTTTAGTATTAGTTGGATAGTCCACCGAAGTAAGCGCCTCAAGCATTGTTTTAACAATGGACAAATTGGAAATTCGTCCCATGATTAAATATATATATTATAATGCAACCGGTGTTGTGTGACGTCCGTCTCGTTCAAGCCCCGCGATGGAAGCCAATTTATAATGAAACGTGTGCCGTCGTCGTTATTATTTCTCTGTAAAATGTTGAAGTGTGTCAGGGTGTAACTTGTGTATGTGTGTCTTACCAATTCGTCCTCGCTCGGTAACGTAACTTACGATGCTTGAGTTCATAGTGAACGTACGGATAACCAGGTATCGTAGTCCCGATCTGAGGTTCACTAGGAGTGTATAATTCCCGGGTGGCGCCAAATTGTTTATTTAAAACAATTAAAAATGTATTATTATCAGCAGTTCTGCTCAGACGGAGTGAAGAATTCAATTTGTCCCGCCGATTATCGAGTTGTATGATCAAGCCAGCAGTTGCCTTATTCGCTGCTTGAGCGCTAGTTATCACGTCAGAGACGTTCGGTGTAATTTATAACATTAAGAATACACCTTCCTACTGAAATAAAACACATTTTTATATACACAGTATTGATTTATTAACGATTGGCGATTTCTGTTTTCATAGACACAAACTATATTTGATTTCTTATATAATTTTGCACCGGTTATTTATTTATGAGACGTTTTCTCTCTGGGTTTTACAATCGATTTTGAACGTGACTAACATACAGTATGTCGTTCTACCAAAGTGGTAAACAAATATTTTCGTTCAAATGTTGGATTCTTTTGATCACGTTAAAAGGCTCAGATGCAATTACAATAATAAAAATACACAACCTTACAATGTTGCTACTTAAATATTATAATGTGTAACTATAAATGGTTTGTTGAAGTGTAGTAAAAGTATTTTAAAGGTTCGTACATTAATGCTAGGTTAGCTTTATAATTTTACAAATATTCAGTGTCTTAATATTTTTATTTAATCTTTGAAAGAGAATAAAATTGATTCAGTGATCTTTCAGAATATAGTGAGAAATATTCACAGTGCGTTATTTCGGAAGTTTAGATAATTTATTGGATACTTAACAGCTTCGTAGCATGTGATTAATCTGTTGGTCTGGAACAAAGGAATGTGGCCGCAATATAATTCAGTTTTCATTTATTCGGGCTTCTGGCATCTTTTTCAAAGTATTCAGATTCATTTATTCATTTCGTCTGGAAATAAAACGTCTTCTCCCTCAGTTAATTGTGTTCAGTGATAGTCAGCCTCCTTCTCGTTCAATTTGTTTGACTTTTAAAACATTTTAAATAAGAAAATTGGTTGTTCTGAATTCTGGCGTCTGTTTTTCCTGAGCGTCACTTTCTGAGTAACGATATTCAACGGTAATTTTGTATTCAACCGTGGTTTCCATGGTTACCAAAGTAATCTGATTGGGCTAGCTTGATGAAAATCCATTGTTATCAAAATTTGAATTTTCTTACCTTCCTTCTTAAGTATTAATTATTAGCACTGTCATTTGTATTTTTTCACAAAGATTATTTTGGTATCCCACAATATTGGGTTATTTCATGTTTTACAAGTTTACAATTAATTTAATATTTACTAATTACATTTCTCTGCTTATATAACCCCTTATTTTAATATTTTGTTTTTAATAACATTTACCATTCATCCTTGGTTAATTTGTCACCTTGGATTTGTTAATTACTTGGCTATTTTTATACAATTAGTATTTGTTGTTGTTTGACCGTTAGGCCTGTTTCAAGTCTAAGTAGCCATTACTGATTTTGGTTATTTCCTATACATTATATCTCATTATGTCCTAGAGCGTTATTTTGTTCTTAGAATTATGTTTATTATCTATGGATGTGTTTTGGTTCAGTCTTTGTGTGATTTTATGATGTTACAATTGTTTTATTCATTATTTCTTGCTAATTATTTACTAACGGTTTTCTCTTTTCTAACTCAAACATTGATTTCTTTTCTTATTTAATTACTCTGCCAATGTCAACAATATGGCTCTTAATTACTACTTTTTCCTCATATAACATATAATATTTTGGTCTATGTTTGGGATTATTACCCAATCCATATCCTATTCATAAATAATTGTTTAGATAATTATTTAACACTTATTATCTAATATTTGTGTACAATTCATTGCTTTTGATTTATTGTTCGGGTGACAAACAACCTCACCTCTATTGAACTTGTTTCATTACTCTCCCCTTATAACATGGGTGTTTACTTATGGTTATTAATTACTTATTTTATAAAAACTCTTTGCTTTCTTTTCCATGTCAACACTATCTTATTACTTGGTCATGTGATTCTCACCTTTAAATTCTACAATACATTTTTAAGTTCCACAATAATATTATTTTATAATCACTACAGTTAATATCACTCTTCAGTGTTCATTATTACTGAATCAATGGTTTATTTTAAACATTATTCTTAATAACTTTCTTAAATGTTATTGTTCACTATCAAACCTTAAATATTGGTTAAATTTACTAAGTTTATCTTAGCCTTCCCTATTTTTATTACTGACACTATTTTTATTTATTTATCACTTGCACTTTTAAATTATTTTGTGTTTATCATAATTTACTTAGTGTTTCTTTTTCTATCATTTCACTTTCACTATGTTAACTTCCGTTTACTTCTCACTATTTTAATCTCTTTCTCTTTCTCTACACATATTATATATACTTATTAATATCATGTCTTTCTCTATTAACAACTTATATGTACTTCTAACTCTTTGGCTAGTGTATTTTTAGCTATCGTTTTTTATTAATGACTATTTACAATTGTCATTCAATCAATACTAACAATCATTATTTATATTGGTTCTTTACTGGTTTCATTTTCTTTATTATATTCGATTCCATTATTTCTCCCTTCCCTATTCTCTATGCCTTGTTTGTGTTTTTCTTGACGTGTTCCATTTTGTTTTCTTCATCGTTGGTTTGTTCCCTCTTTGTTCTAACTTTCTTCTCCTTCACTTCTCATCTTGTTTACTTTTATTTTGGTTCTTATCTGGCCAATCTCTGGGGTTGGGTCAATGTCGTTTGTCTGTCAGTCTAGTCGTTGAGTTTCTTTTTTAATCACTTTTGGTTTATAACTCTTTCTCCTTCTTTCTTAATTATTTTTTATATTTTTATTCTCTTCATTATTTATTAATTAAAATATAGTATTATTTAGCATTTTTTATATATACTTATAGTTATCAAAATTGATCTGAATTTGGTGATGTTATAATATATATATATATATATTTTTTTTTAAGGCTTAACTGCAACTGATATAAAAAATGAGTTGGATTCAACGTTAGGGGACTCTTCTCCATTGAATACAACGGTTAAGCGCTGGATTGCTGAATTTAAAATGGGTCAGATGAGCACAACTGATGAACCATGCAGTGGACGTCCCAGAATTGCTCGTCCACTGCGTGGTTCATCAGTTGTGCTCGTACGACCCATTTTAAATTCAGCAAACTATTGAAGTGACTACACCAGAAATAATAGAAAAAAATCCACAAAATCGTTTTGGCAGACCATAGAGTGAAAGTGAGTGAGATAGCAGAGACGGTTGGCATATCAGCGGAACGTGTGCGTAATATCCTACACGAACATTTGAGTATGACAAAGCTGTGTGCTAGATGGGTGCCGCATTTGCTCACACCTGACCAAAAACAATGTTGAAAGGATGTTTCAGCCGATTGTTTGGCACTCTATAAGCGCAATCAAACCGAATTTTTCCATCGATTCATAACTGTTGATGAGACTTGGGTCCACCACAACACTCCTGAGAACAAAGAACAGTCAAAACAATGGACTGCTAAAGGTGAACCAACTCCCAAGAAGGCAAAGACAATTCCATCTGCCGGTAAAGTTATGGCGACTGTTTTTTGGGACGCACATGGAATACTCTTCATTGACTACCTTGAAAAGGGAAAAACAATTCCTGGCGAGTATTATGCGAACTTACTGCAGCATTTAAACGATGAAATCAAAACAAAACAGCCACATTTAGCGAAAAAGAAAGTGCTGTTTCACCAAGACAATGCACCAGCTCACACATAAATTGTTGCAATTACTAAAATAATTGAATTAAAGTTCGAATTGCTTCCTCACCCACCATATTTAGCCCCGAGCGACTTTTATCTCTTTCCTAACCTAAAAAAATGGCTCGGAGGAAAAAGATTTGGGGACAACAATCAAGTCAGCAATGCTGTAAATGGCTATTTTGAGGATCTTGACAAATCAGCATGTCAGTCTGGCATAACTGCTCTAGAACATCATTGGGAAAAGTGCATCGAGCTAAATGGAGATTATGTTGACAAATAAAAGCAAATTATTAAAAAAAATGTCGTTTTCTTATTCAGGCCCGGAACTTTTCACCCCACCCTCGTACGTATATATATGCACACATGTATGTAAATTATTTAGGGCGTATTATTAGTTACCATCTCTCACCATTCTCTGACAAACAAGTGGCATTGAACTTATTGCGGAAGAAACAATGTTTGTTCTATCAGCAAATAATTCAGAACTTGGAGCTTTTGTGGTATCAGACTTCCCTGATTCTCATAGTTCATCACTTGTACTTGTCATAAACAAAAAATGAGTGCAGTGTGTTAGGTAAAATCTTACAAATGTATTAAAATTACTGCAACAAATACAAGGTTGTGAGAAATGTATCTTGAAAACATTAAATCTTTATTATCCTTATTATACTAAACAGACAAAGACTAATATCTGTTTAATATCTTGATTTGACAGTTAAGTATGCAGGAGGAGTGGGGATTTGGTGCTCTTTCATGTAGCCGTTCGTAACTGATGTTTAAGATATCCCTCCCGTATGAACAAACAAATGTTGCCAATCCTTATTTTCAGCGAGCATGTTTTAAATGCCTACAACACATTGTGGTTGGGATTTTGTAGTTGGTTCTTTTTATGTACAGTAAAATCCCGATTATCCAAAATAATTGGGGCAGAGTGATTTTGCACAACTGTAACAAGTCATAAGGAGTAAAAGGTTACTTTATTAAAACAACATTTTTATCCAGAAAACTGTTTATTTAAGTGGCATAATAATATTAAAAAATAATAATTGTAAACATAGTAACAGATGCAATTGTAATTACTGTTTTTTAAAACGATCTGAAATTTTATTAACAGCAAGAATGCAGTGGCTACTAGAAGGGAAGGAAAATCCAATCTCCTGCTCAGTATGGTTTCCAGTGCTCCCAGATGCCTTGAGCAGATTTTGTTTCTTCAAAATAATTCTACAATATTTTTATTGAAAAATCATTTTTCCTTTTCTAGAAGCGTTTGGTTCTGTATGGGAACATCCTGATTACATGTACACAAACCGTATAGGATAGCTTCTTCAGATGTAACTTAAAAACTCTTTCTCTTATTCATTTAAGTCTTTTAGATTTGGGTGGTATTTAATATTTCCAGCATCAAAGAGACTAATAGCACATTACCACAGAGTTCTGTCAAGTAAGGCATTATTTTTTAATACTGACAATCAACAGTGTGGAATGCAACATTATTTTGTAAATAAAATAAGCAAACTGTACAGATGACAATGTTGTGCCTTGCCCAGATATTAAGCAGTAATCAATAAACTACAGCAATGAACAGTATCGAATAAGCAACAGTTCTCCCTATTAAATACTAGCAATACAGTACACTTAATTACAGAAAACAATCAGCATAGAATAAGTATAAACAGAAATAGAATGCTCAATTCAGCTTCCAGAAGTATTTATTTTTGGCAGCTATCTTTGATAAACAAGTTAACGTAGAAATCGTGCCCCCAGGAGACTAAATCTACTTAAAAACTTGTTTCAGATATCTTACAGCACGTATCAATCTTCATAAATTTAAATATAATTAACTCGCTACCGACTCGGAACACAAAGTTTTTTATAGGTAGAAACGTAAAAGTTTTACCTTATAGCCTGAACTGGTTTTCACTTCTTCTTCAGAGGCTGCCGTTGGCCGCACAGTCTGTTTTGTTGGCGACTGTATCGACTTTTGAAAGACCAATGTTGTGTGTGTGATGTGTTCGAATAATGCATGTGATTTGAATTGTATCTGTTCGTTTAGGATGTCCTTTTTATGTGTTTTCGTGTGTTTGTATATTTCCAATTGTTCTAGTGTGTCTAGTTTTCAGCCTTTTGTGTGTACATGTAGAATGTCCATGTTATTGTCAATGTTTTTGTATGTGTTGTTTTCTTCAGTGAGGTGGTTTGCAAAAGTGGATTCTGTAGTGGAGTGTAGTGCCTTTGTGTGTTCAATGTATCTTTGTTTGAAGCTACGTCCTGTCTGCCCTATATAGAATTTGTTGCAATCTGAGCAATTTAGTTTGTAAACACCAGGTAGATCGAATTTGTTTTGTGTGTGTGTTCTGTTCTGTTAGTAGTTTTGTATGCGATTCTGTATCCTGCTTTTTTGAATTTGTGGGCTATTTTTTCAGTCTGTTTGTTGATGTATGTTAGTGTTATGAATTTGTTGTTTTCTGTCTTTGTCTGTTTTATGTAGGAGTTTATTGACTATTGTTCTGTTGTATCCGTTGGATTCTGCTAGATATTTTATCGTGTTTAGTTCGTCTTTGTAGTCTTTTTCATTTAGTGGGATGTTGTTAAGTCTATGTATCATAGTTCTGAAGGCAGCTAGTTTGTGTTGTATTGGGTGATTGGAGAAACTATTACTATACTATACTACACTTGAACTATGTGATCAAGGTAGTAAAATGAGTATACTGGGTTGCAACCTAAATATCAACTTTCTTATATGCACTTATCCACGCTCTGCATTAAATGTCTTCAGAAGATACAAAGAAAAAAAAAACTTCATACAAAAGAAGTAGCCTATGGATTTTGGTATCAAAGTCTACTTTAAGTATCTGTTTTACTTGGATCCAGGCCAGGCCAGATCATCCAGGCATCCCTAGCAATACATAAGTTGATGAAAGTGAAAAAAGCTAATTAATATTACCTGTTTCTGACATACATATTTCTACTAGAAGCTACATTATTATTAGATATTCTTGTCACACATAGGCAGTAGTAATTGATTTTTGAAACAGCTGTAGAACGTGTACACACAATTCAGAGAACATGCAATACAAGGAGACTGTCACTGAATTTCTGCTAATTTGCAAGAACTATTGAATGACAGTTATCATAACATCACCATTTATTTTTCTTAATTAAGTTTTATTAAAATTATTAAAGTCATTTAAACGCTGCAGAACTTGTCTCCAACTCAGCCAACAACCTGGACTACAAAGCTCCTACAGTATATCGCTACGTTGAGCTGAAAACAAGAGTGTGTACATAACTCTTAGCATGTGGCAATGCCTGAAGTTGTTCCAGACGTGTAGAGATCATTCTGTACGGCAGAATTACATAATACATAGGTCAAGATACTCCTTCCTGATGTTACTTGTCTATCCTACTGGCATCCAGGCTCACTATGTCACTACAATGCAAGGCAGCTAGAGTATAAATGCTGGATGTCGAAGCAGCAAGTTCAGTTTAGACCTGATGATATGGTGTGGTGTCAAGTTATTGTTGTGGAAAGTTCTTGTAGTGTTCATTAGAGGAAAACTGTAATAAGGTGACATTTATTGTTGTGTTGGACTAATTTAACTTGAATTATTGTAGAAGAGTGCCTTCATTGATTTTTAATTGTTGTTTTTCTCTAATTAAAGTTTGTAATTAGCAGTTTTATTGGTGTCAGTTATTCTGGTTTCACTGTACCACATGGCAATCGATGTGACCATCATTAACAGTGGTGCAGAAGTAGGATAGGTCCTATAACATTGGGAACAGAGGACAACCCGTAGAATAGTGAGTGGTAAAAAAAAAAACCCAGTTAGGTGATGGAAGCTTTCCAAGCGCCGATACTGCAAATGCAGAAATGGCAAAAAGAATAACGCTGACGCTGACAGGAGGCGGAATAAGCAGAAAGATGAGAAAAAGAAGAAGCAGAAACACAACAGAATGAGAAAGTGACAGTACACTTGTTAAATAATCATAGTAGGTCTATTATGTTTCACATTCCAGGTCTTGAAGCAGGTTTTGAAGTCCAAAAAAGTGATAAACATGACTAATTAAAAAAATAAAAGGCAAAGTGATTTTACTAATTGGATGGGAAGTCATTCAAATTATAATTCGGTAATTGTTCACTATTTCACCGTCGCCTCTAATGTTTAGATTGACTTTATAATCATAGATGAAACATTTTTAAAGGTCAGAAAAGTAAAACCAACAATAAAAGTAACTTTAAAAGTAGAACGAGGTCAGTAACAAAACACGAAAAAAGTTAGGTTAGAACAGTTTGAAAAGCCCGATTTAGAACTATAAAATTATAGATTAAGCATTTTTGGGTCTTTTCCAGTAAGTTTCTACAAACAACTCTTGGAACGTTGTTTCACGCTGCCTGCCAAGCTTCCCCACCAGTCCCTTCTCCTACAGTAGCAGTGTGAAGGAAGTGTGATTAGCATACATTACACACATTCATATGACGACGCACGTGTGCGTGCCTTTATTTCCACATGCACATATGCTTCAGTCCTATTCTTTTTATTTTGTTTCAAATTTTTGTTTGTAATTTTTATTTTTGTTATTTATTTATTTTTTATTACACGCACGCACCCCTTCAATTCTTTTTATTCGTTTTTTTTTAAATTTTTATTAGGAGGGTTTTTTAGTTTATTTTCACGATTATTTACATTACATTAATTACATAATCTAGGATTGTGAATTAATCCTTTGTTTTGAAGAAAAAACGAACGGCATTTTCCTCATTTCAGGCAACAGTTAGCAACTCTATCAGATTTATTTTGAATAAAGCAATATAAAGAATAAAAGTATATAGTGATAATGTAAATAATAAACACGAAGGAAATGTAAAGAATGAAAAAAACACAAAATAAACCTATGAAAGAATAAGCGTATGTAAGAAGAAACGAATGTAAATAACTAACGAAAGAGTAACTTTGAAAAATAAAACAGTGTAACTAACTGCACAACGTAAAGGTAGAATCGTAGACAAAAACGATAAATGTGTTAGTAGTAGTGGTGTGGTAATCACCCCTCCTTCACACCGCTACTGTAAGGGTAGGGACTGGCGGGCACGGTGGGGAAGCTTGGCAGGCTCGTGACGTTGTGAGAGTTGTTTATAAACACTTACTGGAAAAGACCCGCATTTTTAAAGGTCGGAAAATTAAATATATATAAACTAATTACTTAAAACTATAAATCTATATGATAATTAATTATTTGTATTTACGTCTAAAACTTAAAATGAATTATTTCGTCACATGGTTTCGTTATTAATCACAAAAAGAACTCATTTAAAATAAACAACGGTGTTTGAATTGAACGACTTGTAACGTGTCTAAAAAATAGGGTATTTTATTTATTTCAGTTTGCGGGATTTTATAAAAAAATGTTGTGAGAGTTTTAATTTCCAGCAAACGTTATTTCTATTGTAACCGAACACGTGGTAAGAAACAGTGTTGAAACAAAGCAGTAAGACGCAGTTTTGTTGAGTAACTCGGCAAGGAATTTGCACCACCCTCGAATTTCTCAGAACTCTGTATAAGTGTGACAGTGCCCGCACGCCACTACTCAAGTACGCGCTCGGAATGACGCCTTCAGCCTAAAACCAAAATGGCCTGGAGCAATTTTATTCATCGTCTCCTTAGCGATCCTCAGGAAATAAAGTCTAAGACCGCCCACTTTTAGTGACGTCAACCGTGCTTCACAAATATCGTCCATGGTTACCACACAAAAAACACGTGTGTTGAATGTGCCACAGCAGTGACGATTAAATAGAAGGCATTGGTGTCCGTCATCTTGACTAAAATCATCGAGGAGAGAGGGAACATACAGACGCTGGCAGTCCATCACCGATTTCAGCCCGGGCAGGTTGCCCGGCAACCGGGTTTAAAAAAGTAACTGTTAACATCAAAGCATACTAAGTGGAACTTGTTAAAAAATCCGAGAGTGAGTAGGGACCGTTCGCCTAAATATGGAATAATAAATGGGACATAATGCAAAATTGTGCGTGTTTAAAAAAGAAGTCGGGATGACGCCACGTGGCTAGCAATAGTATCAGTGTATATCAAAATGTTATACCAAAGTTAAAAAATGAGTTTAACATTGGCGCCGCGGAACAGGCACGAATTTAATAAAATGAAATTCCATACCTACAAATAAGATACAAGCGCAATTGAGAGGTTAAGTAGAAATGAGAACCAATTATATGTAAGTGATGTTAAGATGTAGTTAAGCGATACTTAAATTATATTATACTGAATAATACAGAAATATTTAAAATTGAAATTTTATATAGAACAAAATCTCATAAATGAGAAAAATGGAAGACGGAGGTAAAGTTAGTATGAGTGATGTAACTATCACGGGGGAGGGAGAAATTAATTCAGACCAAGGTGGTCAAAGAAAGCGTTTCCAATGAATCAAATAATATAAATGATTCAGGATTGGAGACAACTCCAAACCTGATAGATGAGAATAATCTGACACAATCGGTAATAATGAGTGGAGCACAAGCAGAATCTACTCCTGTAACAAATAGAGAAAAAGAGTTGTCATTAAATGATTTATTTAATCTCATTAACAAAAGATTTGATATGAACAATAGCGATTTCAATGCAATCAATACAAAATTCGATGAACAGAATAACAAGTTTAAAGAATTGAATAGTCGTTTTGACATGAATGATGCTAAGTTTGATGTATTAACTAATTCACTGTGTAGTCTTGAGAGTAAGTTAACCGAAATATGTAGAGAAGCAAAGGAGTCAAGAGAGTGTGTATGTATGGGAGATAGTAATACAAATGAAAATTATAATGACGAGTGTAACAATGTTGAAAATAATGAGAATAGTAATATTGAGTATAATAATGTATTTGAAGAATTAGTATCGGAGGTCGATACGGTGAAAATAAGTAATGAAAATACTGGGGAATTTTTAGAATGTGATTATGAGATGTTAAGGTGTGTTAATGAGTTAGAGAGAGAGTGGAAAAATAATGTTGTGGTAGAGTGGGGACAGGGGGTAAATTTTCCCCTTATTGTTGATAATGTTTATGATGATTTAATGAGTTCACAAATGTTGTTGTTGAAGGGCAAGAGTCCCGTATTGACTACGCAGCTTAGATACCAGTACCGTAGTTTTACGTGAGAAAAACACCGTTTCGTTCACTAACTCTGTTAGACTAGGGATTGGATACGATATTTTGTACGTATAATGCATTAATCCATATATATCGCATTAATGATTTTTAATGAATATATTTCTAACACTGAGCCTCAGAAATATTGTTAGACTCGTCAAAAGACACTGCCTTAATATTTTAAAATTTATAAAAGCAGCTGAGAGGAAAAGTGCGCGTACTGCTCATGCCCGAATCGGATGCTTTACTGGCATCTCTGGTTCAAATGGGGTGTTACAACGCTGGAGGTGTTCATATCTCCTACTGAAATACAAATTTATAAAGTTTTCAGCGTGGTTTCCGTTTCTTGAACGTAAAAAAGTAGTCAGCAGTTGCTAAAAAATAGATAATAATAATGTCGTACTCTTAACTTTATTTCTTTTTTTAAAAATTCCAGGATTTCCTGAAAATTCACGTAGTTTTTCTCGGGAAATGAAATTCACGCATTACTCCCGGTCGGTGGCCACCCGTAATTTGACATCCCATAATTCATTCCTCCTTCACAATCACTTGAAAGGATTTGTTATGAGATTCTACAGTCAGTGGCAGTGCATATCTAGAATAACCAGAGAGTTTTCGTTCCCGCACCAGGAGCTCTACAAGAAGCTTGGGACATGGCACTATAGCAGGTGACGGGCTTAGGCCTTCATTTCATACAACCCCACTCCTGTTGCTACAACAACCTGTCCTCAGAGTCTTTAGGGATAAAGTTATTTGAGTGAAAACAGAACATTGTAGAGTGTAAACAAATATATCACAACTACTATAACTTCATTCACACAGTTAATTATTTTATCACTTGCTTCACCACACAAGGTATTAGTACAAATGCGTTCTTAGAAAGTAACAAAGAATTGCTTAACCACATGTTACAAAACTATTAAATCATTCTATATTTTGTGAAATGAGTATCAGATATTATTTATTTACTTCTAAATGTCTCATCGATGTAATCTCTATAGTAGTGATGGAGCATACGATTCTCTCTTCTTTTGTTATTGTTTCCACATGCCAGTCTAACAACAATCTGCTTCATATACTAAAATTTTAGTTTCAAGTGCTTATTCAATCACTATGTGAACAAATTTTCTGTTGTCTTAATTTAAGCTTACTAGCCTGTCCTTACAAACTCTTCATTTCTCGCTATACTCTTTGTCTTCTTCTTCATAATTTTTCCCTACTGTCACTCTTAGGCAGTGTTGTATGGTATTTATGTATTATATTAGAAATGTTTTACTTAATATTAAATTGATATATTGTACTAACATTTCTCTCTTCGGCACATTCTTTTAAAGACTAGAGACCTCTCAGTCTTTTCTGGCAGCAACACATACAACAACAACATTTTTATCTATTAAATGTGTTTCCCAAGTTACACCTTGGGAACACCAAGTTTTCATGTAACAGAGAGGAATTAAAATTGCTGTAATGGGGCAAAAAGGGGTTTTTTATTTTTTATTAAATTATTTAAACTTGTTTGTGGTCAACATTGCAAGTCCAATGCGAAATACAGTTGTATTCGAACAATGAACAGTAACACAAACTTTTTGAGCGGAGTGTAGGTGAAAAATGCCAGACTCGCTTGTGAATTCAATATTGTCACGTACAGAGATGCACACGCACTCGACGGCGCACCGCTATTACGTCTAAACATTAAAACAGACGCTACTGAAAATGGCTAAGCCGTAAGATTTCCTTGCCATGTGCTTTCGAGATGGCGGAAGTCAAGTGAATGCTCCACCTACACAAGGCCTCCTATATCATCAACATTTAACAACAGTAGCCACGTGGTCCATAGAAAAGCTATACACCGTGAACGACTATGACAAAATTTATAACCTGAAGGCAGTGCTTTTCCTGTTTAGCAACGAACAGTAGTGGGGAGCCTGTTTCACAGGTGCGAGGAAGTCGACGATTAACAGCTACACGTAATGGACGCGAGTAGTGGCATGCGTCACCGGCCGGGCAAATTTTATCAAAAAATGTGAAAATATTAGAAGCAGTTCGACTAACGACGGTTACCCGGCCAGGTGAACAAAAGAACTCGTGTGCACCAAATATTTTTTTTTACTGTAGAAAGTGACAAACCGACCAATCCAGTGTATATCAAAAATGTGTGTAAAGCAGTGTAAAAAAAATCTAAACTCATATGGAACAGTGAAAACCAGTAAAATTTTATCAAAAGTGAAATAACAACCTTCTGGACATTGAATAAGAGAACTCTGTGGGACGCGCCACGTGGTCGGGAAAGACGACGCTACATCATGTAACAGTATTCCACCAAAATTATTATTATTATTTTACATAAAATGGGGTTTTAAAAGTCTGAGTGTGTGAATGTATCAAGCTGGGTTGTCTTATTTAAATTAAGGGTTAGAATAAGAAAAAGAAAAAAAATGTCAAAGTAAATGTTTTGTTTTTTCTTATCTGTAAAGAGAAAAGTAATATGGTTTGAACAGTAAAATGGTAAACAAGCAAATTCAAAAGTAATGCAAAGAATGTTGAATAAAAATTGATTTGACTTGTAATATACAAGTTTACAAGTGTATAGATTGTATATAGTATTGATGATGCTGATGTAAGTGATGTGGTGTGTTCGTATGGGTGTAGACACGCACCGGTATCTACTATAATGTTGTGTATCTAAAGGTGTAATCGTAATCGTAGAGGTTATTGGTGTTAACGTATTGTTTTTTTTGTGGGTACGCAGTAATAGTTCACTCCTTTTTATATTAATATGATCCGCGCACTTTATTGTGTATTTCACTTACTTACCACACTTGAATGCTTCAATTCCGTTCTGTGATGTTCCTTCTGAAATACATGCACTTCAAATACAACAACAAAATATTCAGATTGAATAGTTAATACATCATCACACACAATAGTAAATGAAGCAATATCTGACGAATATTCTGAATTATGCTAAAACTATTTTAAATTCTTCCGCCACCTGTGTCAGAACTGATTAAAAATAAATGAATTTACTTTTACTAGAAATGATACTCCTTTTGTGGTAATAAAATTGGAGGTTTATTAACAATTTGATAAGTGATAAAATCTTTAACAATTAAAAACAATAATTAACAACCTTTTGATTACTGATTACAATAAAATTCAACAAGACTCTGTTTAATTCCTCAAGGCTGGTAGACCTGTTGTTAGTACAATAATTTAACTACATAGGTTATGTTACTTTGATTCAGAGAATTACCATATTTCGTTAGGTTCTTTGAGGTAACATGATACCAGTTACAAGATGTAATACAAATAATTATATAGAATTAACAATAGTGAATAATAATTGAACAAATATAAAAAATCAAAATTGGTACCATATGTCTGGTATTTATAAAATTATCATACGCGGGTATGCGCACGCATCTCTAATACTAGTGTGTTATTGTCAAGCTGTATGACTTGTACAGTATTTAAAATGTATTACGTTCGTTTAATAATTAGCTTCAAAAATCATTTATTCACAAGAGAAAATTTCTCAAAAAACTCTTGTTAGCAATTCTATTTGATTTGATTGTTACTTGAGAACAGATCGGTAATGTTGAAATTATCAAGTTACCGCAACAATTTCTGAGGTTAGAATTAACCGGTGTGGTTACAAAGGATAAGTATTCCTTATTAGCTAATATTTCTTATACTATACATTTAAACATATTATTCATAATAGTTTTTAATATATTATTATCAGAATTACATTTATTCCGATTGTATGAAAATTAATAAAGTAGATTTTAAAACATAGAAAAATTCAAGAAAAATACGTTTAGTCAAACGAGTGACTAAATACTCTCGTATTCATTGACAATTATTTTCAAACATTCTATTTTAAATTACTATAATTAATTAAAATATTTTTCTAATATTTTAATAATGTCGATTTAAATCATTTCTCAATTCTGATAATTTAATTACTGTTTTTTCGATGCTCAGCATTGTATGACTTGCGTAGTATCGAAAGTCAGACATTCATAAAATTATTAATTTCGTTTGAATATTGTTTAAATAAAACTGTACTCCCTGTTTCCTATTTAAAACTTCACTCGCAAGTATGGTCGTTATTATACACTGACCTACTTGTTCAATTAACACAATTCCGCACTTTTTCACTCGTATGTATGAATGTTGTATTTAGGTTAACTGTATGTTGTGTACTGACGTAAAATGGCGCGCACAGTTTTAAAATATAAATTATTTCTTCCTTGATTAGAGCGGCGTGACCTGTATGTTTGGTGGTTCATCGTAGACTGTTCTGTACCTCTGAGACGTCTCTGTCGTCTGCTGAAAGTCATTCATTCCATTGGCTGGATTCGTCATACTCTCCGACCCGAAAGCCTTCGTTTTATTAAAATATTTAATTTTTTGCCAAAATTGAGTTTGGGTTTGAGGCGTTTTTACGTCATCATTGGTACAAAAATTTAACTGGAAAGTTTAAAACTATCATAACTTTCTTATCTTATGTCCTATCGTTAATTAGTTGATATCAATGAATTCAGGGCGTTTTGCTTGTCAAAATAAGTCCAAAAACGCTTATTTTTCGTTCATTACTACTATTACAATAACGATTTTATTATTTATTTCTGGTGCATCTTATTTTTATAAGTTCGTTACACCAGATTTTATTTAAACATAATAAAACACTTCTTATCTAAACACTTTGAGTCTGTATCTCAGTCGGTTTACTTTACAATTTGGGAAAAACTGTTTCCTACACAAATCTCGCTATGGCGTCATTAAGCGTCCATGTTAGATTGTTTATAAATCTGCTTATAACTAATTTTTCTCATTTCAAATGATTATATTACTATCTAATATTATTAGTAATGTTTATTTACACAATTTTCCATTACAATATTTATGTATGACTGTGGTTAAGTTAATATTTACATAAGTTCAAACCTCTCATATGGTTCTTATACAATTTTTCATCTTATTTTTTAGTCTCTTCATATAAATCATATCATTTAATGATTGTAATTATTGTACATACATAGTACCTAATCTATTATATATATTGGTTACCTTTTAATGAGCTCAGGACTTTCTAATCTTTTAGTAATGGCTCTGTTCATGTTGTGTCATGTCATAATAGTCATTTATTTTTTCTAATACAACAACTAAATTGTTATTGTCATATTTGGTTTGGATTCCCAAAGTAGCATTAGATATTGTTCTAACTTTTGGTAATGTTTCCAATTACTTTTACATAAGTTCATATGCTATATTTTTCATAAATAACTGGTTGGTCATTGTTTGTTTACATTTGGTTTTCCTCATAATGGTCATTTGGTTTTCAAATGTTTGTATATTATATGACTGCTTTTATGGTCATTTTCTGTTCTCAAAGTAGCTTTGGGATTTCCTCTTGCTACTGGTAATAATTGTAACAATCTGTTCTCACTATTTGATACAGTATTTTTCTTAACTAATTTGCTCTACCATGGTTTAGCTTACATCTGGTCATATGTACATGGTTAATTGGTTTACAATAATTTAGTTATAATACTGTTCTTATCATGTTCAAAATCTGTTCTCAATGTATTACCAGATATTTATCTCACTACTGGTAATACTCTTATAAACATTTACATTGGTTTTGATACTGTACTTTTCTTAACTAAACTGGTATACTTTTCTCATTTCTGTTATTCCCTGTGTCATTATGTTTGACTTGTTCTATTTACATTGTTTTTCATTATATTACATTGTTTCTTAATATTTATTATTATTACTTATAATAAATTCTCATTTGATAACATATTTGATGATCAGATATTTATACTAATATGTATCATTTTCTGTTGTAATAGGTCTCTTCAGTCTCTTCCTTGTGGGTTGTGTAACAATGTACCATCTGTTTTAGTGCAGTATTTTTCTACTACTAAACTGACTTCATTATGGTATATTAACATAATACTTTAACTAATTTGTTACACATGTTTATACAATTCCTTCTTATACACTAACACAAATCTTTCTTGTATTATATGCAATGTTTTTCTGGTCAATGGTGGAATTTAATTCCTGTTATGTTTGATACTTAACAAATGTCTTTTATTTGTTGTCAGTTCTTTATGAACAATAACATCATTGTTTTATTTTGTTCTAATCTGGTGGTCTTATGATTATGTGTGTTGGTTACAACTTTATTAAATCAGTCACACTCATTGTCTGTGTTTATTTGACTATTTTTAATTTTTGTTGCTTCATCATGAAATTAACATATTTTTCACACTGTAATTGTTTGTGTGGTTTATTCAGTTGAAATAGTTAGTTATTCACCGGTTTCACATTTGTATTAAGTACACACTGTAATTGCTTGTGTTTCCTTAAATGTTTCACACTGGTTTTCTTGTCACACTTATAATCATTTCTTTTGTCACTTTTTAGTACATGTGGTTTATATTGAGTCCTTATATCTTCTGTCCATCTTCTTTCTTCTTCTTGGCGCTCTTCCTGGTCCTTCTTCTTTCTTCTATATTTTCATCGTAGTTGCTATTTTTATTTATCTCCATTGTTGTTGGAGCTTGTTGATCCTTGTTTCGTTGATTCCCCTCACTGTTGGATCCTATTGGGTCTATTTACTGATATTTTGTTTTGGGCTTGTGGCATTTTCTTTCTTTATTTTATAACTAATGTTGATATATTCGTATTCTCTTCTTCATTGTTGGATTTTTTATTAATATTTTTGTAGATACACACTTATATACACTTAGCTTTGTTTATCTAGATATATTCCCATGTTTTTCTCATACTTGACGTTACATTCGTTTATATTATGTAACTACCATATTTTTGGTACTGTTACATATGCCTTCCTATAAGAATTGATTAATTCTGAATTATTATAATATATTTTTCATTGAAGAATTCATCAATTGTTGTACATTCCATGTTGATTCACATGTTTTTTCCATATATCCCTTCACTTTCTTCTATTTGAATCGTATTTATCTTCTCTATATAATTATCTCCCTTGTTTATTTAGTTCCCTAATTCCCTAACATAATTTTAGCTGGGGCAGTTTAGAGCGGCTCACTTTGGCTATTCAACTCTACTGGCCATACTAATTTCAGTAAATATGGAGGCAAATCATCTCCTTCAATAATAATAAATGATTGCTGGCATTACTCTTCAGTCAATTCATTTTAAATCATCAAACTAATAATAGTGGTCTTTCTTCCGACAAATAATAAATATCCTTGGGATTAATCCACGCATCTGCGGTTTATACATTGTTATTCTCTCTTTTGTTGATTCAACTTAAACTATATTCTTCACATATTATAGGGATAGTTTGTTTTACACTTCCTCACTGGTATACTCTCATGATTGTCTTCGTTATTATATTATTTTTTCATTCTTCATATTCTTGATCAATCTCTTCATTTTGTTTTCACTTTGAATGTCGTCTCATCATATTCTTCATCTCAGGTTTCATTCTTCTAGATATAATTCATAAATACATTTGTTTTTCTTCTTCTTCATGGTTTGTATTTGGCATTTATATTCCATGTGGTATTGGTTTCTTCGCTAGTAATATTCATCATAAACAATGTGGTTGTGTGTGGTGGTTTGTCTACATTATTACCTTATTTTGGTTTCATTTTTCCAACTTCGCATTTGTTCCTTCTTTTTTCTTTTTTTTTCTTTAATAGTACGGGTAGGATGTTATAATTTACTGGTTGACGTGGCTCTTGGAATTCATATGTGCCTAGGATGTAATGCGTCAGTCTCGTATATTCATACTCTTTTTCTTCATTAGTTAGTACGGGTAAGATGTTGAAATTACTTGTTGACGTGGCTCTTGGAAATGTAGTAGTGCCAAAGTTGTTATGTGTCGGCCTCGTATATTTATACTCTTTAATAGTATATTCTTATTATTAACACAATGTTCTGAATCCTTTACATTAATTCTCTTGAAGTATGTTTTCTCACATTATAAAATTACAATATATTCAATATTCAATACATAATTATACAGTTACTTCTCATTTAATATACACATAATAATTTTCATAATAGTAATACATCCCTTTTTTCTTTAGTCAACATCTATTTTTATAATCATATTTTATTTTTAAATAACAATAATCTTCATAGCCACTTTTCATTTTTCATCTTGATATAGTCAACAGTTATACACATAATTATATCTTCATTTTTTATAACAAACATTTCCATCTTTCACATTATCAATAATAAAATAATCCTTATCGCTATCCTTTCACTCTTTGGTCCCATAATTTAATTTTCAATATATTTTTTCATTGAGGTTTGATTATAGGTACCTTTTATCTTCTTCGTAATAGGGTTCTGCAATTCATATGTGTTGTTTAGATTGTTTTTTGTCACAGTATATGGTCCGGTATATAGCAGTAATAGCTTCTTTGCTATGCCCTCAATAGTGCTAGGGAGCTCTCGATTTTTGATAAGCACTTGGTCTCCCACTTCATAATTGACAATTTTGGGCTGTAACTTTTTGTACTTGAGCCTTAATTTATTCGCTCTCTCCACTGCATTATTATAGAATCGGGTTTTGTCAAATTTAACTTCGGCACTGATTGGAAAATTAATTATCTCTGTGATCTCCCGGGGTGGTTTTTTCTCGTACATAGCCATGTATGGTGTTTCGTCAGTTGACTGGTGGTAGGCTAGATTTAAGAAGTCTTCAGCTGGGGATAAATACTCCTCCCACTTCCTCTGCTGGCTGTGACAGTAGGTTCTTAAAATCCTTCCTACTTCTCTCAACACTCTCTCAGCAGGGTTGCTGTTGGGGTGATACACCGATGTCTTGTATGTTTTGACTCCCAGATGGATCAGTGTTTCCCGCCACTTTCGTCCTCGGAATTGCGTTCCGTGATCTGTAATTATCATCGACGGTTTACCCACTTTGGGTATATATTTATTCATGACTATTTCTAATATTTTACTGGTTGTCGCTCGATTGAGTGGGTACAGCTTAGTATATTTGGTGTAATGATCAAATATTATTATGATATATTTGTACTGGTGTCTCCCACCACTCCGTGGAAAAGGTCCACAAATGTCCAAGAAAACTTTTTCTAGTCTTGCAGTTGATGTGATTGGTATCATGACTCCTTCTCGCTTTTCGTTGCTGCATTTTGCTAGTTGACAGATATTACAGCTCTGGACATATTTTCTGACCTTTCTACTCATGTCCTTGAAATGCACATGCTCTTGCAAAGCTTTTATGACCTTCACTGAGCCCATATGACCATAACGTATGTGGTAGTCTATGGTCAATTCCTTTTCTAGGGCTTTGGGGATAACTACCTTCCATCTCTCATCACCTTTATTGTGCTTGGTGAATACCAACTGATTGTGAGTACAGTAATACTGGTTTATGTTTGCATCATTGTCGGTTAGTTTTTTGATAATTAATGATATTTTAGGATCTTGTTGTTGATGATTGATGATGTCAGATAATATATTAGTGAGTTCGGATTTACTCTTCAATAAGTGGTATACTCTTGCAATGGTTTCCCTCTCTCCTTCAAATGTTTGGGCGTTAATGTTTATCCGGGACAACACGTCTGCAGCTGTGTTGCTTTTTCCGGGTATGTACTCCCATTGTATATTGTATTCTTGAAGTGTAAGGGTCCATCTTGTCAGTCTTCCGTGTTTTAATTTGCAGTTTTTTAGAAATGAAATGGATTTGTGATCTGTCCTCACTGTTACTGTATATCCTAAAATAAATGTTCTGAATTTTTCGCATGCAAACACTATACTCAATAATTCTTTTTCTGTGGTATGGTAGTTACGCTCGCACTTGTTTAACGTACGACTTGCGAAGCTAATCACTTGATGATGCCCTTCTTGGTCTTCTTGATAGAGTACAGAACCAAGACTTAGGTCGCTAGCGTCACAATTCATGAAGAACTGTTTATTAAAATTGGGGTGATGCAGCATAACGGTTTCTAGGAACTTAACTTTGATCAATTCAAATGTGTAGTCTTGCTCTGCTTCCCATTTCCATTTTTCTTTTGATGATAGCTGTGCTGAGAATTGAGCTGTCAATTCGGAATAATTACTTTGAAATTTCCGATAATAATTGCAGATTCCGAGGAACGATTGCAGTTGTTTTTTGTTCTTCGGGACGGGGAAACGTTGAATTGCCTCCATCTTCTCCTGGGATGGTGTAATTCCGTATTCAGATAGGTTAAACCCCAAGAATTGCACTTCCTTTGCAATTAGTTGAGATTTATCTAGCTTTAAAGTGATGTGGTTGTCTTCTAATTTTTTCAGTACTTGTGCCACCCGGTCACAGTGTTCCTCCGAATTGTTAGAGGCTATTAAGAGATCGTCCACATAAACTGTTGTGAACTGTAGTGTGTTATGGCCCAGTATCTCGTCCATGCATTTGACGAATATTGCTACTGAGTTTACTAAACCGAATGGTAGCCTTTTAAAATGGTAGTTTCGGCCTTCAAAGATAAAAGCAGTATATTTTCTACTGTTCAGATGCAGCTCAACCTGGCAATATCCACATACCGTATCCCATATACTGTAAAATTTTGTACCATAAAATTTCTTTAATATTTCATCGATTTCTCCAGGCGATGTCCTGTCATTAATTATGGTTTTGTTAAGCTCACGAGCATCTAAACAAATTCGTACTGCACCATTCTTTTTTGGTACAGCGACAATAGGGTTGGTGTATGGTGAATTGCTTATCTCTATTATGTCATTCTCTATTAAACGCTGAATCTCCTCTCTTACAGCTTCTTTTAGTGAAAAGGCGATAGGATATGATTTCCTCTTAAACTCTGTATGGTCTTTGAACTTCAGTTCGCATTGAAAATTTTTGATTTTCCCAGGTGTATCTGAAAATACGTGGCGATACTGGTAGTATATTTCTATTAATTGTTCCCGTTGTTCCCAAGTTACTTCTTGGCTATTCTGGCTGGTTTCAAATTCTCGGATGCTATTGATTTTCTCCAACCACAAAGCTTCCTCTGGACTGTCGTGTATTCCTTGGTTGATGGCGCCTTCTTGGAGTTCACAGCCTTCTCTGATGTAGTATATTACATGCTCTGAGGGTGCCTTCCTGTATTCTGTCAAATTGGCTGTCCACTCTATTTCTTCTGTTTTCATCCTCATTGTATTATTATCCATGTTGATGACTGCGGTGTATTTTCTTAAAATATCACACCCGATTAGTAGAGTGAACGGTAGCCCACTGGCTACTAGGAATACCATCTGTATTGTCTTCCCATTGCTGGATACATCTAATTGTACTTGCTGTCGGATAGTCTTATTCTGACGTCCGGTAGCACCGATGAGAATTATATTGCTAATTGGCAATGTGGGTATTGTAGCTTTGTTCTCCGATTGAATTCTGTCCAGTTCCAACTTGTCTATTAGGGATACGTTTGCGCCAGTGTCAATCATGGCTGTGGCGTCGGTGTTGTTTACTTTAACGGATATATATGCAATTTCACTATTGCTTGTATTGCCGATAGTATTTTCCTTTTCTTCCATCAAATCTTTCCTTATATTTTTTTAAGTAGTTGTTATTATACACATTTCGATGCTTTGATGATTTTGCCAAAACATTTGACCCAATAGGCCGGTTCAGTGAGGGTGATCTTGGGTTTTTCACTGCCGGTTGGTGTTTAAATTCATGTCACCATTTTCGCGTCGGTCCTGAGACGTCGAAGCTATTGGCTCCTGATTTCCCGGTCCATGTCCGTTGTGGTATACCTCTGTAGTTTGTGTGGTTGCTCTGGGACTTCCACTGCTGTCACTTCCGTTTGACCGATATCCGGACTCTCTTTCATCCCTGTCGCTATTATTGGAATGATGGTGCTGGTGTGGGAAGCTCCTTCTTCCTTGATAATAATTTCTGTGGTTTCCGCCCCGATTGGCATGGGTATAATGGACTCTTCGAAATTGATTGTTATTATTATGACCATTACCTTGTCTTGGTTGGTGATTAGGGGACTGGTTCTGATACGGTCTGTAATAGTGATTACCTCTTTGGTAATTCGTAGGTAACCATTAGGATGATGGTTATTTTGGTTCCCTCTATTTATATTATTTCCACCTCCGTCCTGACGTGGTGTGGGTTGATTCTGGAATCTCGGGGGATTATGAAAATTCCTTCCTTGGTTATTACCATTGTTATGATTAGTAGGGTTATTGTTCCCAGGCCCTCCTCGATCGTATGTCTGGCTTGGTACTTGTCGACTCCGTTGATAGTATCGTTCCCTCTCGTGACTTTCAAGTAAGTCGCACATTCCTTGGATTGTTTTTATTTGTGCATTGAGTCTTCCCTGTGATATACCCTGATTGAAATGGTAAGCCAACTTCGTGACCAGGCATTCTTCTGGGATTGCCGGTTCCAGATTCCTTGCCAGGCAAATCTTTCCTAAAACGTATGTGGTCATGGACTGCCTTCCATTTATGTCGAACCTTCCGTTGGTTACATCGTCCCTTATGATATTCTGAGTGGCCTCCGACCAATATTTTTGCTTGAATGCTGTCTTGAAGGTGTCATAATTACATACTTCCTGTCGGGTTGCTGTCCACCAGTTGTCAAACGTGTGTTTAAATGATTCGTCTAACATACCTTTTATGACAGCCCATCTGCTCTCACGATTCCTTTGTATGATTTCTTCCATTCTTTCTAGGAACTCCAAAGGGTTTTTCGAATAGGTCCTGAAGTCAATCTGATCTCTCCCTTCTAGATGACTCAAACCAGATAGGAAATTCGGTATGGTTTGTAGACGATGCATTTCGTCTCGGAGGTCGTCCAATTCTCTCCGCTGGCGCTCTGTGGATTGTGTTTTATCATCGTGTACCTGCTGTTTGATTGCGTCTACTTTTCCAGCAACTTCTTCACACTTATCCTTTAATGTGGACTGCGCTGTCTTCATCCTTGTTTGTTCTTGTGTTATTGTATCTAGTTGGGTATCGTGAGTTTTCTTCACCTCATTAATACGTTGGTTAATGTCCATTTCCGTCTGGATTAGTTTTAAGTTGGTAGTTTCTCCTTCTTTACGCACTTCTGATATCTCGACATTAATTTCAGTCGTTAGAATGGCCATTTGTTTCTCGATTTCTTCGACGCTTTCTCCCAATCTTCTCTCAACCATTTCTGCCGTCTCCTTAGCGGTCTCTTCCATTTTATTATTGTTGACACTTATTTGTAGCCATATATTTTCATGATCGGCTTGTATAGTCTCAACATCTCGATTCAGTTTGGCGTTGATCCCATCTATTTTCTGGTTAGTTTGGTCAATCTTCTCTCCCAACTCTGCTGATAAATCTTCTTTCATGATGGCCATTCTCTTCTCCAATAATTCTTCGGTTTTCCGTTGACCCTCTTCCATTCTTCTGTTTGTCTCACTTATTTGGTTATGAAATTCTTCCTTTAACAGTTCTATGTGTTTCTGGTTATCCTTCTGGCCTTCCTCTATTTTTTGATTTGTGAATCGACTGGCTTCTTCTATTTTATGGTTTAAGTCTGCTTTCAGTGACCGATTGTCTTCTTTCAGTGACTCTATGGATTTGTTGGTCTCCCTATTGGATTGGCTACTCTCGTCCATCTTTTTATTTATTATTTCCATCTTCTGGTCTGTGGACTTCTGGTTTTCTTCCATTCTCTTCTGGCCTTCTTCCATTGATGCTCTCATACTCCTTAATATTTCGATAATGTATCTGTCTTCTGGTTGTACCGGTCTCTCGGGTTGGTTTGTTTCTGGTAAAATTTCTTGGATCATCACTTCCGGTTCCTCCATAGGCTGCTGAACCTCCTCCGCCGGTTCAATTGTTTTTTCCTTCGTTTCCAGTGCAACTTCTTCTACATCCTCCGTCGACATGGCCTCTTTTTCTTCTCTTCTGGTCTCCTTTTCCTTTTCAGTCGTCCTCTTCCTTGACGTTGATCGTGATTTTGATCTTGATTTTAACCTGTCGGTGTACATCTTGCTGTCCTGGTAATGTACCTGCTGTCTTTTTCACGAATTAGGGTGATTGGATCACTAGTTATGGTGTAATTTCCCTTTAAATCGTGCTCAGACGTTGGGCGCCAACTTGTAATATACAAGTTTATACAAGTGTATAGATTGTATATAGTATTGATGATGCTGATGTAAGTGATGTGGTGTGTTCGTATGGGTGTAGACACGCACCGGTATCTACTATAATGTTGTGTATCTAAAGGTGTAATCGTAATCGTAGAGGTTATTGGTGTTAACGTATTGTTTTTTTTTGTGGGTACGCAGTAATAGTTCACTCCTTTTTATATTAATATGATCCGCGCACTTTATTGTGTATCTCACTTACTTACCACACTTGAATGCTTCAATTCCGTTCTGTGATGTTCCTTCTGAAATACATGCACTTCAAATACAACAACAAAATATTCAGATTGAATAGTTAATACATCATCACACACAATAGTAAATGAAGCAATATCTGACGAATATTCTGAATTATGCTAAAACTATTTTAAATTCTTCCGCCACCTGTGTCAGAACTGATTAAAAATAAATGAATTTACTTTTACTAGAAATGATACTCCTTTTGTGGTAATAAAATTGGAGGTTTATTAACAATTTGATAAGTGATAAAATCTTTAACAATTAAAAACAATAATTAACAACCTTTTGATTACTGATTACAATAAAATTCAACAAGACTCTGTTTAATTCCTCAAGGCTGGTAGACCTGTTGTTAGTACAATAATTTAACTACATAGGTTATGTTACTTTGATTCAGAGAATTACCATATTTCGTTAGGTTCTTTGAGGTAACATGATACCAGTTACAAGATGTAATACAAATAATTATATAGAATTAACAATAGTGAATAATAATTAACAAATATAAAAAATCAAAATTTGGTACCATATGTCTGGTATTTATAAAATTATCGTACGCGGGTATGCGCACGCATCTCTAATACTAGTGTGTTATTGTCAAGCTGTATGACTTGTACAGTATTTAAAATGTATTACGTTCGTTTAATAATTAGCTTCAAAAATCATTTATTCACAAGAGAAAATTTCTCAAAAAACTCTTGTTAGCAATTCTATTTGATTTGATTGTTACTTGAGAACAGATCGGTAATGTTGAAATTATCAAGTTACCGCAACAATTTCTGAGGTTAGAATTAACCGGTGTGGTTACAAAGGATAAGTATTCCTTATTAGCTAATATTTCTTATACTATACATTTAAACATATTATTCATAATAGTTTTTAATATATTATTATCAGAATTACATTTATTCCGATTGTATGAAAATTAATAAAGTAGATTTTAAAACATAGAAAAATTCAAGAAAAATACGTTTAGTCAAACGAGTGACTAAATACTCTCGTATTCATTGACAATTATTTTCAAACATTCTATTTTAAATTACTATAATTAATTAAAATATTTTTCTAATATTTTAATAATGTCGATTTAAATCATTTCTCAATTCTGATAATTTAATTACTGTTTTTTCGATGCTCAGCATTGTATGACTTGCGTAGTATCGAAAGTCAGACATTCATAAAATTATTAATTTCATTTGAATATTGTTTAAATAAAACTGTACTCCCTGTTTCCTATTTAAAACTTCACTCGCAAGTATGGTAGTTATTATACACTGACCTACTTGTTCAATTAACACAATTCCGCACTTTTTCACTCGTATGTATGAATGTTGTATTTAGGTTAACTGTATGTTGTGTACTGACGTAAAATGGCGCGCACAGTTTTAAAATATAAATTATTTCTTCCTTGACTAGAGCGGCGTGACCTGTATGTTTGGTGGTTCATCGTAGACTGTTCTGTACCTCTGAGACGTCTCTCGGTCGTCTGCTGAAAGTCATTCATTCCATTGGCTGGATTCGTCATACTCTCCGACCCGAAAGCCTTCGTTTTATTAAAATATTTAATTTTTTGCCAAAATTGAGTTTGGGTTTGAGGCGTTTTTACGTCATCATTGGTACAAAAATTTAACTGGAAAGTTTAAAACTATCATAACTTTCTTATCTTATGTCCTATCGTTAATTAGTTGATATCAATGAATTCAGGGCGTTTTGCTTGTCAAAATAAGTCCAAAAACGCTTATTTTTCGTTCATTACTACTATTACAATAACGATTTTATTATTTATTTCTGGTGCATCTTATTTTTATAAGTTCGTTACACCAGATTTTATTTAAACATAATAAAACACTTCTTATCTAAACACTTTGAGTCTGTATCTCAGTCGGTTTACTTTACAATTTGGGAAAAACTGTTTCCTACACAAATCTCGCTATGGCGTCATTAAGCGTCCATGTTAGATTGTTTATAAATCTGCTTATAACTAATTTTTCTCATTTCAAATGATTATATTACTATCTAATATTATTAGTAATGTTTATTTACACAATTTTCCATTACAATATTTATGTATGACTGTGGTTAAGTTAATATTTACATAAGTTCAAACCTCTCATATGGTTCTTATACAATTTTTCATCTTATTTTTTAGTCTCTTCATATAAATCATATCATTTAATGATTGTAATTATTGTACATACATAGTACCTAATCTATTATATATATTGGTTACCTTTTAATGAGCTCAGGACTTTCTAATCTTTTAGTAATGGCTCTGTTCATGTTGTGTCATGTCATAATAGTCATTTATTTTTTCTAATACAACAACTAAATTGTTATTGTCATATTTGGTTTGGATTCCCAAAGTAGCATTAGATATTGTTCTAACTTTTGGTAATGTTTCCAATTACTTTTACATAAGTTCATATGCTATATTTTTCATAAATAACTGGTTGGTCATTGTTTGTTTACATTTGGTTTTCCTCATAATGGTCATTTGGTTTTCAAATGTTTGTATATTATATGACTGCTTTTATGGTCATTTTCTGTTCTCAAAGTAGCTTTGGGATTTCCTCTTGCTACTGGTAATAATTGTTACAATCTGTTCTCACTATTTGATACAGTATTTTTCTTAACTAATTTGCTCTACCATGGTTTAGCTTACATCTGGTCATATGTACATGGTTAATTGGTTTACAATAATTTAGTTATAATACTGTTCTTATCATGTTCAAAATCTGTTCTCAATGTATTACCAGATATTTATCTCACTACTGGTAAATACTCTTATAAACATTTACATTGGTTTTGATACTGTACTTTTCTTAACTAAACTGGTATACTTTTCTCATTTCTGTTATTCCCTGTGTCATTATGTTTGACTTGTTCTATTTACATTGTTTTGCATTATATTACATTGTTTCTTAATATTTATTATTATTACTTATAATAAATTCTCATTTGATAACATATTTGATGATCAGATATTTATACTAATATGTATCATTTTCTGTTGTAATAGGTCTCTTCCTTGTGGGTTGTGTAACAATGTACCATCTGTTTTAGTGCAGTATTTTTCTACTACTAAACTGACTTCATTATGGTATATTAACATAATACTTTAACTAATTTGTTACACATGTTTATACAATTCCTTCTTATACACTAACACAAATCTTTCTTGTATTATATGCAATGTTTTTCTGGTCAATGGTGGAATTTAATTCCTGTTATGTTTGATACTTAACAAATGTCTTTTATTTGTTGTCAGTTCTTTATGAACAATAACATCATTGTTTTATTTTGTTCTAATCTGGTGGTCTTATGATTATGTGTGTTGGTTACAACTTTATTAAATCAGTCACACTCATTGTCTGTGTTTATTTGACTATTTTTAATTTTTGTTGCTTCATCATGAAATTAACATATTTTTCACACTGTAATTGTTTGTGTGGTTTATTCAGTTGAAATAGTTAGTTATTCACCGGTTTCACATTTGTATTAAGTACACACTGTAATTGTTTGTGTTTCCTTAAATGTTTCACACTGGTTTTCTTGTCACACTTATAATCATTTCTTTTGTCACTTACACTGTTTTTAGTACATGTGGTTTATATTGAGTCCTTATATCTTCTGTCCATCTTCTTTCTTCTTCTTGGTGCTCTTCCTGGTCCTTCTTCTTTCTTCTATATTTTCATCGTAGTTGCTATTTTTATTTATCTCCATTGTTGTTGGAGCTTGTTGATCCTTGTTTCGTTGATTCCCCTCACTGTTGGATCCTATTGGGTCTATTTACTGATATTTTGTTTTGGGCTTGTGGCATTTTCTTTCTTTATTTTATAACTAATGTTGATATATTCGTATTCTCTTCTTCATTGTTGGATTTTTTATTAATATTTTTGTAGATACACACTTATATACACTTAGCTTTGTTTATCTAGATATATTCCCATGTTTTTCTCATACTTGACGTTACATTCGTTTATATTATGTAACTACCATATTTTTGGTACTGTTACATATGAACAAATGGAATAAGAGTCGAGTTTCTTAATAGTGCAACCCTAAATCACTTATAGGTGCGAGTGCACGTGAAGACTCTGGCCCGAAAACAGGTAATGGAATTGTGATTTTGTACATGTTATTTCATGATATTAATTGTTTAAAAGTAAGTAATTTCTCAATGGCGCCCGAACAGGGACATAAATATTTTAATTAATTCAATTAATCAGTAAATTCTCATTGCCAACATAAATTGCTTTATAACTTCAAAGTTTAACGAGTCATGCTAAACAGGGCAGAGAAAATGATAACTTATTAAGTGATGTTATGGGTAAAGTATTTTACCAAATAGCTGTTAATGTAGAACTACATTAATAGTTCTTTAGTTCATCAATAATATTGTTAGTCAGTCTTCCGTTTCCTTTTCCTGTTAACATCTTTCCTTCTAACAGCTTCGTAACAACACACTAGGGCGGTTTGAAAAAAATGAATATAGCGCGGAATAGTTGGCCTCTATTAAAAAGAAGAAAAATTACATTAAAAAAATTAAAAATCCATTGACACCTTCCAGTTATGCATCATCCTTAAAGTTTATGAAAACTGATGAAATTTAACTATTTTTTTGTCCACGTTTGAATATTATTTAACTTAATACAATCGAAACGCTATAGTTTGTGATGTTTAGTTTATGGTTCAAGGGAGTTAATTAAATAATAATATAATTGATATTTTAATATTTACTGGTCACGCAATGTGTTTGAAAATGCAAATTTATTAAAATTTGCAAATTCCATAGTGCTGTTCTTCACCCATTTCGTAAAAGCAAAACAACACAGAACTCACCACGAGGAAGTCACTGGACACGAGTTCCACCCACACCCTGCCCAACCAACCATCCAAAGAGGTGTATGTTATTTACATTATATTACATTGATAATATTACTACATTTACAACAAATCGATTAATGGATTCAGTGGTTCAGTGCTACTTAACTTTTTTTTAAAATGTGTATAAGTTTAAAATTTGACTTGTGGCAGAATTCAGACAATGTATCTTGATAACAGCATAACTCTGATGTTATGGGGGTGCGGAAGAATTTCATAGCGTAATTCAAACAATTTTGTTGTCACATCACAGAAGAGCAAAGTGATGCATTGTCTTGGTGAAAAAGAACCTGTTTTTCTTTATTTGCTCGCTTAGACGATCCAGCATAGATGCATAATACTGCCCAGTTATTGTTTTACCCTTCTTTGGAAAGTCAATTATGATTATGTCAAGAGCATCCCAAAAGACAGTGGGCATCACCTTACCTGATGATGGAATGGTTTTAGTTATTTTTTGGAGCAAGTTCTACTCCAACCCACTGTTCCTTGGTTTCAGGTTGGTAGTAGTGTATCCAAGTTTTATCAACTGTTATGAGATGCCACAAAAATTCTTCTCGATTAAGTTGGAACAGCTCCAAACCGTAATTAGAAATGTTTATTCGTTCATGCTTTTTTGATCGATTGTGAGCAAATGTGGCACCATTTGCATACATAAATGTTCGTGTATTGTCTTATCAATTTGATCCACTTTCAATCTTCTGTCCTACATCACCATACCATGGATTTTTTCAGTTTTTTCTGCAGTTGTAACCTCAACAGGCTGTCCAGAACATTCAGCGTCGTTTGTGCTCATGTGACCACTACAAAAATAACCAAACCATTTGTAAAGTGTTCTAGTCAATGGAGCTGATTACCATAATATTTATCCAGCTTGGATTTAGTTTTCTGTGCAGTTTCGCCTTTCAAAAAGTAATGTTTCATCACCACACAAAATTCTCTTTCATCCATTTTTTGCAAATCACAATACTTGATCAAGTCAAATGATTGGCATCAATAGAAGTATGAATATATGTGACTGAAACGTGGTGTACGCTTCTAGCGGAGATGCGGGAAACTAGAAATGATGTCATTTATGTACTATGAGCACCATCTCTTGACTTTGCATGGACTTATCAAACACCCCTCATAGAGGCAACTTTTTTGCGCTATAGCAATTAAAAAAACAATTTTTTTTTTGGTTTGAACCACACTATCACCATACATAGATTTTAATTTTCAAGTCGTGTCTATAAGTGTTTCTGGACTTGTCCTATGCATTTTAATTCCTGTACAGAGACCTGAGAGCCATAAGGTTGGCTGAGAATCACAAATTTACTTTCAAAATAAAAAACCCACAGCCTTTTCTAGGTTCATCTGTTTCAGAGACACTCAAAATACATGTAACAATGGTACAAAAAATTTCAAATAATAAAAATTAAAAAAAAATAGTTCAGATTAAAATTTATCAAAAAAGTATGTAGATACATTCAGAAAACATCAAATTATTATGTTAAAGAAAAACTAAAATTTAATTTTTGACCTAAAATTGCCTACGACCCCCCTTAAGTCATTTCAATATAAGCAAACTATTTTACCTATTATTATTCTAAGCATTTGAATTATATTGTATAAAAGTAAATGTTCTGCAATACATAATACCTTCATAAATTAATGTACACAATACACATTTATTATTTTTTAAACAATGTAACTTGATCATTTACAGTTGTCAGAAAAAAGTTTATAATTGTATAATTGGGTTTAGGATAACTGTGGATCTTGTTCCCTCCACTACCCTATGAAAATATACACTACAAACATTTTCCATACAATATGTACATGTGTAATTCCGACTTTCAGATTTCTTGTCAGAATATGTTAATAAATATTTAGTTTTTGTTTTACATATCGATTTTTGTGGAAAGGTTCCCAGAAATAGCTTCTTTGTAATTAGTAGAGATATTTAATTACCTTGAAAAGCTTAACACTCATTACTATAGACAATCAATGTCCTATTCACAATGTAGAGTAAAAATCAAGAGGAAGTTACTTGGGAATTTTTACCCACACTAGCTAAGATTTGAAAAACAAAATAACGTCAACCAACCCAGGAGTTACTCATATAAATTGAGTTCCCTTGTGTCTTCTCAGTTGTATATAAATAAGAGTTTTATGTTAGTTTTACAACAGAAACAAAGGGGCAGCCATACTTCTTAGTAACATGATTACACGAGGTACATTTAAACAGAATTCTTATGAGTCAAAAATAAAATACATTTATTTGTACACATTCTATAATTTACAATATTTTATAAACTTAAGACTTAAAAAATGGAAAATAGAATTTAAAAATAATTTTAAAATGACTGACGTTTTTCAAGTAATACAAACTATAAAAATAACACAAAGATATGCACACAAATAATACATTCATAAAAATCGAGTACTTATATAAGAAGGCAGCTTGTATATTACATAATTTATAGTTAAACCACAAATAGGGTATAGTCTGTTTTATTCACAATTACTCACAATTGTTATTTTTATTAATGAATAGTAATAAAAAATATTCATAAATGCTCATATTTTTCTTGTATATATGTTTTATATTATTATTAATAATAACAAAACTTTTAAAGAAAATATAGTTTTATTATTTTGGGAATTACCGTGTTTCAATAGTACTCAACTATCATCAGCAGATATAAAATTGGTATCTGATGATAGTTGAATAATATTGAAACACTGTAATTCACAAAATAATAAAAATATATTCTTGTAAAAAGTTTTGTTATTATTAATAATAATATTTTTCACACAAGAATATATTTCATATATTTATATATTATAGTGTTTCAACAGTTTTTTGGAAGTTGTCAGTACAGAAAAACTGTCAAAGCACTGTAATATAAAAATACAAAAAAATATATAAAATATATTCTTATGATAAAATTATTTATTATTAATATTAAGATTGCCTTACATACACATTTTTCCTTTCAGATAAAGCATTGTAAATGCCGTTTAAAGTATATGACATTAATAGAAATAATTTATAACAACACTGAAGGAATTGCTACATACATTATAAACAGTAACCCAGACTGCCCAAGATTGTGACATATTTTTTTTGTTACACAGTTAAAAATATTATTTTTTTAATGATTTGTAGTTAATAACATAATTAGTAGAATTACTGTACAGTATAATGTTGGACCAGTGTGATATACATAACATGCACAGTCTATGATTCACCTGTTCCATTACTTGTGCCAACAGACAAAATGCAACTTTTAAGAGCCATCTGGTAACATGCAGCTGATGCTTGCATATTCTAGACATTGCTTGATTCACTTGAAAGCATGTGGAAATTCCTGGTCAACAGTACACACATAAGTCATCTTGGCTGGCTATAAAAAGCAATGTCTAGCAGTCAGAGCCAGTTCTGTTCCACAAACAAGTTGTTCATTCAAGCAATAAGACAATATTATTTAAAATCAGTATAACAAAAGTGTCAATTATTTGTGTTGCAGATCCTTATAATTTATTTAGCTTGGTGGCTCTGATTATTTGTCACATATAGTGTATATATACTGGATAGCTCCTAAGTGTATTATTTTATAAAAGTGTTAACACTTGGATCAAGTGTCTGTTGTTCAAGAATTTGTTGTCTGTTGTATTTAGATCACATGCCATGCAAGCCTCATAACAATATTTTTTTACTTTGACTGTATGGTAGTCTACACTTTACAAATATTCTTTGGGTTAAATTAAATTTTAAAAATTAACAAAGTGAATTAGAAGAATACACGTTGTAAATAAAATAAATTTACTTGATAACTGTGTACTACGCTAATCATATTTAAGAGATAATCTAGTAGTTTTGCCTGCTTCTTTCTAAATGTTTTATTAACTGCACTATTTTTTATTGAAAACTTACTTAGTATTTTGTCATAACCAAAAATTTGTGAAAACATTTCAATTATATTTGCCTAGTTTTATTGTTCTCAATTTTTCATCATATTCGTTTCATCAGTAGGCCTTTAAGAATTCAAGAATGTAAGAATATCAACTGTCAGATGGCAAGTCGGTTTGTAATAGTACGTTCCATATACGTGGGGGGGGGTATTTATGGTAGAAATGTAAAGTTTTTAATGCAAAGGTGTTTAGACAGAAAGGAGCGCAGAAATACAGCTTTAAATGTGGGGCTGTCATAAGGTACCGCAGGTAGTGACTTATACTATATTCTTTTAAACACGTGGGCAGGATGGTGACAACCATTCCAACACTTGTGTGCCAAATATCTAGTATTAACTGGTTCTTACCAGTTAAAAGAAAGAAAATCCATGCACTCTTTCCAAGCGGAGCCCTGGCAGTCATTGTTTTACCACCTAGCTGAACATAACATGCGAAGGCAGTCCCGTACCAACAATATGTGATCATAAGACATCAATTAGTGATAAGCAGTTTTGGTAATGTTACAGTCAGGCAGAAGTGTAAATTAGGGCGGACAAGTATAATATTTTAAATAACTTAATAAAAATTGAGTCAGTGAGTGCAAATGATTCACTTACGAATTGAATCGGTTAGTTCACACAGTAAAAATGAGGATATATTCAATAAGACGATGACTCAATAAGCATTGTGAAAACAATAATTAGTGACAATATTTTTGGTGAACCAATAAATTAATGATTACAGTAAACAAAGTGAAGACCAATAAATGGTGAGCAGTGGTAGTAATAAAATAACAGAAATTGCAACCATGTGCATGAGTAAGTGGAATAAAGGAATTCGGCTGGTACCCCGAACGACATTACACTATCGACAGCTCCAAGAATTAGCTGTGCATAGATGAGTAACCAAAACTAGAATTACATTAAATGGGGGACCTTTGATAATAAAGAGATGGAATTCACAAGGTTTGGCTATTAGCATCAGTGGGGGGGGGGGAGACAATACGAAAGAAGGGGGAAGAAAGTGTGGGAGGGAGAATGAAAACAAGGTACTGATTTGTAGTATACCACGTAATAAAATATGATTAACAAAAATTAAAATTAATCATTAATAAAAATCATGTATTAAAATGGGCTAAGTTACTTCAAACATGCCGTTACCTTACCTTAACCTAACATGGACTCGACGAGTTTACTTAACAGACATAGTGAAATCTTAAGGAAAAATAGTGTCTTCAAGTGCTTGTTTTACTTAACAGGGGTAGTGAAGCAGTTATCACACACTGTCTGTCCACTGTGGTTGGCAAATCTGGCTTTTGGTTTTTGTGGGTTTATGTGGTAAGTATGGAGGCCTCCTTAACATAACAATAGGCATGCTCCATTAGGCATAATAAAAATTAGTGTGGGTATTTCATTTAGTATTGAGCATTATATTTAAATAAACAGTGTATCAGCTTAATTTTTCAGTACATGGATTTTATGATTGTAACGCATCAATTAATTGCTTTAAATTACCTTCTAAATTATTTATATATATACTAAATGATTTTGAACTTTATGTTTAACATTCTATTCTCCTTTATAGTTTCAAGGTTAATGGTAAAATCTCTACACAAACTAACTTTCAATCAGTCAGTTGTTCTAATAAATTACTTTAGCAGTTTCAGTATCTTCTTATCTAACGGATTTTATACTTCTCTCAACTCGAATATAATGATCCACTTTGGTGACAAATTCAAATAGTACATTTCTTCCACTTTTCACAGTGTCAAATAATTTCCTGATAACAGATTGCCTGGAAAGAAATTAAAAATTTTTATTGTATCACATGTTTGTAATTCATGGTAGAAGTAAAACAATAACACACTGAAATTCTAAATTATTATGGTACAAAAAATTGAGATTTTGCACAAACTGCACTAAAAACAAATGAAGCAGAACATTTATCATACTATTTCAGTTCTAAGGTATGAAACCATAAACTTAAAAAGTTAGCTCCTGTCGACATGTGTTCACTTATAAAACTGTAGGAATTGTTGACATGGAAAACAAAAAAAATTGGTATGGAGAACCATACATGACTTCCATGTCCTAAAATTTATATTTAAAATTATTTAAATATTAATTAAATAAGTGGATGCTTGAGTTCTGAAAAAATTACGTATCAGCTAAAATGGTACCACCATGTCAGGTGGATTAAGACTATCCTCAACCTTCGTGAGGAAGGATTGTACTTTTGGATAAAATGTCTGTAGGTCGAACGAAGAGCTAGCTAAAGGTAGCTGCAATCTGATTCCTGTAATGAAATTGGACTTTCACTGCGAGGGGCCGAGGGATGTGTATAGTGTTATCAAAGTCTTTCCTGTCAATACTATACTAGTCATTTTTCTTTTTTAAAATCGAGTCTTGATTTCTTTCTTTCCATTTGTCTTCTGATTTCCTGAACGACTATTCTGTTCACCCGTATAATTATAAATTTCTCAGCAAAACATTTCTTCCTTAATACATTTGTGTCTCCTGTTTAACAACCATCATTCTGATCCATGTCATAACGCTATATTCCACACAGGCTAGTAAATAACTAGCCATTAGGGAGGTCAAAATATTTTCAAGGAGGGGCAAACAATTTTCCAAAGGAGAAAAATATTTATATATTTTTCATACATACACACATGCACATATTAGTTTATAATTCTCATATCATAATAGAAATAAGTAGGCAGATTGTATTAATTGCTTTAATACAACAACACTGCCCAGCGATCCACAGGAAGCAAATCGATGTCCACCTTTTCGGCTTGCACGCGTTGTGTTGGTGTGGGTTTCGGCACTTTCCATTTAAAAAGCTTGCAAACAATAAAATAAACATGAGTGAGTCCAGAAATAATGCAAATTTTGTATGTGTGTGTGTGTGTGTCCTGCCGGCCTTTTTATTGAGGTAATCACAATAATAAAACTTTGGAAAAGTAAACATTACATAATTGAGATATGCTTGCCTGCCAGGAACGATATATTTTCACACATACGTGATTTAAATTAAAATGAAAAATATAGAATTTTGTTAAAGTGAAATGAAATGTTTCCATAGAAACTACTTCTTTGTTGTCAATAACGTAGTACACACATAAACCTTATAATAAAAAAATTACCCCCTCCCCATTCAATTAACCTTTTCATTTTTAGATATTTCAACTACTTTTCTACAGTGGATTATTATGACCTTCTTTTCAGGATACTTTATTTATCAAAATTAAGCACTTTACTCTTGTAAAAACGTAAAACGCTGCAGGTAAACTACCCCTTTCCTTTAACCGATCTTCACCAAAAACAATAGGCTTGAGTCCTCTACAATTCAGGGCTGTATGCAAAAAATTATTTGATTCTGTTTGAATTTGCGGCTGTTATCGTTTGCCATAGAAAAAATTCTACACACACTTTTCGAAAATATCGGTATGGAGAACCATACATGACTTCCATGTTCTAATATTTATATTTAAAATCATTCGAAATGACAAATTTCCATAGAAACTACTTCTTTCTACTTATTGCTTAAGCCTTAACCACAGTACTGTGGTCACTAACGTATACCACCTCACGTTTTCGCACTTGATTTTCACTGATGATGGCAGTCGATGACACTGCAGAAATGTCTGGTTTTGCAGAAAACATTGGACTATGGCTAAACAGCCCGGGAAGGAATTTTAACAAAAAACTACATCTTTGCTGCCGATAACGTAGTACACATATAACAAATTCTCCCCTCCCTCTCAACTATAATTTGCAATAATAGAAAATTACCCCCACCCCGTTCACCTAACCTCTTAATTTATAGATATTTCATCTACGTTTCTACAGTGGATTATTATGAGCTTCTTATCAGGATACCTTATTTATCAAAATTAAGTACTTCACTCTTGTTAAAACATAAAAGGTTGCACGTAAACTACCCCTTTCTCTTAATCGATCTTCACCAAAATCAATAGGCCTTCAGTCCTCTACAATTCAGGGATGCATGCAAAAAATATTTCTGTTTGAATGTGCGGCAGTTATCGTTCGTCATGAATACATTTCTCTTGATACAACATAAAATGTTGCAGGTAAACTACCCCTTTCCATTAACCGGTCTTCACCAAAATCAACAGGCCTAGAGTTCTCTACAATTGAGGCAAGCATGCAAAACATTATTTGATTCTGTTTGAATGTGTGGCCGTTATCGTTTGTCATATAAACAATTACTCTGGGTAAAACATGAAAAGTGGCAGGTAAACTACCCCTTTCCCTTACCCGATCTTCACCAAAATCAACAGGCCTTCACTTCTATAAAATTCAGGACCGAATGCAACAAAGTATTTGATTCTCTTTGAATTTACGGCAGTTATCGTTCGTCATAGAAAAATTACCCTCGTTAAAACATAAAATGTTGCAGGTAAACTACCCCTTTCCCTTAACCGATCTTCACCAACACCGACAGGTCTTGAGAACTCTACAATTCAGGGCTGTATGCAAAACATTATATGATTCTGTTTGAATTTGCGGCTGTTATCGTTTGGCATAGAAAAAAAATTACCCTTGATAAAAAAAAATGTTGCAGGTAAACTACCCCTTTCCCTTAACCGATCTTCACCAAACACAATAGGTCATGAGTACTCTACAATTCAGGGCTGTATGCAAAACATTATTTGATTCTCTTTGAATTTACGGCAGTTATCGTTCGTCATAGAAAAAAATTACCGTTGTTAAAACATAAAACGTTACAGGTAAACTACCCCTTTACCTTAACCGATCTTCAACAAAATCAACAGACCTTGAGTTCTGTATAATTGAAAAAGGTATGCAAAAAAGTAGTTCATTCTGTTTGAATTTACGGCAGTTATTGTTCGTCATAGAAAAAATTACCCTTGTTATAACATAAAATGTTGCAGGTAAACTACCCCTTTCCCTTAACCGATCTTCACCAAAAACAATAGGTGTTGAGTACTCTACAAATCAGGGCTGTATGCAAATAATTATTTGATTCTGTTTGAATTTGCGGCTGTTATTGTTTGCCATAGAAAATACACTTTTAAAACATAAAACGTTGCAGGTAAACTACCCCATTCCCTTAACCGATCTTCACCAAAAACAATAGGTCCTGAGAACTCTACAATTCAGGTCTGTATGAAAAACATTATTTGATTCTGTTTGAATTTGCGGCTGTTATCGTTTGCCATAGAAAAAAATTATCCTTGATTAAAATATCGGTATGGAGAACCATACATGACTTCCATATTCTAAAACTTATATTTAAAATCATTTTTGAAATGAAATATTACCATAGAAACTACTTCTTTCTACTTACTGCTTTCAGCCTTAACCACAGTACTGTGGTCACTAACATATACCACCTCATGTTATCGCACTCGATTTTCACTGATGATGGAAGTCGATGGCATTGCCGAAACGTCTGGTTTTGTAGAAAACATTGGACTACGGCCAAATATCCCGGGAAAGAATTTTAACAAAACCTACTTCTTTGTTGCCGATAACGTTGTACACATATATATAAAATATATGCATAAAATTAATGGCTTGTATAAGTTAATGATTGATCTCCATTAAGTAGTGCTCAAGTTTCCAAAGTTTTAATATTATGATGTCCGTAATTAAAACATCAGAGCAGGTTTAGTGTGAATGAGGGTACAATGTGGACAAAAATTTTCAACATTTCCTATTGAGTGTTGCTTAGAGTAAAGCTGCGAATCTACAGTGTATGTTTCACAGAACAAACAAGCGAAAAAGAAGGAGCGCTCCGAAGTCACTCATGGACCCTCAGCATCTTGCAGAGGGTTCATTCCCTAAGACAAAAAGTCTGTCTATGAATCGTTCCTCTGTAAACACGTGCAGTTACATTGCCCAGCGATCCACAGGAAGCAAATTGATGTCCATTTTTTCGGCTTGAACGCGTTATGTTGGTGTGGGTTTCGACACTTTCCATGTAAAAAGCGTGCAAATGTAAGAAAATAAACATGAGTGAGGCCAGAAATAAGGTGAATTGTGTGTGTGTGTGTGTGTGTGTGTGTGTCTTACCTGCCTTTTTATTCCTGTAGGCATAATAATAAAATGGAAACGTAAACATTACATAACTGAGATATGCTTACCTGCCACGAACGATATATTATTTTATACATGGAGGAGTTCAGTGACATACACACATACAGAAGAATTATATATATAAAGATATTAACTCATACATAATTTACATTAAAATGAAAAAATTATAATTTTATTGCCTGGCAACAAAATTATTTTATTACTTCCATATTCCTTAAGGAAATGGAAGTATGGTGATGGCAAAAAAAATCGTGTTCGAGATTATTGCAGATTCTGATTGTACTACACTCAAAACATGAAAAAAAGTCGTTTTCCGAAAAGTGTCTGTGTGTGTGTCTGTCTGTGTGTGTGTAGATTTTTTTTCTATGCCAAATGATAACTGCCGCAAATTCAAACAGAATCAAATAATTTTTTGCATACAGCCCTGATTTGTAGAGTACTCACGACCTATTGTTTTTGGTGAAGTCGGTTGAGGGAAAGGGGTAGTTTACCTGCAACGGGTTTTTTTTATCAAGGGAAATTTTTTTTTTGGCATACGATAACAGCCGCAAATTCAAACAGAATCAAATAATGTTTCGCACACAGCCATGAATTTTAGAGTTCGCAAGACCTATTGTTTTTGGTGAAAATCGGTTAAGGGAAAGGGGTTGTTTACCTGTAACGTTTTATGTTTTAACAAGGGTATTTCCTATGGCAAACGATAACAGCCGCAAATTCAAACAGAATCAAAAGATTATTTGCATACAGCCCTAAATTGCAGAGTTCTCAAGACGTATTGTTTTTGGTCAAGATCGGTTAAGGGAAAGGGGTAGTTTACCTGCAGCGTTTTTTTATCAAGGGTATTTTCTATGACAAACGATAACAGCCGCAAATTCAAACAGAATCAAATAATTTTTTGCATACAGCCGTGATTTGTAGAGTACTCAAGACCTATTGTTTTTGGTGAAGATCGGTTGAGGGGAAGGGGTAGTTTACCTGCAACGTTTTTTGTCAAGCGTATTTTCTATGGCAAACGATAACTGCCGCAGATTCAAACAGAATCAAATAATTTTTTGCATAGGTCACTGAATTGTAGAGGATTCAAGGCCTTTTGATTTTGGTGAAGATCGGTTAAGAGGAAGGGGTAGTTTACCTGCAACGTTTTACGTTTTAACAAGAGTAAAGTACTTGAAAATTCATTTAAACTTTTTCAAACAATGGTAATTGTTAAAAAATCGGTATGGAGAACCATACATGACTTCCATATTCTAAGATTTATATATAAAATCATTTTCAAAATAAAATATTACCATAGAAACTACTTCTTTCTACTCTGAAGCCAGAGGACAACAACCTTTCAAAAACGGACTCAATCTTATCACAGATCCCAAAAAAATAGCTAACACCTTTTGCAAGTACTACACAAATATAAGCCGAACCCGAAAGACAAGAAACGAACACAGACACCTGAATAAAAAACCTCTAATGCAGTGCCTCAACAAAACCGAACAAAAAATTTGCCTAAGCGATTTTAGCCTCTCCGAACTTGAATTTGCACTATTAAACACAAAGGGCAAGAAGGCAGCAGGAGCCGACGCAATCTACCCAGAACTCCTAAAAAATCTTGGTAACACAGCGAAACTAGCCTTGCTCAATCTCATTAATCTAACGTGGAAAACACGCGTCCCCCAGCAATGGAGGAAAGGGGAGATTATACCTATTACCAAGAAAGGAAAGCCAAGTGATACACCTGAGGGCTACCGCCCCATCACATTAACAAGTGCTTGCTGCAAGGTTGCCGAAAGAATGGTTGTGCGGCGTCTGAACCAGTTCTTTGAAATGAATGCGGTTATTGATGAATGCCAAGCAGGTTTCCGAGCGCACCGATGCACCATGGACCAAGTCGTCTACTTTGCACAAAGTGTTAAGGATGGGTACCACAAGAAAATGTCCTCCCTGGCAGTAATGGTTGACCTAAAAAACGCGTACGACACAGTCTGGAGACCCATGTTCCTTCACAAACTTGCTTTGAGTGGCGTCGCAGGTAACCTTTTTAACTGGATAGCGTCCTTCCTGAGTCAAAGACAAATTCGTGTCCGCTATAATGATTGCCTTTCAGAGTACCGAATTCAACGCCAAGGGCTACCCCAAGGTGCCGTTATCAGCTGCAGCCTATTTAACCTTATGGTCAATGACATTCTGGTGGCTGTTCGGTGTGTGCCGGGAGTACAAGCGCTCCTGTATGCCGATGACCTTATCATCTGGGCAACTAGCAGCCATATCATGGGTCTTGAAGCAACTATTAATAGTGCACTTGTTAAACTAGAAGAGTGGGCCAAACTAAATGCCATGACGGTAAATACCACCAAGACGACATACCAACTTTTCTCTCTATCAACAAGGCGGCCTACGGTCAATCTGCGCTATTGTGGATCGGAACTCGAAGAGGTGAACATGTCTAAATACCTGGGTGTTAATATAGACACCAGAATGACGTGGAAGCACCATATAGAACAGTCCGCGAACAGTGCGTCCAGGCGCTGCCGGCTACTTAAACGACTCACTGCGACTACATGGGGAGCAAATCAAGATGTTCTGACAACTGCATATAAGAGCTACATTCGGCCGCTATTGGAATATGGCGCAGAAGCAACTATTACTGCCTCCAATGCAGCATGCCAGAAACTTCATTTGGTCCAAAATGCAGCCCTTAGAACGATAACTGGTGCGCCAAAATCAACTCCTATACTTGCCATGGAGTCACAACTGCAAGTCGAGCCTATCCAAGTAAGACGGGAAAAGCTGTGCCTCATATCCTGGGAGAGATGTAAAAGAGCCTACCAACAACGGTGGAATAACTATAAAACAGCGACAGAAAGGCTGAAAACTCAGAAATGCCCGATTGCGATCTATGAAGAACTCCAACGCAAATATGACATAGAACCAAATGAGGCAGCACCATTTATACATCACCGTGAATTCTTTAGCCAACTCCCAAATGCTAACTTGAAACTCTTCGACCATAATAAGACCAAAACTGAGTCGAATGAAGCCGAGCTTCGTCAAGCAGCCTTACACACTGTACAAAAACATTTTCCCGCTGAGCAGTGGATACGAATCTACACAGACGGATCCTCTATACCATCTACAGGGGCAACAGGGGCTGGGTTCTACAGCTCTCTATTTGAAGGCCACCTCGCTGTAGGAGGCCGGCTAAGCAACTATGACGGAGAGGTAGCAGCCATAAAGGCAGCATCTATTGAGCTTGCCAAGATCTCACCACCTAACAAAGCCGTCTTCCTCATAGATTCGACTGCAGCGATTCAAAACGTGACCTCAAATGGTGATACAAACTGCTCCCTGACAATTGAGTGTAGGCGAGAACTGCAGAACCTTGTACAATTAGGCTGGCAGATTGAACTGCAATGGGTACCCAGCCATGTCAACATCATGGGAAATGAAAAAGCCGACATCCTCGCCAAAATGGGCGCAGCACTACCTCAGCCGGAGACCCCCAGCTCATATGCATCTGCGAAAGCACTAATAAATTCCTCAATAAGCCTATGGCTAAAAGAAAAACAATTAAGAGCCTGTGTGGGAAAAAGATGGGCAACATTGGTTACGGACGGCCCCATCAACAGAACTCTACCCCGAGCAACTAGTGTTGCTCTTTTTAGAACTACAACCGGTCATGACTACCTGGCCTCCCACCTGCACCGCATTGGCGTGTTGTCGTCTCCTGAATGTGTTCTCTGTGGATACGCTTCCATGAATGCGGATCACCTAATTGCATGTCCAGCCTTGATCTCAGACACGGAAGTCCAGGACGAGGATGGTATGGCAAGGCTCTCACGTCTCTACTGGTCAGCGCGCCGCCTAATGGCCCAACAGCCAAGGGTGGGCGTTGGCTAGTAAGTAAGTAAGTACTTCTTTCTACTTACTGCTTCAGCCTTAACCACAGTACTGTGGTCACCAACGTATACCACCTCCACGTTATCGCACTCGATTTTCACTGATGATGGAAGTCGATGGCATTGCCGAAACATCTGGTTTTGTAGAAAACATTGGACTACGGCCAAATATCCCGGGAAGGAATTTTAACAAAAACTACTTCTTTGTTGCCGATAACGTTGTACACATATATATAAAATATATGCATAAAATTAATGGCTTGCATAAGTTAATGATTGATCTCCATTAAGTAGTGCTCAAGTTTCCAAAGTTTTAATATTATGATGTCCGTAATTAAAACATCAGAGCAGGTTTAGTGTGAATGAGGGTACACTGTGGACAAAAATTTTCAACATTTCCTATTGAGCGTTGCTTAGAGTAAAGCTGCGAATCTACAGTGTATGTTTCACAGAACAAACACGCAAAAAAGAAGGAGCGCTCCGAAGTCACTCATGGACCCTCAGCATCTTGCAGAGGGTTCAATCCCTAAAGACGAAAAGTCTGTCTATGAATCGTTCCTCTGTAAACACATGCAGTTACATTGCCCAGCGATCCACAGGAAGCAAATTGATGTCCATTTTTTCGGCTTGCACGCGTTATGTTGGTGTGGGTTTCGGCACTTTCCATTTAAAAAGCGTGCAAATGTAAGAAAATATACATGAGTGAGGCCAGAAATAAGGTGAATTGTGTGTGTGTGTCTTACCTGCCTTTTTATTCCTGTAGGCATAATAATAAAATGGAAACGTAAACGTTACATAACTGAGATATGCTTACCTGCCACGAACGATATATTATTTTATACAAGGAGGAGTTCAGTGACATACACACGTACAGAAGAATTATATATATAAAGATATTAACTCATACATAATTTACATTAAAATGAAAAAATTATAATTTTATTCCCTGGCAACAAAATTATTTTATTTTTAACAATTACCATTGTTTGAAAAAGTTTAAATGAATTTTCAAGTACTTTACTGTTGTTAAAACGTAAAAGGTTGCAGGTAAACTACCCCTTCCCCTTAACCGATCTTCACCAAAATCGAAAGTCCTTGAGACCTCTACAATTCAGGGACGTATGCAAAAAATTATTTGATTCTGTTTGAATTTGCGGCTGTTATCGTTTGCCATAGAAAATACGCTTGATAAAAAAACGTTGCAGGTAAACTACCCCTTCCCCTTAACCAATCTTCACCAAAAACAATAGGTCTTGAGTACTCTACAAATCACGGCTGTATGCAAATAATCTTTTGATTCTGTTTGAATTTGCGGCTGTTATTGTTTGCCATAGAAAATGCCCTTTTTAAAAAAACGTTGCAGGTAAACTACCCCTTTCCCTTAACCGATCTTCACCAAAAACAATAGGTCTTGAGAACTCTACAATCTAGGTCAGTATGCAAATAATCTTTTGATTCTGTTTGAATTTGCGGCTGTTATCGTTTGCCATAGGAAATACCCTTGTTAAAACATAAAACGTTACAGGTAAACTACCCCTTTCCCTTAACCGATCTTCACCAAAAACAATAGGTCTTGAGAACTCTACAATTCAGGGCTGTATGCGAAGCATTATTTGATTCTGTTTGAATTTGCGGCTGATTTCGTTTGCCAAAAAAAAAATTTCCCTTGATAAAAAAAACCATTGCAGGTAAACTACCCCTTTCCCTCAACCGATCTTCACGAAAAACAATAGGTCGTGAGTACTCTACAAATCAGAGCTGTATGCAAAAAATTATTTGATTCTGTTTGAATTTGCGGCAGTTATCGTGAGCCATAGAAAAAAAAATCTACACACAGAAAGACAGACACACAGACACTTTTCGGAAAACGACTTTTTTTCATGTTTTGAGTGTAGTACAATCAGAATCTGCAAAAAATCTCGAACACGATTTTTTTTGCCATCACCATACTTCCATTTCCGTAAGGAATATGGAAGTAAAATAAAATAATTTTGTTGCCAGGCAATAAAATTATAATTTTTTCATTTTAATGTAAATCTGTACATAGTATAAAGTAAAGTCGGACCGTTTTCTCTCTGTGTTTGAAATCGCTAATCTCAGGAAGTACTGAACGGATGTTATTCAAGTTTTCGCCAATAGATATAGTGTCTATCGAGGAACATTTATGTGTATAATTAATACATATATGTTGTACATTAGCTTAGCTATCACGGTTTATGTCAAGTAAGTGGTATAGTTTACATATTATATATAATATCGGTATGGAGAACCATACATGACTTCCATGTTCTAAGATTTATATTTAAAATCATATTCGAAATGAAATATTTCCATAGAAACTACTTCTTTCTACTTATTGCTTCAGCCTTAACCACAGTACTGTGGTCACTAACGTATACCACCTCACGTTTTCGCACTCGATTTTCACTGATGATGGCAGTCGATAAGTCTGGTTTTGCAGAAAACATTGGACTACGGCTAAACAGCCCGGGAAGGAATTTTAACAAAGAACTACTTCTTTGGTGCCGATAACGTAGTACACATACAAAAAATTCTCCCCTCCCCAATCAACTATAATTTTCATTAATAGAAAATTACCCCCACCCCGTTCAATTAACCTCTTCATTTATAGATAATTCATCTACGTTTCTACAGTGGATTATTATGAGCTTCTTATTAGGATACATTATTTATCAAAATTAAGTACTTTACTCTTGTTCAAACATAAAACGTTGCAGGTAAACTACCCCTTTCTCTTAACCGATCTTCAACAAAATCAACAGACCTTGAGTTCTCTTTAATTCAAAAAGGAATGCAAAAACCTAGTCGATTCTGTTTGAATTTGCGGCAGTTATCGTTCGTCATATAAAAAATTACCCTTGTTAAAACATAAAATGTTGCAGGTAAACTACCCCTTTCCCTTAACTGATCTCCACTAACACCAATAGGACTTGAGAACTCTACAATTCAGGGCTGTATGCAAAACATTATTTGTTTGAATTTGCGGCTGTTATCGTTTGCCATAGAAAAAAATCTACACACACACACACACACACACACACACACATTTCGGAAAACGACTTTTTTTCATGTTTTGAGTGTAGTACAATCAGAATCTGCATTAATCTCGAACACGATTTTTTTGCCATCACCATATTTCCATTTCATTAAAGGAACATGGAAGTAAATATCGGTATGGAGAACCATACATGACTTCCATTTTCTAAGATTTATATTTAAAATCATTTTCAGCCAAACAGCCAGGCTGTGTCTTACCTGGCTTTTTATTGCTGTATTAAATGAAAAATATTATATTACATTAAAATGAAAAAATTATAATTTTATTGCCTGGCAACAAAATTATTTTATTTTTAACAATTACCATTGTTTCAAAAAGTTTAAATAAATTTTCAAGTACTTTACTCTTGTTAAAACATAAAGGTTGCAGGTAAACTACCCCTTCCCCTTAACCGATCTTCACCAAAATCGAAAGTCCTTGAGACCTCTACAATTCAGGGACGTATGCAAAAAATTATTTGATTCTGTTTGAATTTGCGGCTGTTATCGTTTGCCATAGAAAATACGCTTGATAAAAAAACGTTGCAGGTAAACTACCCCTTCCCCTTAACCGATCTTTACCAAAAACAAAAGGTCTTGAGTACTCTACAAATCAGGGCTGTATGCAAAACATTATTTGATTCTGTTTGAATTTGCGGCTGTTATCGTTTGCCATAGAAAATACCCTTGTTAAAAAAACGTTGCAGGTAAACTACCCCTTTCCCTCAACCGATCTTCACCAAAAACAATAGGTCTTGAGAACTCTACAATTTAGGGCTGTATGCAAATAATCTTTTGATTCTGTTTGAATTTGGGGCTGTTATCGTTTGCCATAGGAAATACCCTTGTTAAAACATAAAACGTTACAGGTAAACTACCCCTTTACCTTAACCGATCTTCACCAAAAACAATAAGTCTTGAGTACTCTACAAATCAGGGCTGTATGCAAAGCATTATTTGATTCTGTTTGAATTTGCGGCTGTTATCGTTTGCCATAGAAAATACGCTTGATAAAAAAACGTTGCAGGTAAACTACCCCTTCCCCTTAACCGATCTTTACCAAAAACAAAAGGTCTTGAGTACTCTACAAATCAGGGCTGTATGCAAAACATTATTTGATTCTGTTTGAATTTGCGGCTGTTATCGTTTGCCATAGAAAATACCCTTGTTAAAAAAACGTTGCAGGTAAACTACCCCTTTCCCTCAACCGAACTTCACCAAAAACAATAGGTCTTGAGAAATCTACAATTTAGGGCTGTATGCAAATAATCTTTTGATTCTGTTTGAATTTGCGGCAGTTATCGTTTGCCATAGAAAATACCCTTGTTAAAAAAACGTTGCAGGTAAACTACCCCTTTCCCTCAACCGATCTTCACCAAAAACAATAGGTCTTGAGAAATCTACAATTCAGGGCTGTATGCGAAACATTATTTGATTCTGTTTGAATTTGCGGCTGTTATCGTTTGCCAAAAAAAAAAAAATTTCCCTTGATAAAAAAAACCGTTGCAGGTAAACTACCCCTTCCCCTCAACCGATCTTCACCAAAAACAATAGGTCGCGAGTACTCTACAAATCAGGGCTGTATGCAAAAAATTATTTGATTCTGTTTGAATTTGCGGCAGTTGTCGTTTGCCATAGAAAATACGCATGATAAAAAACGTTGCTGGTAAACTACCCCTTCCCCTCAACCGATCTTCACCAAAAACAATAGGTCTTGAGTACTCTACAAATCAGGGCTGTATGCAGAAAATTATTTGATTCTGTTTGAATTTACGGCTGTTATCGTTTGCCATAAAAAATACCCTTGTTAAAAAAACGTTGTAGGTAAACTACCCCTTTCCCTTAACCGATCTTCACCAAAAACAAAAGGTCTTGAGAACTCTACAATTTAGGGCTGTATGCAAATAATCTTTTCATTCTGTTTGAATTTGCGGCTGTTATCGTTTGCCATAGGAAATACCCTTGTTAAAACATAAAACGTTACAGGTAAACTACCCCTTTCCCTTAACCGATCTTCACCAAAAACAATAGGTCTTGAGAACTTTACAATTCAGGGCTGTATGCGAAACATTATTTGATTCTGTTTGAATTTGCGGCTGTTATCGTTTGCCAAACAAACAAAAAAACCCTTGCTAAAAAAAAAACGTTGCAGGTAAACTACCCCTTTCCCTCAACCGATCTTCACCAAAAGCAATAGGTCGCGAGAACTCTGCAAAACCGGACTGTATGCAAAAAATTATTTGATTCTGTTTGAATTTGCGGCAGTTATCGTTTGCCATAGAAAAAAAATCTACAGACAGACAGACACACAGACAGACACTTTTCGGAAAACGACTTTTTTTCATGTTTTGAGTGTAGTAGAATCAGAATCTGCAATAATCTCGAACACGATTTTTTTTGCCATCACCATACTTCCATTCCTTAAGGAATATGGAAGTAACGAGAACTCTGCAAAACCGGGCTGTATGCAAAAAATTATTTGATTCTGTTTGAATTTGCGGCAGTTATCGTTTGCCATAGAAAAAAAATCTACAGACAGACAGACAGACAGACACTTTTCGGAAAACGACTTTTTTTCATGTTTTGAGTGTAGTAGAATCAGAATCTGCAATAATCTCGAACACGATTTTTTTTGCCATCACCATACTTCCATTCCTTAAGGAATATGGAAGTAAAAATGAATGTTTCTTTGTTTGTCCCGTATGCGTTCCTATACCATTCATCCGATTGCGATGAAACTTCGGTGAGTTGTTGTGCGCACGTCCGCGAAGGTTTCTTCCACATCTCCTCCTAAACCACTGTACCGATTTCAACCAAACTTGGCACAAATATTTTACACAACGGGAGAACCAACATAGGATAGGTGTTTTTTCGATGGGGTCCTTTTGGGTCTTCCACATCGCCTCCTAAACCACTGGACCGATTTCAAAAAATTCGTAGTAGAAAAAATTCTACACACACTTTTCGAAAATATCGGTATGGAGAACCATACATGACTTCCATGTTCTAAGATTTATATTTAAAATCATTCGAAATGACAAATTTCCATAGAAACTACTTCTTTCTACTTATTGCTTCAGCCTTAACCACAGTACTGTGGTCACTAACGTATACCACCTCACGTTTTCGCACTTGATTTTCACTGATGATGGCAGTCGATGGCACTGCCGAAATGTCTGGTTTTGCAGAAAACATTGGACTATGGCTAAACAGCCCGGGAAGGAATTTTAACAAAACACTACATCTTTGCTGCCGATAACGTAGTACACATATAACAAATTCTCCCCTCCCTCTCAACTATAATTTGCAATAATAGAAAATTACCCCCACCCCGTTCACCTAACCTCTTAATTTATAGATATTTCATCTACGTTTCTACAGTGGATTATTATGAGCTTCTTATCAGGATACCTTATTTATCAAAATTAAGTACTTCACTCTTGTTAAAACATAAAAGGTTGCACGTAAACTACCCCTTTCTCTTAACCGATCTTCACCAAAATCAATAGGCCTTCAGTCCTCTACAATTCAGGGATGCATGCAAAAAATATTTGATTCAGTTTGAATGTGCGGCAGTTATTGTTCGTCATGAATACATTTCTCTTGATACAACATAAAATGTTGCAGGTAAACTACCCCTTTCCATTAACCGGTCTTCACCAAAATCAACAGGCCTAGAGTTCTCTACAATTGAGGCAAGCATGCAAAACATTATTTGATTCTGTTTGAATGTGTGGCCGTTATCGTTTGTCATATAAACAATTACTCTGGGTAAAACATGAAAAGTGGCAGGTAAACTACCCCTTTCCCTTACCCGATCTTCACCAAAATCAACAGGCCTTCACTTCTATAAAATTCAGGACCGAATGCAACAAAGTATTTGATTCTCTTTGAATTTACGGCAGTTATCGTTTGTCATAGAAAAATTACCCTCGTTAAAACATAAAATGTTGCAGGTAAACTACCCCTTTCCCTTAACCGATCTTCACCAACACCGACAGGTCTTGAGAACTCTACAATTCAGGGCTGTATGCAAAACATTATATGATTCTGTTTGAATTTGCGGCTGTTATCGTTTGGCATAGAAAAAAAATTACCCTTGATAAAAAAAAAATGTTGCAGGTAAACTACCCCTTTCCCTTAACCGATCTTCACCAAACACAACAGGTCATGAGTACTCTACAATTCAGGGCTGTATGCAAAACATTATTTGATTCTCTTTGAATTTACGGCAGTTATCGTTCGTCATAGAAAAAATTACCGTTGTTAAAACATAAAACGTTACAGGTAAACTACCCCTTTACCTTAACCGATCTTCAACAAAATCAACAGACCTTGAGTTCTGTATAATTGAAAAAGGTATGCAAAAAAGTAGTTGATTCTGTTTGAATTTATGGCAGTTATTGTTCGTCATAGAAAAAATTACCCTTGTTATAACATAAAATGTTGCAGGTAAACTACCCCTTTCCCTTAACCGATCTTCACCAAAAACAATAGGTGTTGAGTACTCTACAAATGAGGGCTGTATGCAAATAATTATTTGATTCTGTTTGAATTTGCGGCTGTTATTGTTTGCCATAGAAAATACACTTTTAAAACATAAAACGTTGCAGGTAAACTACCCCATTCCCTTAACCGATCTTCACCAAAAAACAATAGGTCCTGAGAACTCTAAAATTCAGGGCTGTATGCAAATAATTATTTGATTCTGTTTGAATTTGCGGCTGTTATCGTTTGCCATAGAAAATACCCCTGTTAAAACATAAAATGTTGCAGGTAAACTACCCCTTTCCCTTAACCGATCTTCACCAAAAACAATAGGTCTTGAGAACTCTACAATTCAGGTCTGTATGAAAAACATTATTTGATTCTGTTTGAATTTGCGGCTGTTATCGTTTGCCATAGAAAAAAATTATCCTTGATTAAAATATCGGTATGGAGAACCATACATGACTTCCATATTCTAAAACTTATATTTAAAATCATTTTTGAAATGAAATATTACCATAGAAACTACTTCTTTCTACTTACAGCTTTCAGCCTTAACCACAGTACTGTTGTCACTAACATATACCACCTCATGTTATCGCACTCGATTTTCACTGATGATGGAAGTCGATGGCATTGCCGAAACGTCTGGTTTTGTAGAAAACATTGGACTACGGCCAAATATCCCGGGAAGGAATTTTAACAAAACCTACTTCTTTGTTGCCGATAACGTTGTACACATATATATAAAATATATGCATAAAATTAATGGCTTGTATAAGTTAATGATTGATCTCCATTAAGTAGTGCTCAAGTTTCCAAAGTTTTAATATTATGATGTCCGTAATTAAAACATCAGAGCAGGTTTAGTGTGAATGAGGGTACACTGTGGACAAAAATTTTCAACATTTCCTATTGAGTGTTGCTTAGAGTAAAGCTGCGAATCTACAGTGTATGTTTCTCAGAACAAACAAGCGAAAAAGAAGGAGCGCTCCGAAGTCACTCATGGACCCTCAGCATCCTGCAGAGGGTTCATTCCCTAAGACAAAAAGTCTGTCTATGAATCGTTCCTCTGTAAACACGTGCAGTTACATTGCCCAGCGATCCACAGGAAGCAAATTGATGTCCATTTTTTCGGCTTGCACGCGTTATGTTGGTGTGGGTTTCGGCACTTTCCATGTAAAAAGCGTGCAAATGTAAGAAAATAAACATGAGTGAGGCCAGAAATAAGGTGAATTGTGTGTGTGTGTGTGTCTTACCTGCCTTTTTATTCCTGTAGGCATAATAATAAAATGGAAACGTAAACATTACATAACTGAGATATGCTTACCTGCCACGAACGATATATTATTTTATACATGGAGGAGTTCAGTGACATACACACATACAGAAGAATTATATATATAAAGATATTAACTCATACATAATTTACATTAAAATGAAAAAATTATAATTTTATTGCCTGGCAACAAAATTATTTTATTACTTCCATATTCCTTAAGGAAATGGAAGTATGGTGATGGCAAAAAAAAATCGTGTTCGAGATTATTGCAGATTCTGATTGTACTACACTCAAAACATGAAAAAAAGTCGTTTTCCGAAAAGTGTCTGTGTGTGTGTCTGTCTGTCTTGTGTAGATTTTTTTCTATGGCAAATGATAACTGCCGCAAATTCAAACAGAATCAAATAAATTTTTGCATACAGCCCTGATTTGTAGAGTACTCACGACCTATTGTTTTTGGTGAAGATCAGTTGAGGGAAAGGGGTAGTTTACCTGCAACGGGTTTTTTTTATCAAGGGAAATTTTTTTTTTTTGGCATACGATAACAGCCGCAAATTCAAACAGAATCAAATAATGTTTCGCATACAGCCATGAATTTTAGAGTTCTCAAGACCTATTGTTTTTGGTGAAAATCGGTTAAGGGAAAGGGGTTGTTTACCTGTAACGTTTTATGTTTTAACAAGGGAATTTCCTATGGCAAACGATAACAGCCGCAAATTCAAACAGAATCAAAAGATTATTTGCATACAGCCCTAAATTGCAGAGTTCTCAAGACGTATTGTTTTTGGTGAAGATCGGTTAAGGGAAAGGGGTAGTTTACCTGCAGCGTTTTTTTATCAAGGGTATTTTCTATGGCAAACGATAACAGCCGCAAATTCAAACAGAATCAAATAATTTTTTGCATACAGCCGTGATTTGTAGAGTACTCAAGACCTATTGTTTTTGGTGAAGATCGGTTGAGGGGAAGGGGTAGTTTACCTGCAACATTTTTTATCAAGCGTATTTTCTATGGCAAACGATAACTGCCGCAGATTCAAACAGAATCAAATAATTTTTTGCATAGGTCACTGAATTGTAGAGGATTCAAGGCCTTTTGATTTTGGTGAAGATCGGTTAAGAGGAAGGGGTAGTATACATGCAACGTTTTACGTTTTAACAAGAGTAAAGTACTTGAAAATTCATTTAAACTTTTTCAAACAATGGTAATTGTTAAAAAATCGGTATGGAGAACCATACATGACTTCCATATTCTAAGATTTATATTTAAAATCATTTTCAAAATAAAATATTACCATAGAAACTACTTCTTTCTACTTACTGCTTCAGCCTTAACCACAGTACTGTGGTCACTAACGTATACCACCTCCACGTTATCGCACTCGATTTTCACTGATGATGGAAGTCGATGGCATTGCCGAAACATCTGGTTTTGTAGAAAACATTGGACTACGGCCAAATATCCCGGGAAGGAATTTTAACAAAAACTACTTCTTTGTTGCCGATAACGTTGTACACATATATATAAAATATATGCATAAAATTAATGGCTTGCATAAGTTAATGATTGATCTCCATTAAGTAGTGCTCAAGTTTCCAAAGTTTTAATATTATGATGTCCGTAATTAAAACATCAGAGCAGGTTTAGTGTGAATGAGGGTACACTGTGGCCAAAAATTTTCAACATTTCCTATTGAGCGTTGCTTAGAGTAATGCTGCGAATCTACAGTGTATGTTTCACAGAACAAACACGCAAAAAAGGAGGAGCGCTCCGAAGTCACTCATGGACCCTCAGCATCTTGCAGAGGGTTCAATCCCTAAAGACGAAAAGTCTGTCTATGAATCGTTCCTCTGTAAACACGTGCAGTTACATTGCCCAGCGATCCACAGGAAGCAAATTGATGTCCATTTTTTCGGCTTGCACGCGTTATGTTGGTGTGGGTTTCGGCACTTTCCATTTAAAAAGCATGCAAATGTAAGAAAATAAACATGAGTGAGGCCAGAAATAAGGTGAATTGTGTGTGTGTGTCTTACCTGCCTTTTTATTCCTGTAGGCATAATAATAAAATGGAAACGTAAACGTTACATAACTGAGATATGCTTACCTGCCACGAACGATATATTATTTTATACAAGGAGGAGTTCAGTGACATACACACGTACAGAAGAATTATATATATAAAGATATTAACTCATACATAATTTACATTAAAATGAAAAAATTATAATTTTATTCCCTGGCAACAAAATTATTTTATTTTTAACAATTACCATTGTTTGAAAAAGTTTAAATGAATTTTCAAGTACTTTACTGTTGTTAAAACGTAAAAGGTTGCAGGTAAACTACCCCTTCCCCTTAACCGATCTTCACCAAAATCGAAAGTCCTTGAGACCTCTACAATTCAGGGACGTATGCAATAAATTATTTGATTCTGTTTGAATTTGTGGCTGTTATCGTTTGCCATAGAAAATACGCTTGATAAAAAAACGTTGCAGGTAAACTACCCCTTCCCCTTAACCAATCTTCACCAAAAACAATAGGTCTTGAGTACTCTACAAATCACGGCTGTATGCAAATAATCTTTTGATTCTGTTTGAATTTGCGGCTGTTATTGTTTGCCATAGAAAATGCCCTTTTTAAAAAAACGTTGCAGGTAAACTACCCCTTTCCCTTAACCGATCTTCACCAAAAACAATAGGTCTTGAGAACTCTACAATCTAGGTCAGTATGCAAATAATCTTTTGATTCTGTTTGAATTTGCGGCTGTTATCGTTTGCCATAGGAAATACCCTTGTTAAAACATAAAACGTTACAGGTAAACTACCCCTTTCCCTTAACCGATCTTCACCAAAAACAATAGGTCTTGAGAACTCTACAATTCAGGGCTGTATGCGAAGCATTATTTGATTCTGTTTGAATTTGCGGCTGTTTTCGTTTGCCAAAAAAAAATTTCCCTTGATAAAAAAACCATTGCAGGTAAACTACCCCTTTCCCTCAACCGATCTTCACGAAAAACAATAGGTCGTGAGTACTCTACAAATCAGAGCTGTATGCAAAAAATTATTTGATTCTGTTTGAATTTGCGGCAGTTATCGTGAGCCATAGAAAAAAAATCTACACACAGACAGACAGACACACACACACTTTTCGGGAAACGACTTTTTTTCATGTTTTGAGTGTAGTACAATCAGAATCTGCAAAAAATCTCGAACACGATTTTTTTTGCCATCACCATACTTCCATTTCCGTAAGGAATATGGAAGTAAAATAAAATAATTTTGTTGCCAGGCAATAAAATTATAATTTTTTCATTTTAATGTAAATCTGTACATAGTATAAAGTAAAGTCGGACCGTTTTCTCTCTGTGTTTGAAATCGCTAATCTCAGGAAGTACTGAACGGATGTTATTCAAGTTTTCGCCAATAGATATAGTGTCTATCGAGGAACATTTATGTGTATAATTAATACATATATGTTGTACATTAGCTTAGCTATCACGGTTTATGTCAAGTAAGTGGTATAGTTTACATATTATATATAATATCGGTATGGAGAACCATACATGACTTCCATGTTCTAAGATTTATATTTAAAATCATATTCGAAATGAAATATTTCTATAGAAACTACTTCTTTCTACTTATTGCTTCAGCCTTAACCACAGTACTGTGGTCACTAACGTATACCACCTCACGTTTTCGCACTCGATTTTCACTGATGATGGCAGTCGATAAGTCTGGTTTTGCAGAAAACATTGGACTACGACTAAACAGCCCGGGAAGGAATTTTAACAAAGAACTACTTCTTTGGTGCCGATAACGTAGTACACATACAAAAAATTCTCCCCTCCCCAATCAACTATAATTTTCATTAATAGAAAATTACCCCCACCCCGTTCAATTAACCTCTTCATTTATAGATAATTCATCTACGTTTCTACAGTGGATTATTATGAGCTTCTTATTAGGATACATTATTTATCAAAATTAAGTACTTTACTCTTGTTCAAACATAAAACGTTGCAGGTAAACTACCCCTTTCTCTTAACCGATCTTCAACAAAATCAACAGACCTTGAGTTCTCTTTAATTCAAAAAGGAATGCAAAAACCTAGTCGATTCTGTTTGAATTTGCGGCAGTTATCGTTCGTCATATAAAAAATTACCCTTGTTAAAACATAAAATGTTGCAGGTAAACTACCCCTTTCCCTTAACTGATCTCCACTAACACCAATAGGACTTGAGAACTCTACAATTCAGGGCTGTATGCAAAACATTATTTGTTTGAATTTGCGGCTGTTATCGTTTGCCATAGAAAAAAATCTACACACACACACACACACACACACACACACACACACACACACACACACACACACACACACACACACACACACACACACACACACACACACACACATTTCGGAAAACAACTTTTTTTCATGTTTTGAGTGTAGTACAATCAGAATCTGCATTAATCTCGAACACGATTTTTTTTGCCATCACCATATTTCCATTTCATTAAAGGAACATGGAAGTAAAAATGAATGTTTCTTTGTTTGTCCCGTATGCGTTCCTATACCATTCATCCGATTGCGATGAAACTTCGGTGAGTTGTTGTGCGCACGTCCGCGAAGGTTTCTTCCACATCTCCTCCTAAACCACTGTACCGATTTCAACCAAACTTGGCACAAATATTTTACACAACGGGAGAACCAACATAGGATAGGTGTTTTTTCGATGGGGTCCTTTTGGGGGTTCTTTGGGGTCTTCCACATCGCCTCCTAAACCACTGGACCGATTTCAAAAAATTCGTAGTAGAAAAAATTCTACACACATTTTTCGAAAATATCGGTATGGAGAACCATACATGACTTCCATGTTCTAAGATTTATATTTAAAATCATTCGAAATGACAAATTTCCATAGAAACTACTTCTTTCTACTTATTGCTTCAGCCTTAACCACAGTACTGTGGTCACTAACGTATACCACCTCACGTTTTCGCACTTGATTTTCACTGATGATGGCAGTCGATGGCACTGCCGAAATGTCTGGTTTTGCAGAAAACATTGGACTATGGCTAAACAGCCCGGGAAGGAATTTTAACAAAAAACTACATCTTTGCTGCCGATAACGTAGTACACATATAACAAATTCTCCCCTCCCTCTCAACTATAATTTGCAATAATAGAAAATTACCCCCACCCCGTTCACCTAACCTCTTAATTTATAGATATTTCATCTACGTTTCTACAGTGGATTATTATGAGCTTCTTATCAGGATACCTTATTTATCAAAATTAAGTACTTCACTCTTGTTAAAACATAAAAGGTTGCACGTAAACTACCCCTTTCTCTTAACCGATCTTCACCAAAATCAATAGACCTTCAGTCCTCTACAATTCAGGGATGCATGCAAAAAATATTTGATTCTGTTTGAATGTGCGGCAGTTATTGTTCGTCATGAATACATTTCTCTTGATACAACATAAAATGTTGCAGGTAAACTACCCCTTTCCATTAACCGGTCTTCACCAAAATCAACAGGCCTAGAGTTCTCTACAATTGAGGCAAGCATGCAAAACATTATTTGATTCTGTTTGAATGTGTGGCCGTTATCGTTTGTCATATAAACAATTACTCTGGGTAAAACATGAAAAGTGGCAGGTAAACTACCCCTTTCCCTTACCCGATCTTCACCAAAATCAAAAGGCCTTCACTTCTATAAAATTCAGGACCGAATGCAACAAAGTATTTGATTCTCTTTGAATTTACGGCAGTTATCGTTTGTCATAGAAAAATTACCCTCGTTAAAACATAAAATGTTGCAGGTAAACTACCCCTTTCCCTTAACCGATCTTCACCAACACCGACAGGTCTTGAGAACTCTACAATTCAGGGCTGTATGCAAAACATTATATGATTCTGTTTGAATTTGCGGCTGTTATCGTTTGGCATAGAAAAAAAAAAACCCTTGATAAAAAAAAAATGTTGCAGGTAAACTACCCCTTTCCCTTAACCGATCTTCACCAAACACAACAGGTCATGAGTACTCTACAATTCAGGGCTGTATGCAAAACATTATTTGATTCTCTTTGAATTTACGGCAGTTATCGTTCGTCATAGAAAAAATTACCGTTGTTAAAACATAAAACGTTACAGGTAAACTACCCCTTTACCTTAACCGATCTTCAACAAAATCAACAGACCTTGAGTTCTGTATAATTGAAAAAGGTATGCAAAAAAGTAGTTGATTCTGTTTGAATTTATGGCAGTTATTGTTCGTCATAGAAAAAATTACCCTTGTTATAACATAAAATGTTGCAGGTAAACTACCCCTTTCCCTTAACCGATCTTCACCAAAAACAATAGGTGTTGAGTACTCTACAAATCAGGGCTGTATGCAAATAATTATTTGATTCTGTTTGAATTTGCGGCTGTTATTGTTTGCCATAGAAAATACACTTTTAAAACATAAAACGTTGCAGGTAAACTACCCCATTCCCTTAACCGATCTTCACCAAAAAACAATAGGTCCTGAGAACTCTAAAATTCAGGGCTGTATGCAAATAATTATTTGATTCTGTTTGAATTTGCGGCTGTTATCGTTTGCCATAGAAAATACCCCTGTTAAAACATAAAATGTTGCAGGTAAACTACCCCTTTCCCTTAACCGATCTTCACCAAAAACAATAGGTCTTGAGAACTCTACAATTCAGGTCTGTATGAAAAACATTATTTGATTCTGTTTGAATTTGCGGCTGTTATCGTTTGCCATAGAAAAAAATTATCCTTGATTAAAATATCGGTATGGAGAACCATACATGACTTCCATATTCTAAAACTTATATTTAAAATCATTTTTGAAATGAAATATTACCATAGAAACTACTTCTTTCTACTTACAGCTTTCAGCCTTAACCACAGTACTGTTGTCACTAACATATACCACCTCATGTTATCGCACTCGATTTTCACTGATGATGGAAGTCGATGGCATTGCCGAAACGTCTGGTTTTGTAGAAAACATTGGACTACGGCCAAATATCCCGGGAAGGAATTTTAACAAAACCTACTTCTTTGTTGCCGATAAAGTTGTACACATATATATAAAATATATGCATAAAATTAATGGCTTGTATAAGTTAATGATTGATCTCCATTAAGTAGTGCTCAAGTTTCCAAAGTTTTAATATTATGATGTCCGTAATTAAAACATCAGAGCAGGTTTAGTGTGAATGAGGGTACACTGTGGACAAAAATTTTCAACATTTCCTATTGAGTGTTGCTTAGAGTAAAGCTGCGAATCTACAGTGTATGTTTCTCAGAACAAACAAGCGAAAAAGAAGGAGCGCTCCGAAGTCACTCATGGACCCTCAGCATCTTGCAGAGGGTTCATTCCCTAAGACAAAAAGTCTGTCTATGAATCGTTCCTCTGTAAACACGTGCAGTTACATTGCCCAGCGATCCACAGGAAGCAAATTGATGTCCATTTTTTCGGCTTGCACGCGTTATGTTGGTGTGGGTTTCGGCACTTTCCATGTAAAAAGCGTGCAAATGTAAGAAAATAAACATGAGTGAGGCCAGAAATAAGGTGAATTGTGTGTGTGTGTGTGTGTGTCTTACCTGCCTTTTTATTCCTGTAGGCATAATAATAAAATGGAAACGTAAACATTACATAACTGAGATATGCTTACCTGCCATGAACGATATATTATTTTATACATGGAGGAGTTCAGTGACATACACACATACAGAAGAATTATATATATAAAGATATTAACTCATACATAATTTACATTAAAATGAAAAAATTATAATTTTATTGCCTGGCAACAAAATTATTTTATTACTTCCATATTCCTTAAGGAAATGGAAGTATGGTGATGGCAAAAAAAATCGTGTTCGAGATTATTGCAGATTCTGATTGTACTACACTCAAAACATGAAAAAAAGTCGTTTTCCGAAAAGTGTCTGTGTGTGTGTCTGTCTGTCTTGTGTAGATTTTTTTTTCTATGGCAAATGATAACTGCCGCAAATTCAAACAGAATCAAATAATTTTTTGCATACAGCCCTGATTTGTAGAGTACTCACGACCTATTGTTTTTGGTGAAGATCGGTGAGGGAAAGGGGTAGTTTACCTGCAACGGGTTTTTTTTATCAAGGGAAATTTTTTTTTTTTGGCATACGATAACAGCCGCAAATTCAAACAGAATCAAATAATGTTTCGCATACAGCCATGAATTGTAGAGTTCTCAAGACCTATTGTTTTTGGTGAAAATCGGTTAAGGGAAAGGGGTTGTTTACCTGTAACGTTTTATGTTTTAACAAGGGTATTTCCTATGGCAAACGATAACAGCCGCAAATTCAAACAGAATCAAAAGATTATTTGCATACAGCCCTAAATTGCAGAGTTCTCAAGACGTATTGTTTTTGGTGAAGATCGGTTAAGGGAAAGGGGTAGTTTACCTGCAGCGTTTTTTTATCAAGGGTATTTTCTATGGCAAACGATACCAGCCGCAAATTCAAACAGAATCAACTAATTTTTTGCATACAGCTGTGATTTGTAGAGTACTCAAGACCTATTGTTTTTGGTGAAGATCGGTTGAGGGGAAGGGGTAGTTTACCTGCAACGTTTTTTATCAAGCGTATTTTCTATGGCAAACGATAACTGCCGCAGATTCAAACAGAATCAAATAATTTTTTGCATAGGTCACTGAATTGTAGAGGATTCAAGGCCTTTTGATTTTGGTGAAGATCGGTTAAGAGGAAGGGGTAGTTTACCTGCAACGTTCCACGTTTTAACAAGAGTAAAGTACTTGAAAATTCATTTAAACTTTTTCAAACAATGGTAATTGTTAAAAAATCGGTATGGAGAACCATACATAACTTCCATATTCTAAGATTTATATTTAAAATCATTTTCAAAATAAAATATTACCATAGAAACTACTTCTTTCTACTTACTGCTTCAGCCTTAACCACAGTACTGTGGTCACTAACGTATACCACCTCAACGTTATCGCACTCGATTTTCACTGATGATGGAAGTCGATGGCATTGCCGAAACATCTGGTTTTGTAGAAAACATTGGACTACGGCCAAACATCCCGGGAAGGAATTTTAACAAAAACTACTTCTTTGTTGCCGATAACGTTGTACACATATATATAAAATATATGCATAAAATTAATGGTTTGCATAAGTTAATGATTGATCTCCATTAAGTAGTGCTCAAGTTTCCAAAGTTTTAATATTATGATGTCCGTAATTAAAACATCAGAGCAGGTTTAGTGTGAATGAGGGTACACTGTGGACAAAAATTTTCAACATTTCCTATTGAGCGTTGCTTAGAGTAAAGCTGCGAATCTACAGTGTATGTTTCACAGAACAAACACGCAAAAAAGAAGGAGCGCTCCGAAGTCACTCATGACCCTCAACATCTTGCAGAGGGTTCAATCCCTAAAGACGAAAAGTCTGTCTATGAATCGTTCCTCTGTAAACACGTGCAGTTACATTGCCCAGCGATCCACAGGAAGCAAATTGATGTCCATTTTTTCGGCTTGCACGCGTTATGTTGGTGTGGGTTTCGGCACTTTCCATTTAAAAAGCGTGCAAATGTAAGAAAATAAACATGAGTGAGGCCAGAAATACAGGTGAATTGTGTGTGTGTGTCTTACCTGCCTTTTTATTCCTGTAGGCATAATAATAAAATGGAAACGTAAACGTTACATAACTGAGATATGCTTACCTGCCACGAACGATATATTATTTTATACAAGGAGGAGTTCAGTGACATACACACGTACAGAAGAATTATATATATAAAGATATTAACTCATACATAATTTACATTAAAATGAAAAAATTATAATTTTATTCCCTGGCAACAACATTATTTTATTTTTAACAATTACCATTGTTTGAAAAAGTTTAAATCAATTTTCAAGTACTTTACTGTTGTTAAAACGTAAAAGGTTGCAGGTAAACTACCCCTTCCCCTTAACCGATCTTCACCAAAATCGAAAGTCCTTGAGACCTCTACAATTCAGGGACGTATGCAAAAAATTATTTGATTCTGTTTGAATTTGCGGCTGTTATCGTTTGCCATAGAAAATATGCTTGATAAAAAAACGTTGCAGGTAAACTACTCCTTCCCCTTAACCAATCTTCACCAAAAACAATAGGTCTTGAGTACTCTACAAATCACGGCTGTATGCAAATAATCTTTTGATTCTGTTTGAATTTGCGGCTGTTATTGTTTGCCATAGAAAATTCCCTTTTTAAAAAAACGTTGCAGGTAAACTACCCCTTTCCCTTAACCGATCTTCACCAAAAACAATAGGTCTTGAGAACTCTACAATCTAGGTCAGTATGCAAATAATCTTTTGATTCTGTTTGAATTTGCGGCTGTTATCGTTTGCCATAGGAAATACCCTTGTTAAAACATAAAACGTTACAGGTAAACTACCCCTTTCCCTTAACCGATCTTCACCAAAAACAATAGGTCTTGAGAACTCTACAATTCAGGGCTGTATGCGAAGCATTATTTGATTCTGTTTGAATTTGCGGCTGTTTTTGTTTGCCAAAAAAAAAATTTCCCTTGATAAAAAAAAACCATTGCAGGTAAACTACCCCTTTCCCTCAACCGATCTTCACGAAAAACAATAGGTCGTGAGTACTCTACAAATCAGAGCTGTATGCAAAAAATTATTTGATTCTGTTTGAATTTGCGGCAGTTATCGTGAGCCATAGAAAAAAAATCTACACACAGACAGACAGACACACACACACTTTTCGGAAAACGACTTTTTTTCATGTTTTGAGTGTAGTACAATCAGAATCTGCAAAAAATCTCGAACACGATTTTTTTTGCCATCACCATACTTCCATTTCCGTAAGGAATATGGAAGTAAAATAAAATAATTTTGTTGCCAGGCAATAAAATTATAATTTTTTCATTTTAATGTAAATCTGTACATAGTATAAAGTAAAGTCGGACCGTTTTCTCTCTGTGTTTGAAATCGCTAATCTCAGGAAGTACTGAACGGATGTTATTCAAGTTTTCGCCAATAGATATAGTGTCTATCGAGGAACATTTATGTGTATAATTAATACATATATGTTGTACATTAGCTTAGCTATCATGGTTTATGTCAAGTAAGTGGTATAGTTTACATATTATATATAATATCGGTATGGAGAACCATACATGACTTCCATGTTCTAAGATTTATATTTAAAATCATATTCGAAATGAAATATTTCCATAGAAACTACTTCTTTCTACTTATTGCTTCAGCCTTAACCACAGTACTGTGGTCACTAACGTATACCACCTCACGTTTTCGCACTCGATTTTCACTGATGATGGCAGTCGATAAGTCTGGTTTTGCAGAAAACATTGGACTACGGCTAAACAGCCCGGGAAGGAATTTTAACAAAGAACTACTTCTTTGGTGCCGATAACGTAGTACACATACAAAAAATTCTCCCCTCCCCAATCAACTATAATTTTCATTAATAGAAAATTACCCCCACCCCGTTCAATTAACCTCTTCATTTATAGATAATTCATCTACGTTTCTACAGTGGATTATTATGAGCTTCTTATTAGGATACATTATTTATCAAAATTAAGTACTTTACTCTTGTTCAAACATAAAACGTTGCAGGTAAACTACCCCTTTCTCTTAACCGATCTTCAACAAAATCAACAGACCTTGAGTTCTCTTTAATTCAAAAAGGAATGCAAAAACCTAGTCGATTCTGTTTGAATTTACGGCAGTTATCGTTCGTCATATAAAAAATTACCCTTGTTAAAACATAAAATGTTGCAGGTAAACTACCCCTTTCCCTTAACTGATCTCCACTAACACCAATAGGACTTGAGAACTCTACAATTCAGGGCTGTATGCAAAACATTATTTGTTTGAATTTGCGGCTGTTATCGTTTGCCATAGAAAAAAATCCACACACACACACACACACACACACACACACACACACACACACACACACACACACACACACACACACACTTTTCGGAAAACGACTTTTTTTCATGTTTTGAGTGTAGTACAATCAGAATCTGCATTAATCTCGAACACGATTTTTTTTGCCATCACCATATTTCCATTTCATTAAAGGAACATGGAAGTAAAAATGAATGTTTCTTTGTTTGTCCCGTATGCGTTCCTATACCATTCATCCGATTGCGATGAAACTTCGGTGAGTTGTTGCGCCCACGTCCGCGAAGGTTTCTTCCACATCTCCTCTTAAACCACTGTACCGATTTCAACCAAACTTGGCACAAATATTTTACACAACGGGAGAACCAACATAGGATAGGTGTTTTTTCGATGGGGTCCTTTTGGGGGTTCTTTGGGGTCTTCCACATCGCCTCCAAACCACTGGACCGATTTCAACCAAACTTGGCACAAATATTTTACACAACGGGAGAACCAACATAGGATAGGTGTTTTTTCGATGGGGTCCTTTTGGGGGTTCTTTGGGGTCTTCCACATCGCCTCCAAACCACTGGACCGATTTCAACCAAACTTAGCACAAATATTTTACGCAACGGGAGAACCAACATAGGACAGGTGTTTTTTTCGATACAATCCTCTGGGGACTATGGCAACCCAATAGAATAGATTCTGTTCTAAATATATTATCGCATTAAATTGAAGACCACGCGAACGAAGTTGTGGGCAACAGCTATTTATTTTTAAGAAGCCTACTTTAATTAAACTTTATTAATTAAACTAACATTTTCATTACATACAACGTGAAACTCCGTAGCGAAGCACGGGTATTCTGCTAGTCATGTATAAAAGAAAATATATCGTGCGTAGCAGGCAAGCATATCTCAGTTATGTACTGTTTACGTTTCCATTTTATTATTATCACTACCGCAATAAAAAGGCAGGGAAGACACACACACAAACACAATTCGCGTTATTTCTGGCCTCATTCATGTTTATTTTCTTACATTTGCACGGGTTTTAAATGGAAAGTGCCGAACCGATACCAACATTACGCATGCAAGCCGAAAAAGTGTCCAGCGTGGATAGCGATTTGCTTCCTGTGGATCGCTGGGCAGTGTAACTGCACGTGTTTACAGAGGAACGATTCATAGACAGACTTTTCGTCTTTAGGGAATGAACCCTCTGCAAGATGCTGAGGGTCCATGAGTGACTTCAGAGCGCTCCTTATTTTCCGTGTGTTTGTTCTGTGAAACGTACACTGTAGATTCACAGATTTATTCTAAGCAACTGAGCGTTGAAAATTTTTAAGGAAATGTTGAAAATTTTTGTCCACGGTGAACCCTCATACACACTAAACCTGCTCTGATGTTTTAATTACGGACATCATAATATTAAAACTTTGGAAACTTGAGCACTACTTAATGGAGATCAATCATTAACTTATACAAGCCATTAATTTTATGCATATTTTTTATATATATGTGTACAACGTTATCGGCAACAAAGAAGTAGTTTTTGTTAAAATTCCTTCCCGGGATATTTGGCCATAGTCCAATGTTTTCTACAAAACCAGACGTTTCGGCAATGCCATTGACTTCCATCATCAGTGAAAATCGAGTGCGATAACATGAGGTGGTATATGTTAGTGACCACAGTACTGTGGTTAAGGCTGAAGCAGTAAGTAGAAAGAAGTAGTTTCTATTGTAATATTTCATTTCGAAAATGATTTTCAAAATAAATCTTAGAATATGGAAGTCATGTATGGTTCTCCATACCGATATTTTTTAACAATTACCATTGTTTCAAAAAGTGTAATGAATTTTCAAGTACTTTACTGTTGTTAAAACGTAGCAGGTAAACTACCCCTTCCCCTTAACCGATCTTCACCAAAATCGAAAGTCCTTGAGACCTCTACAATTCAGGGACGTATGCAAAAAATTATTCGATTCTGTTTGAATTTGCGGAGGTTATCGTTTGCCATAGAAAATACGCTTGATAAAAAAACGTTGCAGGTAAACTACCCCTTCCCCTTAACCGATCTTCACCAAAAACAATAGGTCTTGAGTACTCTACAAATCAGGGCTGTATGCAAAAAATTATTTGATTCTGTTTGAATTTGCGGCTGTTATCGTTTGCCATAGAAAATACCCTTGTTAAAAAAACGTTGCAGGTAAACTACCCCTTTCCCTTAACCGATCTTCACCAAAAACAATAGGTCTTGAGAACTCTACAATTTAGGGCTGTATGCAAATAATGTTTTGATTCTGTTTGAATTTGCGGCTGTTATCGTTTGCCATAGGAAATACCCTTGTTAAAACATAAAACGTTACAGGTAAACTACCCCTTTCCCTTAACCGATCTTCACCAAAAACAATAGGTCATGAGTACTCTACAAATCAGGGCTGTATGCAAAAAATTATTTGATTCTGTTTGAATTTGCGGCAGTTATCGTTTGCTATAGAAAAAAAATCTACACACACACACACACACACACACACACACACACACACACATACACACACACACACACACTTTTCGGAAAACGACTTTTTTCATGTTTTGAGTGTAGTACAATCAGAATCTGCAATAATCCCGAACACGATTTTTTTTGCCATCACCATACTTCCATTTCCTTAAGTAATATGGAAGTAAAAAACAAAACGTTGCAGGTAAACTACCCCTTTCCCTTAACCGATCTTCACCAAAAACAATAGGTCTTGAGTACTCTACAAGTCAGGGCTGTATGCAAAAAATTAGTTGATTCTGTTTGAATTTGCGGCTGTTATCGTTTGCCATAGAAAACAAAATCTAAGACACACAGACACTTTTCGAAAAATGACTTTTACTTCCATGTTCCTTAAGGAAATGGAAGTATGGTGATGGCAAAAAAAAATCGTATTCGAGATTATTGCAGATTCTGATTGTACTACACTCAAAACATGAAAAAAAGTCATTTGTCAAAAAGTGTCTGTGTGTGTGTGTCTGTAGATTTTTACTTCCATGTTCCAAGTGTGTGTGTGTGTGTGTGTGTGTCTGTCTGTCATGTCTATGTCTATAGATTTTTTTCTATGGCAAACGATAACAGTCTTATTCAAACAGAATCAAATAATTGTCAGCATACAGCCTGATTTGTAGAGTTCTCAAGACCTATTGTTTTTGGTGAAGATCGGCTAAGGGAAAGCGGTAGTTTACCTGCAACGGGGTTTTTTTTAATGAAGGGTAATTTTTGTCTATGGAAAACGATAACAGCCGCAAATTCAAACAGAATCAAATAATTTTTGCATACAGCACTGAATTGTAGAGTTCTCAAGGCCTGTTGTTTTTGGCGAAGATCTGTTAAGGGAAAGGGGTAGTTTACCTGCAACGTTTTATGTTTTAACAAGGGTATATTCTATGGCAAACGATAACAGCAGCAAATTCAAACAGAATCAAATAATGTTTTGCATACAGCCCTGTATTGTAGAGTTCTCAAGACCTCTTGGTGTTGGTGAAGATCGGTTAAGGGGAAGGGGTAGTTTACCTGCAACGTTTTATGTTTTAAAAGGGTATTTTCTATGACAAACAATAACAGCCACAAATTCAAACAGAATCAAATAATTATTTGCATACAGCCCTGATTTGTAGAGTACTCAAGACCTTTCGTTTTTGGTGAAGATCGGTTAAGGGAAAGGGGTAGTTTACCTGCAACATTTTATGTTTAACAAGGGTAATTTTTTCTATGACGAACAATAACTGCCGTAAATTCAAACAGAATCAACTACTTTTTTGCATACCTTTTTGAATTATACAGAACTCAAGGTCTGTTGATTTTGTTGAAGATCGGTTAAGGTAAAGGGGTAGTTTACCTGTAACGTTTTATGTTTTAACAACGGTAATTTTTTCTATGACGAACGATAACTGCCGTAAATTTAAAGAGAATCAAATAATGTTTTGCATACAGCCCTGAATTGTAGAGTTCTCAAGACCTGTCGGTGTTGGTGAAGATCGGTTAAGGGAAAGGGGTAGTTTACCTGCAACATTTTATGTTTTAACAAGGGTAATTTTTTATATGACGAACGATAACTGCCGTAAATTCAAACAGAATCAACTACTTTTTTACATACCTTTTTGAATTAAAGAGAACTCAAGGTCTGTTGATTTTGTTGAAGATTGGTTAAGGGAAAGGGGTAGTTTACCAGCAACATTTTATGTTTTAAGAAGGGTAATTTTTTTTTTATGAAAGATAACTGCCGTAAATTAAAAGAGAATAAAATAATTTTTTGCATAGATTCCTGAATTGTAGAGAACTCAAGGCCTATTGATTTTGGTGAAGATCGGTTAAGGGAAAGGGGTAGTTTACCTGCAACTTTTTATGTTGTAACAAGAGAAATGTTTCCATAACGAACGATAACTGCCGCACATTCAAACAGAATCAAATATTTTTTTGCATGCATCGCTGGATTGTAGAGGACTAAAGATTTATTGATTTTGGTGAAGATCGGTTTAGAGAAAGGGGTAGTTTACCTGCAACGTTTTATGTTTTAACAAGAGTAAAGTACTTCATTTTGATAAATAAAATATCCTGATAAGTAGCTCATAATAATCCACTGTAGAAACGTAGATGAAATATCTATAAATGAAGAGGTTTGGTGAACGAGGTGGGGGTAATTTTCTATTAAGGTTAAGGGGAAGGGGTAGTTTACTAGCAACGTTTTTCTTATCAAGGGTCATTTTTTCTATGGCAAACGGTAACAGCTGCAAATTCAAACAGAATCAAATAATGTTTTGGATACAGCCCTGAATTGTAGAGTTCTCAAGATCTGTTGGTTTTGGTGAAGATCAGTTAAGGGAAGGGGTAGTTTACTAGCAACATTTTATGTTTTAACAAGGGTAATTTTTTCTATGATGAACGATAACTGCCGTAAATTCAAACAAAATCAAATATTTTTTTGCATACCTTTTTGAATTATGCAGAACTCAAGGTCTATTGATTTTGTTGAAGATCGGTTATGGGAAAGGGGTAGTTTACCAGCAACGTTTTATTTTTAACAAGGGTAATTTTTTCTATGACGAATGATAACTCCCGTAAATTCAATCAGAATCAAATAATGTTTTGCATACCTTCCTGAGCTATAGAGAACTCAATGTCTGTTGATTTTGGTGAAGATCGGTTAAGGGAAAGGGGTAGTTTACCTGCAACATTTTATGTTTTAACAATGCTAAGTTTTTCTTTGACAAACGATAACTGCCACACATTCAAACAGAATCAAATATTCTTTTGCATACATTCATCAATTGTGACAGACTGAAGGCCTATTGATGTTGGTGACGATCGGTTAAGGGAAAGGTGTAGTTTACCTGCAACGTTTTTTGTTATAACAAGGAAATTTTCTATGGCAAACGATAACAGCCGCAAATTCAAACACAAACAAATAATTTTTTGCATACAGCCCTGAATTGTAGAGTTCTGAAGACCTGTTGTTTTTGGTGAAGATCGGTTAAGGGAAAGGGGTAGTTTACCTGCAACATATTATGTTTTAACAACTGTAATTTTTTTATGACGAACGATAACTGCCGCACATTCAAACAGAATCAAATATGTTTTTGCATGCATCCCTGCATTGTAGAGGACTGAAGGTCTATTGATTTTGGTGAAGATCGGTTTAGAGAAAGGGGTAGTTTACCTGCAACGTTTTATGTTTTAACAAGAGTAAAGTACTTAATTTTGATAAATAAAGTATCCTGATAAGAAGCGCATAATAATCCTCTGTAGAAACGTAGATGAAATATATATAAATGAAGAGGTTAGGTGAACGAGGTGGGGGTAATTTTCTATTAATGAAAATTATAGTTGAGTGGGGAGGGGAGAATTTTTTATATGCCCGTACAACGTTATCGGCAACAAGGAAGTAGTTCTTTGTTAAAATTCCTTCCCGGGCTGTTTAGCCGTAGTCCAATTTTTTCCTGCAAAACCAGACTTTTCGGCAGTGCCATCAACTGCCATCATCAGTGAAAATCGAGTGCAAAAACATGAGGTGGTATACGTTAGTGACCACAGTACTGTGGTTAAGGTTGAAGCAATAAATAGAAAGAAGTAGTTTCTATGGAAATATTTCATTTCGAATATGATTTTAAATATAAATCTTAGAACATGGAAGTTATGTATGGTTCTCCATACCGATATTTTTTCAAGTTTTGAGTGTAGTACAATCAGAATCTGCAATAATCACGAACACGATTTTTTGTTGCCATCACCATACTTCCATTTCCTTAAGGAACAAGGAAGTAAAAAGACTTTTTTTCATGTTTTGATGGTAGTACAATCTGTAATGCTACATTTTATTTGAAATCAATAAACCATTTATTAATAAAATAATTTACTATTTCTACACTCTTACCTTTATACGGTCCAGGGTCCCTCACATGAACTCGAGGCCTATAAAGGTGATTCAGGGTTATGTTTTATTAATGAACTCGACTCTCATTGTAACTGTTAATTTACTCAACTTTTATTAGACAAATGCCACATTTCTTTTATATTCTTTCTTTCAAATTATTTGTTATTCATTTTTCTTCTCATAACTCTTACTGCTCTTTTTACTTTACTTTTAAAAATAGAAAAACATTGTTTATAACCACATTTCTAGGAAAAACACATATTGAAATGACAACTTAAACTATTGTATCTCTATGTTCTAAGACAAGCCAGTATTTGCACATACACTCATTCATATTTTATTTAAATTCCCCTTTTCTTTAGATTTAGCGCTTTATAAAATTTAACATAATTATGGCAAAAAATTAAGAAGAAAGTTGCACTGTTACTTCTCTGTACGTGTCCTTGTCGACCACGTTTTGCACTCGGTGGATTTATTCACTCAATTGTCCGAATTGCGTTCGCCCGGTTTAATTTTGATACACTGACGATATGTTACTGTTTATGTTGTGTCAGACCATTATTCACATTCTTTATACGTTTATTAGAAAGTTTGGCTCGCAAGCCTATTACATTGAACCGGCCGGTCCTGAGTTTGTAAGACGACAGACGCTGAACACCACGCATCCAAAATGGCCTAAAACGTTCTCTGGAGCGGCAAATTGCTCCCTGATTGGTTAAAAGGTACCACGTGATCTCTCCTCTTTAGTCTCTTCTCTGAGCGCGAGTCTACCGTAAGCTGGCCGAGAACCATACGACCTGGGGCTCGTTAAAAGTTCGTGATTATTCATCTGTACGGGCACGCATGTCCGCACGCTTTCACATTCCAGATCATCAGGAATCGGTGCCTGTTGACAAGCTTTCTGTACTAATGTGCAACTGGGCGTTCCCTATGGGAAGGTCTACTGTTAAAACTGAGGCCCCAAATGGGTAACGTACTTCTACCATTAACTCTTAATAAAGATAAACCCCTCAAATCTGTCCCGTTACAAATCAGAATCTGCCGTTATCTCGAACACGATTTTCTTCGCCATGACCATACTTCCATTTCCTTATGGAACATGAAAGTAACAATGGGAAGATAATATCATATAGGTAAGCAATAAAATAAGAAGCTAAAATAATTGTAAAGGAGATACTGATAGCTGCATCAACTACTAACTTTTTGTATTGCATAAATGTGCATTCATTTTTGTTTTTACCAAATTATGCAATTTTTGTATATTATTAACTTCTTTCAAAGAATTGTGCTTTGCTAGTCATTTTAATATGATGCATACTTTTTAGTAAGATAAACCAGCTATGTTATGCAGAACATCTGCAACTGGCAAGGCAGAATAGTTGCAAGAACATAAACATCAGTTTTATTTTCCCTGTTCCTGTAGCACTTGCTCAGACAAAAAGTGAGACTGTTTTAACATCCTACTCCAGCACATTCTTGTTTTTAACCTTTAAAGTTGCACTGAGACTCATCTTGAAGAATATTGTTACAACATCACAGAACAATCTACGTGTTTATCGAATGTTCCAGAGGGATCCGGAATGTAATGCGTGTGGCGTACTGTGAGTGGGGGTATAAATACAAGGTGGCAGCAGCCTTGGTTCAGTTATAGTTGCAATATATTACAGTGCGGTTCGAATTTATTGTCGGGCGATACTGTGTGCGTTCAAGTGGTTATTAGTGAAGTGTTGTGTTTTATAATCGGGCGGTATAATTGTAATACAATTGTGTTTTATATTAGTTGACATTTTTGTTGCGTGTGAACAATTTTTATTTGATTTGTTGTAAGAGACTGTGTTGTTAATTATGAACTGTTTAACTGTGATAATTAAAGCTAGTGATTAGTGACTTAATTGGTGTCTTGTATTTTGTTTTCCACTGTACCTACGACGATCAGTGGACCGTCGTAACAATATAGTCCCGTTCCTGCTCAATGCAGTTGACAGTAACAGTCATGTTACATTCTTAAGCTCACTGCAGATCCTCCTAAAGTTCATCAAATAAAATTTTCTTGCTTCAGTTTTTTGAAGCACTCAATCCAACCTTCAAAACAATATCCAGTAAGTCACCCAGGTGATCTACTTTGACTTTCATGATTGGACTAGTTACTGAATATGCAGTTTTTTTGTTAAGTAATCCACTTCAGTAATACAATAAAACTTTGATATAATGCTCTTCTGCGGACCGGTCAAAAAGCGCTTTATATCAAGGGTCACTTTATATAAAGGTCCCAAGTTTAACTATTTAATTTGCCGGGACCGTGAAAAACAAGTTACATCAAGGGTCACCGTTTATCACAAGAGCATTATATCGAGGTTCCACTGTACTTAATTCCTTTTGGGTGGGCTCCTTCTGTTTTCATAGATACTTCTTTATCCTTTCAGTTACTGCTTTGCTTTTGCTTGTATTGCACTATATAGAGCTCATGGATGAATAAACTAAGCTGAATCTCTTTGCCACACAAATCTTCTCCCTACATCCACGAATTTGATACTACTTAATTTAGTTTCCGTTGGTAAAGCCATTTCACACCCAACATTTTAATGAAAGCAATGCTTCAACAGAAACAGAAGCAGAAACAATGAAGTGTACATTGAAAGATATTTACTTTAGTCACAGACATCAACACTTGTACACATTATCTGTTCATTTGTAGCATAAAAAAATAGAAAATAATTTTAAATAAGTATCATTTACATATTGCATTGTGTGTATGACAATGGTAATTTTGGTATTGTAAGAGTTTATAAGCAGATTTTATAAGCCTTAAAATAATGGTTTTCACAACAAATAGTTGCTAATAATCATAGTTCTGTTACTTATAACACTAACGACTGATAATAACTAATGTCTTATACAATACAGAGACTTACAGGGATTTGATGGGACTGAACAGTTTTCTACTTAATAGCTCATTTTGTGTAACAGGCGATGACTTAATAAACAGCGTTGACTGTATTAATAGTATATTGGGTCAATTGACAAAAATCTGAATATCCATAGTTTATAACTAAAACTAAATTTAAAAAGTTTTTGAAAAACTGATTGTTAGTCATTCACTCTTTAATCAGCTGCTAAATCTATTATGAAATTAAACACAAATTATCAGTACAAACCCTGAGCCCTGTACGAGGGCAGTTGAAAAGTTCTCAGCCTAACAATGAAAAAACGAATTTACAATTTCAAAAATATTTTTATTTTCAACATAATCTCCTTTTAGTGTAACACATTTATTCCACCAATGTTCCAATGCCACTATCCTGTTCCTGAAGTGATTTTCTATAAGGTCTGCAAAATACACATCTACAGCTGAAATCACATCTTGATCTGATGAAAAACGCTGACTGCGAGAAAGAGTTTGAGTTTTGGGAAAAGATGGAAGTCTGAGGGAGCCAAATCTGGAAGGATGTTCCAACGATTCATAGCAGAGATCTCTTAATTTTCCCATTGCCAAAACATGTTTATGGGCAGGAGCATTGTCTTAATAAAAAGTTGGAATAATATTCCCCAGTTATTGTTGCATCCTTTTCAAGGTAATCGATGTACAAAACACCTTCAGCATCCCAAAAGACTGACGCCATCATGTTTCCTGCTGATGGAATTGACTTTGCCTTCTTTGGCGCTGAACAACCAGCTTCTGTCCTCTGCTTTGACTGTTGTTTGGACTCTGTAGTGGTGGATCCAAGTTTCATCCATCTTAATAAACCGGTGCACAAAATCTGCTATGCTCTTATTCAAACGGTCCATGCACTGTTCAGATATTTTCATGCGCATGCATTTTTGATCTGCTGTGAGCAAGTGTGGCACCCACAAAGAACAAAGATTTTTCATTTGCAATTATTCATGGAAAATATAACCAACACGTTCTTTCAAAATGCCTATAGTCTCAGAAATTTCGTGCAATTTGATTCGGTGATCGTCCAAAACCATATCATGCACTTCTTCAGTTTCCATTGTTGTTGCTGTTTTTGGACGTCCTTCACGTGGATCGTGTTCCAGGCTGATACGACCACGTTTAAACTCGGCAGCCATTTTTTAACTGTTGAAAATGAAGGATAAGAGCCCCTATACACTTTAACAAACCCTGAATAAATTTTTCTTGATGTTAAACCTTCTTTCACAAAGAACTTTATGACATTACAATACTGAATTTTCACCATTTTAAGGAATACGAACAACTTTTGTTTCAAACGGCTGTATAACACAAATAAATTGGTAGAATGACCAGAAATTGTACACACATGCCAACAATAAGTGTAGTACCAACATAAGAAAAAAAATTGCTGCAACAACAGTTAATTATTATCTTTGCATCTAAGTAAGTTAACTTACTCAACATTTCCTTTAATATTCATCACTGTGATATCTGCAGCTGTGAGGTATTCAAAACTTTCAAGATTAATATACACTTTAATCCACAAACGACTTCTTGCACTACACACTTCAAATGTCAATCTGGGCATAATAAAAATTACATTATTAATTTATATTAATTAAAAGCAATACTGTTAAAAAAATTTAATAAAGCTGATATGAATAACTGAAAAATTACAAAAATGAGATCATACTTATATTTTGTAACTATTTGTTTTCAATTTTAATTTTAAGAGTGTGCTATAATTACAGTAAATTAGAAAACTACAAAATCATTGATTTTTCTTTGATTGTCAAGAAACCGAGATTTAGAACATGCAGTACTGTAATTCATGTACACTTAGAGTTAGTAATACTCACGTTCTGTTATTAAGCACTGCACAGTAGATATCAATTAGAACTTTTAAGTATTTCCCAAAGGTTGTAGTTTTCTGAACAAACATACTAACGTGTTCAACCACACAAGGAATCTGTGAAGTCTTTCTGCACATTTTTTTTAAATCTCTTGTAGAAACTTTTGCCATGATAGTTTTTGCCATGTAATGTTTTACAGGGTCTTCATTACCTGCCACAGAATTATTACATGAATTAATTACTGTAATTTACATGACCATTCTTAATGCTTTTAATGAATTAGAATTCATATTATAATATTATTCAAATAAATATTTGGATATTTATTCTTTACAAAATTGCATATAGTATAGTGATAAGTATATAACTGTTAACAGAATTATAAATTTTATTTTAACGGATCCATATTCTTCCAGCATTTGCAAGAGGAAAATTAACCGCAAAGCTCAAGTGAATGAACACACGAATAATAAAGTTGTTAGTTTGAGCTTACATAATACAAATCAAACTGAAAAACATGTTCAATTCATAGAAACTCAATAGACTTAAGTAGCTCAGTAAAACATACATAGCTTCAGGGTCAAGTGGCGCAGGGTTTTACACAACCTTTCTTGAGGGTTCCATCCTACTAGGAAGAAACCGAACAAACTTCGACGGGGAGGTAGCTGCCATCAGCGAAGCTTCAGACAAACTGCTGGGTCTTCCTGGTCTAAAGAAAATTGTTTTCTCTCCGACTCAACAGCAGCACTACAAGCCATCAATTCTTCCCTACTGCAAGATGGCGACCTTGTCCCACTGTGCCAAGAACGCCTCTTCAAGCTGCAATCGAGATCAGAAGTCCGTCTGCAGTGGGTCTCTGGCCACTGCGACCTCGAGGGAAATGAGAGAGATGTTCAACTAGCTAAAGCAGGATGCCTTCTCCCACAAGAAGACCGGCCAGTTAGCTACCCAGCAATCTGCAGCCTCATCACGACATCCATCAACAGAATGGTGAAGACAGCCTGGGAGCCACCCGCTGTTGGCAAAAGATGGGAGCCGATTGTAAAATCCAACACCATCCCCAACAACCTGCCAAGGGACGTCGCAGTCGCCACGTTTAGAATGACCACCGGCCACAACTACCTCCAGAGCCACCTGCACCGCATCGACCTTGCCGACTCCCCCCTGTGCTCTGAGCATCTGAGCATGAGGGTACGGCCGACCATCTCACAAGCTGCAGAGCCCAGGAAGTCGTGGACGACAACTTGCAAGGACGGGCCATGCTCTACTGGTCAGCAAGGCGTCTAATGGTCGAGCAGCCACGGACGGGCGTTGGATGAAGTAAGAAGTAAGTAAGCTTCAGGGTCAACATACACACAAATCCTCGAACATCACACACTACATAGACACTAAGAAAATCTCTACAAAGAGCACAGTACACAGCACAATGGCATAACAACTGAATTGTTTGAGGATGAGTGAACATAGATGTGACTGCAAAGTGAACAAACCCCAATTTCATAGCATTCTGTAAAAAACAAGTTTGAATTTTGATTCTTGGTTTATCATAAAAGTAACCAGACACCCTCTATGTACATACAATTCTTTCAAATTAAAAATGGGAATTATTCTGTCATCAAGAAGCTAAATCTAGACATTTTTCCAACCTCAACATAATATTTCCCAGGGCAAAAAAATCATCGCTCATAAGCGTCCACCTCTGATTATACTACAAAGTAAACACTAAGTTTACTGTGGAAACAATGAATAAAATGTTACTTTTAGGTTTTGTTTAAGTTAAGTTGGCGCCACTGTACTGTTCCTTCTTTTTTATTTGTGACAGTGAAATATTCTTTTATAACATTCATTTTATAGGTGTCTATTTTGAAACTTGTGGATTTGAAAGTCTGGTGGCTGTCCCTACAATAATTTATAATTTAAAAAATGTAACAGTTATACAGGCCAATTCTAAAAATAATAATAAAATATATAAAAATAATGTTCATACTTGCATAAATTTCCTTGAACTTGATATTGACAATACCAAAACCACCATCTTCACTATCATACTTTGTGTGTCCATCAAGTTTAAAAATCATGAGAAGTGTATCAGGTATCAAATCCAATGACCAAACACCTTGTGATACCTCATATAGGTTCCACTTGTCCCTTAAAAATACAAAATATAACATTTTGACTCTCTACAATATTAAAAATAATAATTACCTCTTAATAAATTTCTATATTATTAATGTTACACACACACAATTGTAACCCTCCCCCCATAAGTTAGGTGCATAAAAAAACAAATACACATAATAGGGATTTTTTCTGCTGCTAATTCTCACAACACTGATTCTATAACTAATTCTAAGCAACTACAAACATACTGTGGTCCTCTTTATTGGGACAGATACTATCTGCAGATAATGGGATGGCCAGGCATTGGAAGGGCGAAGTCAGCTTCATGCAACTGCTACCTCTGCCTTCCCATATCTTTATCTAAAGTATCTTCTGGATGTCACCACACCAAACAAACAGAATGTTAAAGAATTATATAACATAAGAAGAGATGAATCACAGTAACTGATGGTACGTACTCTGGAGCAGTACAGACAATTCCAGCTTATAGTAAACTCTATTATAACTTGTAACGGTACAATTCTGGCCCTAATGTATTTTGGGGGAATAATTAATTTAAATTGTATTTTTATTCAAAGTCACATATAAGAAACTAGTAAAGTTTTATGAAGGTTTGCAACTACGCAATATCGAGTGGACAGGAATTGCTTCAAGGTCGGGAATATACGCGTAGAAACAACATCATTTTGCCATATTAATGTGTCAACAAGCTGCACCCATGTATACGTCATCCAAAAGTACGCAACACGTAATAAATGCGCTTGTAAACAACTAAGGCGTGGGTCTCTACACAAAGAGACTGGTGACGTAGTTACTCCCCACCTAGGAATTGAAGTATTGTATATCGTTCTCAGTCACGAAATATCAGTTAAGCCGGCCGGCTGTATATCTAAATTTTACAAAACTAAGTCTCGGATGTCCGCCCGTACAATGTAAAAGTGAAGTATTTTGTATGAAGTGATTTAACAGTTCAACGTTAAACCATGTAAAACGTAAAAACAAAGTACGGTAAAATTTTAACATCTATAGTGCGAGTTCAGCGATGGGACGTCTGCAGGACTGATTTCAGCTAAGTGACAAAAACGGGGGGTACCAAAAATGTTAAATAAGGGCCAATACCAAAATTTTCAATCACTAAATAACTAATAAAAAAGAGCTCAATTTGGGGAAAATTAAAAGAAAATTGTACCATAAGAATGCGAGCGTGAGTGAATGCGAGAATATCTAATTACATTTAATTAGAAGTGCTGGGTTGTAAAGTTATTTTAATAATGATATCATAAAATATAATTGAATATGTTATTTTGGAGGGCTTGTGAAATGTTTAAGGGGAATTTTAACTTGAATAGTGGACTGCGTCTCATGGCGCAACGCCTCGTGGCGTATAGTAGTGTGCTTGTTTCGCACAGTAGTCACATTCATTTGTACGTAATATGACAATAAAAGGTAATGTCATTGGTAAACATTTCAAGCAAGAGTAAATTATTTCAGATAACACATTCCACTACTTCTAGTTCGCTTAAACGAACTCTGCCCATAAAGGTAAGCAAATCTAATGTTCTTGTAATAACAAGATGGCGCCTGAACAAAATGTTGGTGAAAGTTATTAATATTACATATAATAAAATGCATTTAAATAATAAATATAACAATTGCTTCTGGAACAGTGACTCGACATAAAATGTGATTTTATGTGGAGTAAGCCTACTGGAAAGAGCGGAACAGTTACCTGAAGTAATATATAATTTGGAGATACGTAAATACAGACGTAAAGATAGGGTTATGTTATAAGATTATGTGCATGCATGTATTATAAATAAGCAAAATGAATACTAATGACGATAAGAATGTAGAAGTCAGCATAACTGACGAAACAGTTACGAGTGAGATGGGCATTCAATTAACCCCAATTAGCCAGATCGGTGAGTCCAGTGCCACCGAATTAGTCGAATTAAATATAGTTCAATTAACACCCATCTCAACTCGATCTGAAAAGAAAACAGATGAGAGAGCTGCCATAATGCAGTTACTGTTAAATAAATTTGATGAGTTGAAAGATCAAAACAATGAACACAAAAATGAAATTAAAAATAATTTTAATGATTTGAAAGATTAAATCAAAAGACAAAATGTTAACTTTAATAAACGAATCGATGAAATGCATGCACGTTTCGATAGAACGAAAGAAAAAATAGTAGCGTCAGTAAGTGAGAAGTTCGATAGACCAAAGAATAAAGTAGACGAGAATTACGAGAATAAAAAGGGGGTAGAGAATAGTGGAGAAACAGGTAAACTAAACGTAAATAAAGACGGTCAGATGACAAATAATAAGGTAAGTGGTGTTGAGAATTATGACAATACAAATAAAAATATGGTGTTAGAAAATAATTGTGTGGATATTGATAGTGATAACAAAATTTTAGAGAGAGTAGAAGATGATAATGTTGGAATGTTAGTGTGTGTTGAGTCAGAGAGAAACTGGAGAAAGAATTTACAGGTAAAAGAGTTGCAGGGGGTAAATTTTTCCCGTGATATTGTAGTTGGGGGTGAAGTAAAGGCTTCACATGTGTTTAGGAAGGACGAGAGTTCCTTCAGAGTATATTTGGAAGACGATATGTCTGTAAATAGATTTCCCTGGATGTTTTGTGCACTTCATAGGTGGTGCAGTAATTATGAGTTAGTGTCCCCTGCATATATTGAGAGAGATTTTTAAAGTAAATAGAAACTATGGAGAGTTTGTAGAGAGGTTAGGTGGAGAGAGAAGTAATAATAATAACAAGTACTTACCTTATAGTGAAACTGAGATAGTAGAGATGATGTATAATTATAATGAATACTTACCTTGGATTAAAGATGCTGTTATTAGAGATGATGTTATAAACGATGACAAGATGACTTACATGATTATGACAAATTATACTAAGGGCGACAGGACCATACCCTATGATGACATATTACATGATAAATTGATATGGAATAAGCCTATTAATTCAAACGACATTGTGGAAAGATATAAAAATTTAAATAAGTATTATATTGATAATAATCATATATTTAATAAAAAATAATATATGTAGACCTAAGATTCGACTGTTGTTCGATGATGGAGGATAAAGTGTTTTATGGTGTATGAACATTTAATTATGTGAACAGTGGTTTTGAGATGGATTGTTTTATGAACTGATTTTGGTCAACAATAACAAATAATAAGTTGGATTGTATATTTTTTTTGTGTATTAATGTCAATGTATTTGTGTATTCTTGATGTTGTGTATTACATGTAATTTTATGTAAACCATGTATGTAACAGGAAGTTATAGTTTAATTGATTTAATAATAACAATTAAGATTGTTTTTTTTTTGACTAAACAAGTGATGAAAGTAATGATGAAATTTTAAATAATTGAAGATTAATTACTTAATTCATGTTGTACAAAAGAAAGTTTGATAATGAAGTTAAATGATTTTATGAGATTTAGCTTCTAATGAATAATAAATGATTAAGCATGTAATATATATTTGGATATAGAGATGTATTGTTATTAGTAGGTGAGGGATGAATTTTCTAATGCAATTGTCAATGATCACAGAAATGTAAAGTGTTAAAAAGGAATAGAGCCTGGGTGATAATTATTAAAATAAAGGCATTTGAGTCAGTCAATTAAAGTTAATTGGAGTTAGACAAATAAGAATTTTGTAGAAAATAATACACAAAGAGAGTATTAGATATTTTAGGTACACAGTGGTGTTAGTGATTATATTGTTACGACGGTCTACTCGATCGTCGTAGGTACAGTGGAAACAAAATAATTACAAGACACCAATCAAGTCACTAATCACACCTTTAATTGTTATAGTAAAACAGTTCGTAATTAACAACACAGTGTCTACAACAAATCAAATGAAATTGTTCATACGCAATAAAATGTCCACTAATATTAAAACACAACTGTATTACAATTATACCGTCCGAATATAAAACGCAACACTTCACTAATAACTACTTGAACGTACACCGTAATAACTCGAACCGCTCTGTAAATATCGCACTAATACTCTCGAACCGCACAGTCAAAAATCTCGCATTGAACTGAAAACTAAAGCCGCGACGCGATGTATTTATAGTTACGCTCACACACCAGAAGCTTCCAAACTGCGTCTTATCTCTCGCGAACTACGTAATTAGTACGGCCTTGACACAGTCCGAGCGCCCGAGCGAAGGGCGGCACAGTCGAGAAAATTCTCGCAACATGCGTCTAGCAGCACGTACACCACACGCTTACGTCGAGACCTTTCTGGCACATTCGATAAACGCATAGATTGTTCTATGCTGTCGTAGCACTGCCCCCTCCTTAAGCCTGTTCGTCCCGAACTGGCAAAGCGTCTTTAAAGTAATACTCGACCAGGCGATCTAGGTGGCCATCCTTGCGAAGGATAATTTTCCCGTTCTTCGAATTCAGTCTCGTGTGATCCGAACATCACGTTCCCAGGAATGCGAATCTTTCGCGTAACCACTAGCTTCGCTGGAATCACTCGCGTTGCATCAGATACTAATGACCTAAATACCACTGGCTGATCCAAGTTTGTTTGGTTCTCGTCAACAACCTCTTGCGCAACCTCATCTTCAGCCACTTTACCCTCGGCCGCTTCTATCAGCTCAGGAACAAGCAAGAGTTTTGTCTCGACACCCATAGTTGGCTCTCCAATCACTTCTTTTGTCGTTATACTTATTTGTACTTCCTCTGCTAGTTCTTCCTCCATTTCCGCTTGCAACAGGGAGGTTTCCTCTTGACCAGACTTGTTGAATTTTTCTTCGACTAATGCCACTCGCTTAATCGAATGGTTGGTAGACCCTGTCATTTTAGCCATGCAAAGCTTTATCTTTTCTTGGCCAACTTTCAGGACATTCTCTCTTAAGTCCACAACGAATCCGTAGGCATTCATAATGTCCGTGCCAAGAATCACTTCATCGACAATGTCTGCAACGAGCATTTGGTGGCTAAACTCAAGAAGACCCAGGCGTACACGTACGTCTACCTTTCCTAGCACCTTGACGGGGCTTCCAGTCACAGTCTGTATTGTACAAGAGCTAATTAGAGGATGGCGGTTACAGACTAAGTCAGGGCGCACAATGGACACTGTTGCGCCCGTGTCAACTGTAAATGATGTTGGTTTACCATCCGCAAATCCATTAACAATCAAGTTTCCACTGATCTTATGTAGCGTGGAAACTGTGTGCTGTTCTGGGCCTTTACTTCTCCAATTGGTGTGATCAGTCTCTTCTCTCTGTATCTTCTTCTCCCAACAGTCTACCTGTAGATGACCACGTTTTCCACAGTTGTAACATTTCGGTCTTCTGTCTTTTTCAAATTGTTGCGACTCTCTTGAACTTTTGAATTGTTTGTCCGACAACACTGTTTTTCTGCACCCATCGTAACGGTAATGTGATACAGGGATCTTCTGACTGCAACGTGATGGCACAAACCCATTAATGTAGTGGGACGCTGACTTGGCAGCTTCAAACTCTAGGGCGTGAACAACAGCTTCTGAGCTATCTCGGTGTCTTGCCATTCGTAACACTTGCTGAAGTTCACAATCTCCGATGCCATCAATAAATGTCTGCACCGTAAACCTTATTCGGAAGTCTTCTGGTGCTTCAGGATAGGCCAATCTAATCAATCTGTCGATACTTGCTTCAAATTCTTGAAGACTTTCCCCGGAACGTTGTCGTCTTGTTCTCAACTGAGCGTAGTACACCTCTCGCAAATGTTTATCACCGTAGCGTAATTCTAGAGCTTTTATCAACTCGGCATAGATGTTCTGGCTGTCAGGTGGCACTTTCTGTAGTAGTTCTGCCGCGGGTCCTTTTAATGCAAGAACAAGTGAAACAGCCTTGTCTTTTTCTGTCCAATTATTTGCGCATGCAGCAGCTTCAAATTGGCGGAGGTACGTTGCCCAGTGAGTGCTTCCATCAAAGGTTGGAGCTTTGACATGAACTGTCCCTACTGCAGGCAAAGTGACTTTCTCTGTCAACTTATTTTCTGTGTATTTTTGTGTCTTGATCACTGGTACAGTCTGTTCAGAAATTTGTTTTGGTTGAATCTTCATGCACTGTTCAACTTCAATTTTAATTTGTTCTCTTATGTTTGCCATTGAGTTTTCTATTGCAGATATTTTATTTGAAACAGATTCGTCTATAACAGATATTTTTGTAGACATCGATTCTTCAACAGTCAAGACAGATTTTTCTACTTCAGCTATTTTTAATGTCATTGATTCTTGTACCTCCGATATTTTAGTAACTTGTTTATTAATCTCACCTCGTAGGATACCCAATTCTGCGGTACTGTGTTCTTGCAACTGTTTCTGCATAACTTCAAAGAGAGCGTCCGTTTTATCTGCTTCTTGCTTACGTTTTTCATCCTGTCTTTCTTCTGTTTCTAGCATTAGTGCTTTCTGACGTTCCTCAGCTTCTTCTCTTTCTTGTCTTTGTTCTTCTTTTTGTCGTCTTTCTGCTTCTTCCGCCTCCTGTCTGCGTTTCTCGTCCTGTCGTTTTTCTGTCTGCAACAGCAGCACCTGTAAATTTTCCATCATCTGACTGGCATCCATTGTTTATCGATTAATTACGAATCACACTCGTCTTGTACAAAGTGTCCGCTGTTTCCACTGTTAACCGTTCTATCCCAATTCTGACACCACTGTTACGACGGTCTACTCGATCGTCGTAGGTACAGTGGAAACAAAATAATTACAAGACACCAATCAAGTGACTAATCACACCTTTAATTGTTATAGTAAAACAGTTCATAATTAACAACACAGTGTCTACAACAAATCAAATTAAATTGTTCATACGCAATAAAATGTCCACTAATATTAAAACACAACTGTATTACAATTATACCGTCCGAATATAAAACGCAACACTTCACTAATAACTACTTGAACGTACACCGTAATAACTCGAACCGCTCTGTAAATATCGCACTAATACTCCCGAACCGCACAGTCAAAATATCGGTATGGAGAACCATACATGACTTCCATGTTCTAAGATTTTTATTTAAAATCATATTCGAAATGAAATATTTCCATAGAAACTACGTCTTTCTACTTATTGCTTCAGCATTAACCACAGTACTGTGGTCACTAACGTATACCACCTCACGTTTTCGCACTCGATTTTCACCGATGATGGCAGTCGATGGCACTGCCGAAAAGTTTGGTTTTGCAGAAAACATTGAACTACGGCTCAAGAGCCCGGGAAGCAATTTTAACAAAAAACTACTTCTTTGGTGCCGATAACGTAGTACACATATAAAAAATTCTCCCCTCCACCTTCAACTATAATTTTTAATAATAGAAAATTACCCCCACCCCGTTCACATAACCTCTTCATTTATAGATATTTCATCTACTTCTTTACTACAGTGGATTACTATGAGCTTCTTATCAGGATACTGTATTTATAAAAATTAAGTACTTTACTCTTGTTAAATCATAAAATGTTTCAGGTAAACTACCCCTTTCTCTTAACCGATCTTCTCCAAAATCAACAGACCTTCCGTCCTCTACAATTCAGGGAAACATGCGAAAAAATATTTGATTCTGTTTGAATGTGCGGCAGTTATCGTTCGTCATGGAAACATTTCTCTTGTTACAACATAAAATGTTGCAGGTAAACTACCCCTTTCCCTTAACTGATCTTCACCAAAATCAATAGACCTTGAGCTCTCTGCAACTCAGGAAAGAGTGCAAAAAATTATTTTATTCTCATTTAATTTTCGGCAGTTATCGTTCGTCATAAAAAAAATTACGCTTTTTAAAACATAAAACGTTGCTGATAAACTACCCCTCCCCTTAACCGATCTTCAACAAAATCAACAGACCTTGAGTTCTCTTTAGTTCAAAAAGGTATGCAAAAACCTAGTTGATTCTGTTTGAATTTACGGCAGTTATCGTTCGTCATATAAAAAATTACCCTTGTTAAAACATAAAATGTTGCTGGTAAACTACCCCTTTCCCTTAACCGATCTTCACCAACACCAATAGGTATTGAGAACTCTACAATACAAAGCTGTATGCAAAACATCATTTGATTCTGTTTGAATTTGCGGCTGTTATCATCTACTATGGAAAAAAATTACCCTTGAAAAAAACCGTTGCTAGTAAACAACCCCTTTCCCTTAACCGATCTTCACCAAAAACGACAGGTCTTGGGTACTCTACAATTCAGGCTTGTATGCAAACAATTATTTGATTCTGTTTGAATTTGCGGCTGTTATCGTTTGCCATAGAAAACACCCTTGACAAAACATAAAACGTTGCTGGTAAACTACCCTATTCCATTAACCGATCTTCACCAATAACAATAGGTCTTGAGAACTCTACAATTCAGGGCTGTATGCAAAACATTAGTTGATTCTCTTTGAATTTACGGCAGTTATCGTTCGTCACAGAAAAAATACCCTTGTTAAAACATAAAATGTTGCAGGTAAACTACCCCTTTCCGTTAACCGATCTTCACCAAAAACAATAGGTATTGAGATCTCTACAATTTAGGGCTGTATGCAAATAATCATTTGATTATGTTAGAATTTGCGGCTGTTATCGTTTGCCATATAAAATACCCTTGTTAAAACATAAAACGTTGCAGGTAAACTACCCCTTTCCGTTAACCGATCTTCACCAAAAACAATAGGTCTTGAGAACTCTACAATTTAGGGCTGTATGCAAATAATCATTTGATTCTGTTAGAATTTGTGGCTGTTATCGTTTGCCATAGAAAATACCCTTCTTAAAACATAAAACGTTGCAGGTAAACTACCCCTTTCCCTTAACCGATCTTCACTAAAAACAATAGGTCTTGAGTACTCTACAAATCAGTGCTGTATGCAAAAACTTATTTGATTCTGTTTGAATTTGCGGCTGTTATCGTTTACCATAGAAAAAGTAAAAAATTACCCTTGATAAAAAACCGTTGCAGGTAAACTACCCCTTTCCCTTAACCGATCTTCACCAAAAACGATAGGTCTTGAGAACTCTGCAATTTAGGGCTGTATGCAAAATATTATATGATTTTGTTTGAATTTGCGGCTGTTATCGTTTGCCATACAAAATACCCTTGATAAAACAAAAAACGTGGCAGGTAAACTACCCTTTTCCCTTAAACGATCTTCACCAAAAACAATAGGTCTTTAGTACTCAAGAAATCAGGGCTGTATGCAAAAACGTATTTGATTATGTTTGAATTTGCGGCTCTTATCGTTTGCCATAGAATATACCCTTGTTAAAACATAAAACGTTGCAGGTAAACTACCCCTTTCCCTTAACCGATCTTTACCAAAATCAACAGATCTTGAGAACCCTACAATTCAGGGCTGTATGCGAAACATTATTTGATTCTGTTTGAATTTGCGGCTGTTATCGTTTGCCAAACAAACAAAATTACCCTTGATAAAAAAAAACTGTTGCAGGTAAACTACCCCTTTCCCTCAATCGATCTTCACCAAAAACAATAGGTCGCGAGTACTCTACAAATCAGGGCTGTATGCAAAAAATTATTTGATTCTGTTTGAATTTGCGGCTGTTATCGTTTGCCATAGAAAAAAATCTACAGACAGACACACAGACACTTTTCAAAAATATCGGTATGGAGAACCATACATGACTTCCATATTCTAAGATTTATATTTAAAATCATTTTCAGCCAAACAGCCAGGCTGTGTCTTACCTGCCTTTTTATTGCTGTATTAAATGAAAAATATTATATTACATTAAAATGAAAAAATTATAATTTTATTGCCTGGCAAAAAAATTATTTTATTTTTAACAATTACCATTGTTTCAAAAAGTTTAAATAAATTTTCAAGTACTTTACTCTTGTTAAAACGTAAAAGGTTGCAGGTAAACTACCCCTTCCCCTTAACCGATCTTCACCAAAATCGAAAGTCATTGAGACCTCTACAATTCAGGGACGTATGCAAAAAATTATTTGATTCTGTTTGAATTTGCGGCTGTTATCGTTTGCCATAGAAAATACGCTTGATAAAAAAACGTTGCAGGTAAACTACCCCTTCCCCTTAACCGATCTTCACCAAAAACAATAGGTCTTGAGTACTCTACAAATCAGGGCTGTATGCAAAACATTATTTGATTCTGTTTGAATTTGCGGCTGTTATCGTTTGCCATAGAAAATAAAACGTAAAAGGTTGCAGGTAAACTACCCCTTCCCCTTAACCGATCTTCACCAAAAACAATAGGTCTTGAGTACTCTACAAATCAGGACTGTATGCAAAACATTATTTGATTCTGTTTGAATTTGCGGCTGTTATCGTTTGCCATATAAAATACCCTTGTTAAAAAAACGTTGCAGGTAAACTACCCCTTTCCCTCAACCGATCTTCACCAAAAACAATAGGTCTTGAGAAATCTACAATTCAGGGCTGTATGCGAAACATTATTTGATTCTCTTTGAATTTGCGGCTGTTATCGTTTGCCAAAAAAAAAAAATTTCCCTTGATAAAAAAAACCGTTGCAGGTAAACTACCCCTTCCCCTCAACCGATCTTCACCAAAAACAATAGGTCGCGAGTACTCTACAAATCAGGGCTGTATGCAAAAAATTATTTGATTCTGTTTGAATTTGCGGCAGTTGTCGTTTGCCATAGAAAATACGCATGATAAAAAACGTTGCTGGTAAACTACCCCTTCCCCTCAACCGATCTTCACCAAAAACAATAGGTCTTGAGTACTCTACAAATCAGGGCTGTATGCAGAAAATTATTTGATTCTGTTTGAATTTGCGGCTGTTATCGTTTGCCATAGAAAATACCCTTGTTAAAAAAACGTTGTAGGTAAACTACCCCTTTCCCTTAACCGATCTTCACCAAAAACAAAAGGTATTGAGAACTCTACAATTTAGGGCTGTATGCAAATAATCTTTTCATTCTGTTTGAATTTGCGGCTGTTATCGTTTGCCATAGGAAATACCCTTGTTAAAACATAAAACGTTACAGGTAAACTACCCCTTTCCCTTAACCGATCTTCACCAAAAACAATAGGTCTTGAGAACTCTACAATTCAGGGCTGTATGCGAAACATTATTTGATTCTGTTTGAATTTGCGGCTGTTATCGTTTGCCAAACAAACAAAATTTCCCTTGCTAAAAAAAAAACCGTTGCAGGTAAACTACCCCTTTCCCTCAACCGATCTTCACCAAAAACAATAGGTCGCGAGAACTCTGCAAAACCGGGCTGTATGCAAAAAATTATTTGATTCTGTTTGAATTTGCGGCAGTTATCGTTTGCCATAGAAAAAAAATCTACAGACAGACAGACAGACACACAGACACTTTTCGGAAAACGACTTTTTTTCATGTTTTGAGTGTAGTAGAATCAGAATCTGCAATAATCTCGAACACGATTTTTTTTGCCATCACCATACTTCCATTCCTTAAGGAATATGGAAGTAAAATGACTTTTTTTCATGTTTTGAGTGTAGTACAATCATATTCTGCAATAATCTCGAACACGATTTTTTTTGCCATCACCATACTTCCATTTCCTTAAGGAACATGGAAGTAAAATCTCGCATTGAACTGAAAACTAAAGCCGCGACGCGATGTATTTATAGTTACGCTCACACACCAGAAGCTTCCAAACTGCGTCTTATCTCTCGCGAACTACGTAATTAGTACGGCCTTGACACAGTCCGAGCGCCCGAGCGAAGGCCGGCACAGTCGAGAAAATTCTCGCAACATGCGTCTAGCAGCACGTACACCACACGCTTACGTCGAGACCTTTCTGGCACATTCGATAAACGCGTAGATTGTTCTATGCTGTCGTAGCAATATGTAGAGAAGGTGAGTAAAGTAAATGGTAAATATATTTGTTGATGGTGATATTTTGTAGTAAGGGTAGTGGTGTAAGGAGTGACCAGCGTGCGGCGTTGTGGCAAGTGATAGAGTAGTTTAAGGGAGTGTTTGCCGATATTTGGTGGGGGCAAAGGGTTAGGAATGTATATGGCCAGGTGGGGTACACACATCCTAGTACAAAGAGGAGAATAAATTGAGGTAAGTGGAATTAGTGAAGGGGGTTATAATTGAGAGATTGGTGTCATAATATGTAAATCTGGTTGTTAATAGTGGTTGTTAGTAGGAAGAAAGAGAGTAAGATTATAAATATTAGTGCCATTTCAATAAGTCAAAGCATAGTGAATACAGGAGTCACCCCGAATAATCAATGATCAAAATGTGAAAGGTTAAGTAGAAAATTCATAGTAGAAAGGTAATAAGAAACAAAATATAATGTAACATGAATATTAATATTAAATTTGAATTTTTTGTGAAGAATTAAATGGTAGTAAAACTGATAAATAATTGATGGCTAATTAATAAAAGTTTAATTGAAATTAAAATGTAATGTTTATAATTTTATACGCAAATTTAAAGATGTAAGGTGTGTAAATTTTGGTCAAGCTTAAATGTAAGTTGTTTATTTTAATGTAATAATCACAATGTTTATTATGTATTAGGAATAGTGTGTATGGAGGAGAAAAGGGGATGATTATTATTAACAGCGCCGGATAAATAGAATTTCTGTTAATAATAATGATAATAATAATAATATTTTATAAAAGAGAAAATATTTCAGAATTGTAGAAAGAGGGAGATATAGATAATTTTATTTGAGTAAATTTTGATTATGTGTTTAAATATTTTGAAAGTATTATTGCATTAGTATAAAGATTTGTATTTCTTCTTGTTAATGGGAAAGGATTAATTATTATCGATTGGAGTCGAAAAAATTTATAAATGTTAATGGTAGTGAACTAAGAGAATGGAACGTCTGTATAATAATTCTTGTACTAGGTGTAATAATCCTAGGTGTTAGGAGTTAAAGAAAACCCAGTGCTTCTTAACACAAACCAGCACATAACTAAGGGGAAACAGATCAGTTAGGGATATGGTATTATACCAGGCCACTATTTTGATATTTTTGATTTGTTGTTTCAGTGTCTGGTGATGCTGTGACGGCGGTCCTGAGCTGGCCAGCGCGTCAGAGCAGGAGCGTTACGTGCCTGTTGGCCTTGCGGTGTTGGGATCTCTCCGGAGAAGTCCAGTAAGGTCATGCAGGTACGGTCACCATCATTGGACCAAGGGTAAGTTATTGTATTTTTTTTTATATAAACAGTAAGGGGTTTGTGGCGACATATCCTAGCTGATCCCTTTAGGAAGTATGAGTGTGTCAATGAGTTTTTATGCTTCGTCATAAATCCTCTCATTGAGGGGGTTTTGTAACGGTACAATTCTGGCCCTATTGTATTTTGGGGGAATAATTAATTTAAATTGTATTTTTATTCAAAGTCACATATAAGAAACTAGTAAAGTTTTATGAAGGTTTGCAACTACGCAATATCGAGTGGACAGGAATTGCTTCAAGGTCGGGAATATACGTGCAGAAACAACATCATTTTGCCATATTAATGTGTCAACAAGCTGCACCCATGTATACGTCATCCAAAAGTATGCAACACGTAATAAATGTGCTTGTAAACAACTAAGGCGTGGGCCTCTACACAAAGAGACTGGTGACGTAGTTACTCCCCACCTCGGAATTGAAGTATTGTATATCGTTCTCAGTTACAAAATATCAGTTAAGCTGGCCGGCTGTATATCTAAATTTTACAAAACTAAGTCTCGGACGTCCGCCCGTACAATGTAAAAGTGAAGTATTTTGCATAAAGTGAGTTAACAGTTCAACGTTAAACCATGTAAAACGTAAAAACAAAGTACGGTAAAATTTTAACATCTATAGTGTGAGTTCAGCGATGGGACGTCTGCAGGACTGATTTCAGCTAAGTGACAAAAACGGGGGGTACCCAAAATGTTAAATAAGGGTCAATACCAAAATTTTCAATCACTAAATAACTAATAAAAAAGAGCTCAATTTGCGGAAAATTAAAAGAAAATTGTACCATAAGAATGCGAGCGTGAGTGAATGCGAGAATATCTAATTACATTTAATTAGAAGTGCTGGGTTGTAAAGTTATTTTAATAATGATATCATAAAATATAATTGAATATGTTATTTTGGAGGGCTTGTGAAATGTTTAAGGGGAATTTTAACTTGAATAGTGGAACTGCGTCTCATGGCGCAACGCCTCGTGGCGTATAGTAGTGTGCTTGTTTCGCACAGTAGAGTCACATTCATTTGTACGTAATATGACAATAAAAGGTAATGTCATTGGTAAACATTTCAAGCAAGAGTAAATTATTTCAGATAACACATTCCACTACTTCTAGTTCGCTTAAACGAACTCTGCCCATAAAGGTAAGCAAATCTAATGTTCTTGTAATAACAAGATGGTGCCAGAACAAAATGTTGGTGAAAGTTATTAATATTACATATAATAAAATGCATTTAAATAATAAATATAACAAACTGACCACTAATAATGTCAGATAATTATACATACAGCAAAATATTGTTAATTCAGACTTTACTAATTCTTAATGCTTGACAATTCAGATTAAAATTCACTTCCCATTAAGTCACCCTCCTGTCCAAACTAACAAATCACCTGATATTAATTATTCAAGACAATGCTCTATAATAGTTTATAATTTCTTTTGAATCTAATGACAGGAAATATAAATGAAAACTGTCATTAGTTCTAGGAATCATAGTTGTACAGTACATGGTAATTACTCATCTTACATAATACGTAGTAGGATGTCTTGATTATGTATAAAGTACCATCAACTGATTATTTTTAAGAAAAATTTGATTTTTTTTCATTAAGTGGCTATTATTTTCTTTTTTCCATTTTAACCGTAACAGTACAGATATTCCTGTGTAATGATTATGCTACATAGAAAAAACACTATTTGTAGCTTAAATGACATTTGCGTTTGAGATTCATTACAATTAAATAGTAGCAATTAATTGACTATAGGCTGAATTAAAAAATTCTTATGTATTAAATGTTTGTTACAAGTGAGACATCACTTCAGTTCATGCTTTCAGCAAGTTTTGTATTATATTAGGATCTCTTTTATCATTATAATCTATATCTATAAAAATGAATGTTTGTTTCTTTCTTTCTTTCTTTGTCCCGTATGCGTTCCTATACCATTCATCCGATTGCGATGAAACTTCGGTGAGTTGTTGTGCGCACGCCCGCGAAGGTTTATGAATTTTTTCGATGGGGTCCTATGGGGGGTTCTTGGGGTCTTCCACATCTCCTCCTAAACCACTGGACCGATTTCAACCAAACTTGGCACAAATATTTTATGCAACGGGAGAACCAACATAGAGTAGGTGTTTTTTCGATGGGGTCCTTTGGGGTCTTCCACATCTCCTCCTAAACCACTGGACCGATTTCAACCAAACTTGGCACAAATATTTTACGCAACGGGAGAACCAACATAGGATAGGTGTTTTTTCGACGGGGTCCATTGGGGGGTCCTTTGGGGTCTTCCACATCTCCTCCTAAACCACTGGACCGATTTCAACCAAACTTGGCACAAATATTTTATGCAACGGGAGAACCAACATAGGATATGTGTTTTTTCGATATGATCCTTCGGGGGGTCCTTTGGGGTCTTTCACATCTCCTCCTAAACCACTGGACCGATTTCAACCAAACTTGGCACAAATATTTTACGCAACGGGAGAACCAACATAGGATAGGTGTTTTTTTCGACGGGGTCCTTTGGGGTCTTCCACATCTCCTCCTAAACCACTGGACCGATTTCAACCAAACTTGGCACAAATATTTTACGCAACGGGAGAACCAACATAGGATATGTGTTTTTTCGATATGATCCTTCGGGGGGTCCTTTTGGGGGTCGTTTGGGGTCTTTCACATCTCCTCCTAAACCACTGGACCGATTTCAACCAAACGTGGCACAAATATTTTACACAAAGGGGGAACCAACATAGGATAGGTGTTTTTTCAATGGGGTTCTTTTGGGGGTTCTTTGGGGTCTTCCACATCTCCTCCTAAACCACTGGACCGATTTCAACCAAACTTGGCACAAATATTTTACGCAACGGGAGAACCAACATAGGATATGTGTTTTTTCGATATGATACTTCGGGGGGTCCTTTGGGGTCTTCCACATCTCCTCCTAAACCACTGGACCGATTTCAACCAACCTTGGCACAAATATTTTACGCAAAGGAAGAACCAACATAGGATAGGTGTTTTTTCCGACGGGGTCCTTTGGGGTCTTCCACATCTCCTCCTAAACCACTGGACCGATTTCAACCAAACTTGGCACAAATATTTTACGCAACGGGAGAACCAACATAGGACAGGTGTTCTTTCCGATACGATCCTCTGGGGGGTCCTTTGGAGTCTTAAAAAACTAACTTATTAGATCTGGTTACTATGGCAACCCAATGGAATAGATTCTGTTCTAAATATATTATCGCATTAAATTGAAGACCACGCGAACGAAGTCTTTATATATTATATATATACAAACACTTTCTTTCTTTGAGTGGCATTGCAACGCATGCCGGGTACTCGCTAGTAATATATAATATAAAGGCTACTTACACACATCAGTCATAAGAAATGAATAAGATGAAATATAAAACACAACCGGCTTACTGTATTTTTATCATACAGGAAACAAGCTACTTTATGTTATTATATATATAAACTTTCACATATGAACTTACTTTGGTTATCACTTCCCCATACGTTTCAAGGTGATGTGCCTCTTCCTCAGTGGGAGTAAATACTGAATGTCATTTTACTTTATGTTGTAGTGCAGTTACAACTAACATGTGCATTCCTTTACTTCTCGGACTAATTTGTTCTGGTAAGTTGAAGTTTTACTAATTCAGAACCGTCCCCCTTTCCAACAGATCGAATTAGGATGGTTTTACTGTACTGTAGTGGAGTTTACGGTTATTATGTTTAATGAAGAAAGTTGTGTTAGTGGTTATAATCACAAACAGAATTATCACTGTTGCACACCACTATAGAAAAATTATTCCGATTAGCGTTTTCAAGCTTCTCAGCTCATCGTCAGATTTCCAATATTCCATATTCTTTTATTATGTTAGTAAAAAGAATATTATTTTTAAATGTTAGTTTGTAATGTAAATGTAAAAGACAACGCCCATAAAATCTCATAGCTTTCTATACAAACACCTACTAAAACTCATATTTGATAAATTCCAATAAGTTACTTGCTTTAATAAGACCCAGTTCACCAACCCAATCCCAGACAAAATCCGTTGGTGTTCAACGGATTATGAGTGCAACAGGTTGAAACAAAATAATGTCTCACAGATCGTCCTGTTGTTCAATGAAAACAGAATAAATAACTTTCATCAGTGAAGTCAGAAGCTTGTCTCGATCCATCTCAAGTGTTGCCAAATTAATATATTGTTATGTAATGCGGAAAAAGTGTTATGTAATACGGAACGTTCTACAAGTTTGTCGAATGTTCCAGTGGAATCTGGCTATAATGTGTGTGTGTACATGATTCTCAACGCATTAGCTAGACAGTGACAGAAGTCACGCGGCCACGCGCACTGTGTCAAGGCCGCAATGAATTACATTCTAGTGTTTTATAGTAGACACCTATTAGCGAATATTTTGGAACCTCAGCAGGGTATAAATACAAGTATTCAGCGACGTTCAGTTCAGTTATTATCGGGCGATTACACAGTGAGTTTTAGTTGTGAATTATTACAATGCGGGACAATAGTAATACAATTGTGTTTTATATTAGTTGACATTTTGTGTGTGAACAGTTTTTATTTGAGTTGTTGTAAGAAACTATCTTGTTGATTACAAACTGTTTAATTGTGATAATTAAAGCTGGTGATTAGTGACTTAATTGGTGTCTTGTATTTTGTTTTCCACTGTACCATACGACGATCAGTAGACTGTCGTAACAATAATCTAACATTTCACATAGTTGGCTTTTATCTAAACGTAGCACTGCCCCTCCTTAAGCTTGTTAATCCCCAACTGACAAACTGTCTCTGCAATAATAGACTGCAATAATCTGCAGTCTAGGTGGACGACCTTGAATTTCCTTGTCCTTGCTGTATCTGATAAACAACAGCATTGACTCCCTTTTTCACATTGTAAGGACCTTCCCAGTTAGGTAGAAGTTTGGGAGAATGGCCGCAACAGCACTTTCTGTTGTACAACCAAACCTGGTCTCCTTTGAAACCACACTGTTACTATGAATATCATACCATGTTAACATTTTGTCACTGGCTATATATAGCTGCCCTCTTATCCAACAATTCATTTCTCGCAGTTGATTCTCTATTTGTGAAGAATAATTCTGTGGTTCTAGGAGCTGAGTCTCAGGTGATCCAAACATCAAGTCTCCAGGAAGACAAATCTCCCGCCGAAACATTAGTTTTGCTGGAGTCATACCAGTTGTGGTGTGTACTGATGATCTATTCACCGTCTGGTTCTTGTCAACAGCTTTTGACAGATGCTGCTCAAGAGTCTTATTGAACCTCTCACGTATTTTGTCACTTGTTTTACTGACACCAAGATGATGACCAGAAGCTCCATCATGCATTTCCATATTTATTTTTTATAAAAATGCATCATGGACAAGAACATTTATTTACCAAAGAACCAATCAGATTACAAGAATTCAGTTGGTAAAAATGACTTTGGGTGGGTAGATCAGTTTCTCTTTGGAATCGATAACATGTAAACAACACTCTGGTATCAGGTGTTTGTAATGTTTCCCAATTGCGACAAACGCAAGTTAGACAATTCGTGTTGAGTTACTGTAAGAAGCATTATAATTGTGCTAATCCACAATAGTGGAAGATATTCCGATTAGGGATATAAACACTTCAAGTTTACTGGAACGATGTAAGCTCAATACACCAGAAGAAGTGACATTAATGGTTTGCAGTGAAAGTGTATGTAACTGTGCCCGTGAGAAATACCTGTACGCCTGAAAGCAATCCTGAAGCCAGACAGAGTATATCAACCCACACACTTATCCAGATCCAGGATCAATACGTTGTCTGAAGGATCTGCAGTTGACATTAAGGGAAGTGAACTTATATTATTTACGTACAATTATAAAAAAGTTATTTAAAAGAAAGACTATCACATCAGTAGACTTTATAGTAAATAAGACAAAAAGAACCTTTTAAATATTAATTTATTTCATTGTACACAAAGTAAATTTTAGTTTGTGTTACAAAAGTCAACAGAGACATGTTAATTACTTTTTATAAACTGTATTAGAAGCACAGTAGATTGTCAAAAATAATATCGTCATTAATAAATCCACTTCATTCCAATAACCTACATGTCGATTACTTATTTTATGTACAATATACACATCACAATACACACACACAGGCCTACCACTCATAAGAAATAATTTGCTCAAGTGGCATGCCCAAGTTTCAGTCACCACCGATGTAAAATATTTGGCAGTCTGGTTACTGCCTTCTTTGGTGCTAGTGTGAGCAAAATGGGCAAGGTGTTAACACCACACCTAGCGAACCAGACTAAGTATCACACTACAACAGAGAAAGGTAGGGGGATGGATGCTGGCAACCTTGGACAACAACTTGTGTATCATTGGCTGTAACTGAAAAGCTTCCTATTTGAAAAAAGACCTTAGTTTAGGATTACAACAACAACAAATTATTCAGTTTACAGCTATAATTCAATAATCTAGTGATTCAAGTAAGTACTCACTGCATATGTCAGCAATGAAAATTAAATGTAATCCACCTATTTTAGCTACTTAATCCAATTTAAATATTTATAAAATGTTACACTATGTGCTCACCTAAAATCTCTTGGAATCTGTTGAAGAGGACTGTCTTCATTAATTTCTGTTCGACTAGACTGTTGATTCATAATATCTTGTACACTTTTAGTATTTTCTTGATCATGATTGCATTCATAAATTAAATTTTCTCTGTCTGTTGTAGTTGTTTTAGATAGTATCTGATCTCCTGAACTTGAAGCATGCTTTATGTTACTGTTCTGGACTTTTTTTGCTTGTACACTGTCAGGTTCTTTTACAGATTCTGATAATGGTGTTAGTGGTGCTTTACTATATTCTGCATTGGATTTTCTTTGGTCATGAATAAACGAACTGCATGCATTCATATCAGATACTGTAAAATTGGTTATGGTTATTTCAGTATTCATTACAACACCAATACTGCGAGGAACCATGTCATTTGGAAAGCTGGCAATAGATGTTGCCTGGTTGTTGATCTGTGACCTATTATTTTTCACTGATTTCAATGACTTGGATTTTCTGCGAAATGTTATATTGCTATGATTGGCCACTGACTGGTACACGTCATTACTATTGTCTGGCCCCTCTACATTTCCATGCACAGATATGTCATTTACACAAGGCTGTGTAGTATCCATGTTACAGTTGATACCTTCATCTTTCTCAACACCACTACTTGTTGGGACTCCTTCCTTGTTTGACCCTAAACAAGAGGCATTGTGATTATTTGACTGAGGACTTCCTATTTCTACTGTACATCTGGTAACAATTTTTTTATTATTGCCTGACTCCTTACCATCTTCTGTGTTAACAGTTATTTCCATGTTATTTACAATGTTATTATCAATGTTACTACTGATTTGCTCCTGCACATATATTTTTGATGGGTTATTTTCATGACTAGGTTTCATGTACCTCCGTTTACGTCCTAAAAAAAAGTTGAAAAGATATCTTTAAAATGGTAATAATCAAACAAAATCAATATACAGAATACACTTTAACCATATCAGAAGAGGTCTTGTATAGCAGCACTGTAAATTTCAATCATATAATATTAAAAATGCTACTTAGTTATGATTATTTAAATCTGTATTATGAAAATTTAAGTTTATTTACTTCATTTATTTATCATTGAATTTCTAAATGTAATTAACTGTATTGAGTATTTAAACATTTACTTCCAACTGGGCAATATGAAGAACTGGTTTCGATATCAACACTGTGCATGTCTACATAGTCATCAAAAACATTTTTTGATATAATTACATCCATTCCACTGACAATTTTGTAAAGTGAGTAATGACAGGAAAAACATGGAGCAAGTCATTAACTCTCCTGCCAGCTATTAGGTACGTATCTGGTTTGTTTCTGCAAGTAGGAGATAATGCTGCTGATGTCTAATGACAGTGTTGTGTTTAAGGTCACAACCTTATTAGTTCCTGTGCTGTAGGAAATCTACGGAGTGGTACACAAACATATGTTATAAGGAGGGTAAAGGCTGGCACTAAGTGTGTCTAATGAATTTACTCAAGAAACAAGTTGTGCATGCTAACATTTCACAATTTTTGAGAAATTGTTATTATTACTATTATTATTACATGAACTTTTACAAATTTCAGTTCTTTATGGTAGAAAGACAGGATTTCTACAGTTCTATGGAAAAAAAAGTTGATTTTCAAGAAACTCACAAGTGGCATTGGCTATAAATTCCTTGAATGCAACAACAAAATTGGAAAATATTTCAACATATATCGTGACTAGGGTCCAAACATAAGAGAAAGTTATGTAAATGTATAGACCAGGTAAAGCAGTGAATCCACAGTCATTCATCAAAAAAGTCTCAAAAAGTGGGACAAATAACATGATCAAACTAACTATGTCTATAGTGTTTTCGGACTGCAAAAGAATCAATGTGGAGTTGGGACTAAATAAAACCAATAACCATAGTAACACCAGAGGTTTATTATCAAACAATAAGTTTTGGAAGGCAATAAAAAACAAACGACAAGGTATTTTCATTATATATATATATATATATATATATATATATATATATATATATTTCAATCACTTTCTGCTACAGTCCGTTTCTTGATGTATATAATACTTTAATATTTATAACTAAATTTACCTCAAGATATACTTTTTTCCCTATTAGGAACATGTTTCGAGAGTTCCTGTTCTCTCATCTTCAGCCTTAGCCATCTTGTTTCTGGTGAAGTATTTGTGTGTTGGCTTCTGGATGTTATTAAGGTAGTTTGTTGGTCTTTGGTCTTTTAAAGTTGCATTATTGTGTGTGGTTGTGGTATCTGTTTTTGTGTTTTGTGTATTTTCGATGTTGAGTGCTTTGAATATTGTGTCATGTTTTGTATTGATTTGTATTTGTTCTGGTATTAGTTTGTTTTGTGTTTTATGTTTGTAAATCTGTAAATTTTCCCAAATGTTCATTATGGTGCCTTTGTGTGGTATATGTTTTATTAGTGTTACATTGGTTATGTCTGGGAATTCATGCCCTGTGTTTATTGCATGTGTGGCTAAATTGGATTTATATATATTTGGTTTTTTGTATGCATTTAGGTGTTCAAAATAACGTTTTTTCATCTGTTTTTTTGTTTGTCCTATATAACATTTATTGCAATCTTGGCATTCAATTTTGTATATACCGTTGGTTGTTGTATTATCTTTGTTGTGTGAGCTATTTAGATTTTGTAATTTATTTTTATTAGTTTTGTATGCTATTTTTATATCTGTGTTTTTAAATAGTTTTGTTAGTTTTGTCATTTTATTATTTATATATGTGGTGTGGCCCATTTTTTGTTGTTGTTATTATTTATGTGTTGTTCAGTTTGATTAATTCTTAATTGTTCAGTTTTTATTTTGTATTTGATTTTATTTTCTATTTTGATCATAGTATTTTTATTGTATCCATTTGCATAACCAATTTGGTATATTATATTTCTTACTTTGTCAGTTTCTTGTTTGTTTAGGGGTATTTTGTACATTCTGTTAAATAACGAATAAAATGCTGCCATTTTATGTTGTGGTGGGTGGTCAGAATGGTTAGGTATAATGATGTTAGTGGAAGTTGGGTTTCTATATATTGCATATTGTATGTGTTTGTTGTATCTTGTGATGGTTATGTCTAAATAGTTGATTTTGTTATGTTTTTCTTTTTCTTCTGTGAATTGTATTTTGGGATGTATGTTATTGATTTGTTTCAGTATGTTCTCTGCATTTGTGTTTTTGTTATTTGATACATATAGTCCATCATCTACATATCTTATCCATATGCCATCTGGGTCATGTGTTTTTATGATATTTTGTATTTTGGTGTCTATGTGTTGTAGGAATATTTCTGCTATTATGCTTGATAATGGTGATCCCATTGCTAAACCTTCTTTCTGTTGATAAATTTTGCTATTAAATTCAAAGTAATTTTGTTTTAGTATTAGTTGGAGACTATTTTTTATTTCGGTTATATATTGTTTGTTTTCATTTTGTTCTATAAGTTTGTTTATTATTATGTCAATTGTTTCTTCTACTGGGATATTAGTGTACATGTTTGTTATGTCATATGATGTGAAAAATGTATTTTCATTTATATTTATTATTTTTAGTTTGTCTATTAATTCGTATGTATTTTTTATGTTATGATGGTTATTTGTTAGATGGTTACTTTTTAGTTTTTGTACTATTATTTTTGCTATTTTGTATGTAGGAGCTTTTTTGAAATTGATTAATGGACGTATTGGGTTGTTTAATTTGTGTATTTTTATTAGGCTGTTCATTTTAGGTGGTTCTGGATTATTGTTTATATATATGTCTAGGTTTTTATTGTTGAAAATGTTTTTATTAGTTTTATTGTTTGTTTAAGATAGTTTTCTGTTGGGTTTTTATCTAGTTGTACGCATTTATTATTGTTGATGAAGTCTTCGGTTTTTTTGATGTAGTCTGCTTTATCAATGATTACTGTTGCTTGACTTTTGTCTGCTTTAGTTATTATTAAATTATTGTTCTTTACTTTATTTTTAATTTCTTTTATTGTTTCAGAGAACATACTGAAACAAATCAATAACATACATCCCAAAATACAATTTACAGAAGAAAAAGAAAAACATAACAAAATCAACTATTTAGACATAACCATCACAAGATACAACAAACACATACAATATGCAATATATAGAAAACCAACTTCCACTAACATCATTATACCTAACCATTCTGACCACCCACCACAACATAAAATGGCAGCATTTTATTCGTTATTTAACAGAATGTACAAAATACCCCTAAACAAACAAGAAACTGACAAAGAAAGAAATATAATATACCAAATTGGTTATGCAAATGGATACAATAAAAATACTATGATCAAAATAGAAAATAAAATCAAATACAAAATAAAAACCGAACAATTAAGAATTAATCAAACTGAACAACACATAAATAATAACAACAACAAAAAATGGGCCACACCACATATATAAATAATAAAATGACAAAACTAACAAAACTATTTAAAAACACAGATATAAAAATAGCATACAAAACTAATAAAAATAAATTACAAAATCTAAATAGCTCACACAACAAAGATAATACAACAACCAACGGTATATACAAAATTGAATGCCAAGATTGCAATAAATGTTATATAGGACAAACAAAAAAACAGATGAAAAAACGTTATTTTGAACACCTAAATGCATACAAAAAACCAAATATATATAAATCCAATTTAGCCACACATGCAATAAACACAGGACATGAATTCCCAGACATAACCAATGTAACACTAATAAAACATATACCACACAAAGGCACCATAATGAACATTTGGGAAAATTTACGGATTTACAAACATAAAACACAAAACAAACTAATACCAGAACAAATACAAATCAATACAAAACATGACACAATATTCAAAGCACTCAACATCGAAAATACACAAAACACAAAAACAGATACCACAACCACACACAATAATGCAACTTTAAAAGACCAAAGACCAACAAACTACCTTAATAACATCCAGAAGCCAACACACAAATACTTCACCAGAAACAAGATGGCGAAGGCTGAAGATGAGAGAACAGGAACTCTCGAAACATGTTCCTAATAGGGAAAAAAGTATATCTTGAGGTAAATGTAGTTATAAATATTAATGTAATATATATATATATATATATAATATAATATATTTTCACAACAAGGTATTTTCATAAAATAAAATATACATATATCTTATCTATATATATAAAAATTAGCTGTCACAGTGTTTGTCCGCGATGGACGCTAAAACTACTCAACCGATCTTAATGAAATTTTTTTCAAAATGTGTAATTTGTTCCAACTTAGGCTATAGGATAGGTTTTATCTCAATAAATACTATAAATATTTTTTTATTGCAAATTAATTGTTTCTATAGAACGAAACGTCGCTAAATATTTATGTTCTATAATTTTCCGGCAGATGGCAATGAAGTCAGTGTATTGTCTGCAATCTGCTGTCAACTAAGTTACGTTAGCATCAAATAGATGGCGCCGTACTTCAATTCATAATCTCTTGATGCTACAATTTATTTCATGGCACACGTGTTTTCTAGATTCGCAGACGACATAACCGTACTTTTTCTGTTTATTCGTATATCATTATTACTGTTCTGATTCCGGTATTAATTCGTATGTTCTTATTCCTTACTAAGAAATAATTGTGATTCTTGAAATTTTGAGTATAACTTTCATTCCGTTTTTCAATTTACTATTTCTTTGATGTGAATAAAAAATGTGTAAGTACCTACTTGATTTTTATTCTATTATTATTTTCTTTAGTTGATAGGGTTAATAATAATAATTATAAAGCACACGTGTTTTCTAGATTCACAGACGACATAACCGTACTTTTTCTGTTTATTCGTATATCATTATTACTGTTCTGATTCCGGTATTGTTCATCTGAATCCGACTTAATTTTGATTGTTTTAATTATTTTTTCCAGAAAAATGCCGCCAAAAAAGTCTAACCTCTACAATCGGCATAGTAGAGAGTCCCGGCGCAACGTTTTGAAAGAACTCACAAGTCGGCCGATCAAATTGAGGATAGAAACGTATCTCAAAGAACCAGGACGGCAGAGAACCGTATGCAAGAGTCTCGAGATCAGCGTGATGAACGTCAGCGACAGAATCTATTGAGAACAAGAGCAGCGCGTGAACAAAATATTGCAACATACAGAACGCGAGAACAAGAGAGACAGGAAACCAGTCGCACATTCAATCGTTCATATTTCGTTCGTCTTGCGTTCGAATATGCACCAGACATCAATTATTCTGCACATCCTAAAATTAGCATCGGTGCAATGGACAAAGAATGTCGGGCATTAAAATTTCGCAATGAAACACCTGGCATGTGTCGTGCGTCAGGGAAAGTCAAACTAACGACTCTTCCAACTCCACCAGAACCTTTAAAATCACTTCTTACTGGCCAATCGCACGATTCAAAATTATTTTTGAGCAAGATTCGAAAATTCAATTCTTGCTTTCAAATGACGTCATTTGGGGCAAGCAAAATTTGCGATCTATCAACCAATGGACGCAATTTTGAAACTACGTTCAAAATACAAGGCCAGGTATATCATACAATCGGGTCGTTGATGCCAATGCCTGACGTCGTACCAAAATTCTTACAAATTTATTTTATGGGTAGCTGTGAAGAACGCGTGACAACTCGGTGCCAGCATAATTATATTGAACGAGCAGAAGAGAGAACAATTGTAGAGTTATTGGAAAATTTGTTGGAAAGTCGTAATCAACTTATTCAGTTGTTTAAACGAGTGTCGCCACAATTAAAAAACGACAATTTTGTCGTTATTAATGCCGACAAAGTGCCTTCAGGAGAACACGCTGGCAGGTTCAACGCGCCAACTGTAGATGAAGTTGCTGTAATAATGGTTGGCGATCCAGTTAATAGCCGGGCCATCAAAATAACACGTCGAGACAGCACTATAAGTATTATTTCTGATATTCACCGTTCATATGATGCCCTTCAATACCCGCTGATATTTTGGGATGGACAGGATCAATATCAAACAGTGTGATCCAGTGACTGGTAATGAAACAAACAAAAAAGTAAGTTCAATGAACTACTACGCGCACCGATTAATGATTAGGCGTTACCAGGACAACTATATCCTTTTATATCGTCAGCTCTATCATCAATACGTAGTAGACATGTACGCTAAGATTGAAAGCGAACGTTTAAGATTTATTAGACACAACCAAGCAAAATTAAGATCAGAGGAATACATCCATCTACGAGATGCTATTACCGGAAATATTGATGGAAACTTGAACATTAATGACATCGGAAATGCGTTCATTTTACCTTCAAGTTATATCGGAAGCCCACGAAATATGCAGGAATATATACAAGACGCCATGACTTACGTACGTCATTACGGTCGTCCAGATTTGTTTATAACGTTTACGTGCAATCCGAATTGGGAGGAAATACAAACTTTGCTATTACCAGGTCAACAAGCAATACATCGTCATGATCTGACGGCACGTGTATTTAAACAAAAATTGAAATCTTTGATTGATTTCATAGTAAAATATTCAGTTTTTGGCAAAACAAGTTGTTGGCTATATTCGATTGAGTGGCAAAAGCGAGGTTTGCCTCACGCCCATATTTTTATTTGGCTTGAAGTTAAAATCCGTCCAGATGAAATTGATCAAATAATTTCAGCTGAGATTCCCGATCCAGCAATTGATCCAGAATTGTATGAGATTGTCACCAGTCACATGATCCACGGCCCATGCGGTGTTTTTAATATGACATCGCCATGCATGGAAGATGGAAAATGTAAGAAGCGTTTCCCAATGCAATATACGAATGATACTATCACTGATATCGATGGTTAGCCTTTGTATCGTCGCCGAAACGCTGAGAATGGTGGACACACTTTCAAAATGCGAATCTCAAATCCTACAAATCAAGTTGAAATTGACAATCAATGGTTGGTACCCTAAGCACCGTTGCTTTCGAAAACTTATAAAGCTCATATAAATGTAGAGCTGTGAAGTTCTTAAAATCCATTAAGTATATTTGCAAATACGTTAATAAAGGTAGTGATTTGGCCGTTTTTGAAGTACGAAATATCAATAGAAATGACGAAATTTTACAATATCAAATGGGTAGATACATAAGTAGCAACGAAGCTATCTGGCGTATTCTAAGTTTTCCCATACATGAAAGAGAGCCTTCCGTCCAACATCTTGCAGTACATCTTGAAAACGGCCAACGGGTATACTTCACAGAACAAAATGTCCTCCAGAGAGCACTTGAGCCACCAAAAACCACTCTAACTGCATTTTTCATGTTGTGTCAACAATCTGATGCTTTTGGCCAATTTGCAAAAACATTGTATTACACTGATATTCCACAATATTTTACATGGAACAAATCAGGAAAAAAATGGGTACCGCGTAAACATTGGAGAAACGCATCCTTCAATAGCGGGCATATTTAAAGCCAAAACTTTGGGACGGCTTTATACAGTACATCCAAAACAAAGAGAGTGCTTCTTTTTGCGTTTGTTATTGGTAAATGTTCCTGGACCAACTTCTTTTGAATTTTTGCGAACAGTTAACGGTCAAGTGTTCAATACATATCAAGAAGCATGTCGCGAGTTGCAACTGCTGGAAGATGACAATCATTGGGACCTGACACTTGCTGATACCGCATTAACGTCTATGCCGAATAGTATTCGCCAACTGTTTGCAATTATGTTGACGACATGTTATCCAACACAATCATCGACTTTGTGGGAAAAATACAAAAACTACATGACTGAAGACATACTACACCGAGTTAAACAAACGAACCAATGCTTAAATATGGATTTTACACCAGAAATGTATAATGAAGCATTAGTATTGATCGAGGACTTATGTGTTTCAATTTCAAATTTGCCACTTAATCATTTTGGTATGCCATCACCAGATCGCCCGGCTACAGACTTAGTTAACAGTGATTTGCAACGAGAAAAACAGTTTAACAACCATGACTTAGCTACAGTAGTTGCAAACAATGAGCTATTATTGACTGACGAGCAGAAGAATATTTACCATAGGATTATGCTGGCTGTTGATGCTACACAAGGTGGCTTTTTTTTCTTGGATGCACCGGGTGGGACCGGTAAAACATTTTTAATATCGTTGATCCTTGCCAAAATAAGATCACAACAGAAAATTGCATTAGCAATTGCATCATCAGGCATTGCTGCCACTTTGTTGGATGGTGGGCGAACGGCACATTCAGCGTTCAAGCTGCCATTAGATGTTCATAACAAGCCAAATGCAATGTGTAACATTAAAAAAAGAAGTGGAATGGCTGCAGTGTTGCAGGAAAGTTCAATAATAATCTGGGATGAGTGTACAATGCCTCATAAGCATTCACTCGAAGCATTACATAGAACTATGCAAGATTTAAACGGTAATGATAGACTGTTCGGTGGTGCTATCTTACTATTGTCTGGTGATTTCCGACAGACATTGCCAGTCATTCCTCGCTCTACTTTTGTCGATGAAATAAACGCATGCCTAAAACAATCGTTTTTATGGAGAAACGTCGAAACACTCCGATTGACAATAAACATGCGAGTTCAACTCCAAAATGATCCAGCGGCACAAGTATTTTCTAAGCAATTGCTGGATATTGGAAACGGTGAAATTGATTCTCGGCCTAATACACAATGCATAACATTGCCAGACGATTTCTGCACTGTTGTTCAAACAAAAAATGAACTAATTGAGAGTGTTTTTCCGGATATACTGACTAACTACTTAGATCACAATTGGCTTAGTAGTCGTGCTATTTTGGCAGCAAAAAATGTTGATGTGGATCTCATTAACTACCAGATACAACAATTGTTGCCAGGAGAATTGATGTCATTCAAATCAATCGACGCTACTGTGGATGAAAACGAAGCCGTGAATTTTCCAATTGAATTTTTAAATTCTTTGGATATATCAGGAATGCCACCACACAATCTTCAGCTAAAAATTGGTTCACCGATTATTCTTTTGCGTAATTTAAACCCCCCTAAATTATGCAACGGTACACGTTTGGTCATCAAAAAGATCACCGGAAATGTTCTTGAAGCAACCATTTTGACTGGAAAGTTTAAAGGAGAAATCGTCCTGTTGCCATGTATTCCGATGATACCATCAGATTCTCCAATACCATTCAAAAGGCTTCAATTCCCATTCGTTTGGCTTTTGCGATGACCATCAATAAGTCTCAAGGCCAAACAATGTCTGTTTGCGGATTAGATTTAGAAAATCCATGTTTTTCCCATGTGTATATATATATACTAGCTGACCCGGCCCGGGCATCATATGAACGGTGAATATCAGAAATAATACTTATAGTGCTGTCTCGACGTGTTATTTTGATGGCCCGGCTATTAACTGGATCGCCAACCATTATTACAGCAACTTCATCTACAGTTGGTGCGTTGAACCTGCCAGCGTGTTGGTGCATATTCGAACGCAAGACGAACGAAATATGAACGATTGAATGTGCGACTGGTTTCCTGTCTCTCTTGTTCTCGCGTTCTGTATGTTGCAATATTTTGTTCACGCGCTGCTCTTGTTCTCAATAGATTCTGTCGCTGACGTTCATCACGCTGATCTCGAGACTCTTGCATACGGTTCTCTGCCGTCCTGGTTCTTTGAGATACGTTTCTATCCTCAATTTGATCGGCCGACTTGTGAGTTCTTTCAAAACGTTTGCGCCGGGACTCTCTACTATGCCGATTGTAGAGGTTAGACTTTTTTGGCGGCATTTTTCTGGAAAAAATAATTAAAACAATCAAAATTAAGTCGGATTCAGATGAACAATACCGGAATCAGAACAGTAATAATGATATACGAATAAACAGAAAAAGTACGGTTATGTCGTCTGTGAATCTAGAAAACACGTGTGCTTTATAATTATTATTATTAACCCTATCAACTAAAGAAAATAATAATAGAATAAAAATCAAGTAGGAACTTACACATTTTTTATTCACATCAAAGAAATAGTAAATTGAAAAATGGAATGAAAGTTATACTCAAAATTTCAAGAATCACAATTATTTCTTAGTAAGGAATAAGAACATACGAATTAATACCGGAATCAGAACAGTAATAATGATATACGAATAAACAGAAAAAGTACGCTTATGTCGTCTGCGAATCTAGAAAACACGTGTGCCATGAAATAAATTGTAGCATCAAGAGATTATGAATTGAAGTACGGCGCCATCTATTTGATGCTAACGTAACTTAGTTGACAGCAGATTGCAGACAATACACTGACTTACATTGCCATCTGCCGGAAAATTATAGAACAAATATTTAGCGACGTTTCGTTCTATAGAAACAATTAATTTGCAATAAAAAAATATTTATAGTATTTATTGAGATAAAATCTATCCTATAGCCTAAGTTGGAACAAATCACACATTTTGAAAAAAATTTCATTAAGATCGGTTGAGTAGTTTTGGCGTCCATCGCGGACAAACACTGTGACAGCTAATTTTTATATATATAGATAATATAATATATTTTCATAACATATTTTCTGCAGAAGCATACATAACCCTATATTGCATCTCACACAAAGGGATACTTTCGTGTTTACATGGACACACAATCTCATTGTCACGTGTAATAATTTAATGTTGTTTCTTCTTTCCAGATACTACCACAAGGCTGGCAACTATTATGGTAAGCTACTCAGAATAATTTTGTATCAAAATAGAGAATATTTAAAAAACATAATTAAAAAAAATTATTTACATTTAAGTGCTTAAGCACATTTATTAAGGCTTAAGCACAAAAAAGATGTTAATTACTGTATATGAAAAACTCACCCTGAGTAGTTACTTCAGTTCTGTTCTGTATTTTCACTAATCCAGAGGTATCACATGTGGCACTAGCAGTGTTGTGAGATTCAGTTTCTGTCTTTATATGAGCACTAGAAGAATTGATTTCAGTTTGTTCAGGGCCAACAGTGCACTCTACATGATTTGAGCTGTTCATTGCCTGATCACCACTACCAACTTCCATGGCTTCAGCTGGTTCCATTGTAGAACGTGTACTATTTAAAAGTGTTCCTTTCTGAGTATTATTAACTTCCTGACAGTTTGAATGGAAAATCACATTATCAGCACATGATATGTTACTACCGTTTCCCCTATCAGCATAATTAATTTCTTCTTCACTGTTCCTTCTTCTAACAGAAATTTCTGTATTCAGCTGGTCGCTTTCAAAGCTTTTGGCCATACAGATATCATGAACCTCTTGGCATGATTTTACTCTACTGGTCGATATGGTTTTATTTTTGTTATCTACACTTTCTTCACCATTACAATTGGTACAGTCCCTTTCATCCAAATCCATTACTACATCACTGTTACATGTATTATTTCCTTTTGCACCTGTAACACCATCTTCCATATTGTTCTCTATCAAGTCAATTTCATTCAATAGTTTGTCAAATTCATTTTCAATATTCGTTTGATTCACATCCGTGTTTTCTTTGCCTGATAATGAATTACATTCTTTATTTACACTACGAATATCTGTTTCTATGTCCAACGTTCTATCGTTACATGCTGTGTGGATAACCACATTTCTTTCACCAATATTTTTTGCATCGCATTCTTCATCTAATGGTGCTATTCCAGTCATTTCTATTCTACTACAAGACCCACTAATAAATTCACTTTGATCAGCACATGATGCTAAAGTTTGTTCCTCCCCAATGAATGTACTTTTTGAGTGGTTAACAGTTTCATTTGCTACACTAACCACTACCTTTACTTCATCAGTCCAGGGCAACTCCTCCCTCTCTTGAATTTCATTCTCATCATTACAGTCAATATGAAGAGCATTAAAATTAATCTTCATCGATTCTCTTTCTATTTCATTATGGAAAGGAGTTACTTTTTTAATACTCACATCAACTGAATTAATAGATTTCTCCTGTATTCTACTGTTACACAAATTATTCTTTGCTTCTTCCTTTTTTTGAACTTCTGAGCTAATACAATTGGTAACTATTTCGCCTTCATTTATAGTCTTCTCCTCAAGATGACCATCATCACTTTCGCTTGCATCTTGAAGAATCATTACACTTGTATCAATTTTTGTATAGTCTTTTATACTATCACTTGTTACATCCATTACCTCTGTTGGAAAATCTGCTTTTGTTAACATATTTTCTTTCTCACCAGTGTTGGCTTTTTCAGTATCTTCTGAAAGACCAGTGCTCACCTTCTCATGCATTTTATTATTCCTGGGTTCATCTCCTTTAACTGTATCATCAGAATCGATATTGTTCAAAACTTCTGAATTTTGTTTAACATCTGTGACAATTTCATCAGCAACCTGCATCGGATTGTCTACAGTATCTTCACTTAGTATATCACCAGATAATTTTGAATTTTCTCCATGTGGTGTTCTATTTAATACTGGTTCAGTTAATTCCATTCTGCTCTGTGTTGAATTGGTCACACATTTACTTTGGTCACACTGCCTTTGCAATACTGGCTGGGTAAATTCCATACTGCTGTATGTCACATTACTTGGCAACTTGGTTTTCTCATGGAATTTCGGTAGCAATATATCAGTCACTTCTATCCTACCTTGTACCATGTTATTTGCAGTTTGTGATAGATCAGATTTTGAGAAATTCTGTACAGCCAATTCAGTTTCACTCTGTGTCATTCTCGAGTCTGTTTTAATTTCATTACATGATTTCAAATATAATGGCTCAGTCAACTCCATTCCAATTTGTGATATATCGTTACTAGTCTTGTTTCTCTCCTGACACTGCTGAGTAACTGCTTCTGTCAGTTCCATCTTGATGGATGTCATATTATTCACATATCTAGTTTTTTCATTACATGCTGAAAGACCAGCACCAGTCAATTCCATTCCACTTTGTGAGAAATTATTAACGGTCTTGTTTCTCTCCTGACACTGCTGAGTAACCGCTTCTGTCAGTTCCATCTTGCTGGATGTCATATTACTCACATATCTAGTTTTTTCATTACATGCTGAAAGACCAGCACCAGTCAATTCCATTCCACTTTGTGAGAAATTATTAACGGTCTTGTTTCTCTCCTGACACTGCTGAGTAACTGCTTCTGTCAGTTCCATCTTGATGGATGTCATATTATTCACATATCTAGTTTTTTCATTACATGCTGAAAGACCAGCACCAGTCAATTCCATTCCACTTTGTGAGAAATTATTAACGGTCTTGTTTCTCTCCTGACACTGCTGAGTAACTGCTTCTGTCAGCTCCATCTTGCTGGATGTCATATTACTCACAGATCTAGTTCTTTCATGGAATAATGGTATACCAGCACCAGTCAATTCCATTCCACTTTGTGAGAAATTATTAACGGTCTTGTTTCTCTCCTGACACTGCTGAGTAACTGCTTCTGTCAGTTCCATCTTGCTGGATGTCATATTACTCACAGATCTAGTTCTTTCATTGAGCTCTGGTACAGCAGAACTAGTCAATTCTAATCCAGTGTCTGTCATGTTACACACGTTTTCAGATCCATTGTGTAACTTTGGAGAAAGGACTTCAGTCAAATCCATTCCACTTCCTACGGTTGTATCCATAGATACCTGTATTAATGGCAACCTTTCCTGTATTAATGGAAACGTTGCTTCAGTCACTTCCATACCATTCTCAGTTATATTATTACTAATTCTAGTACTTTCAAAAATCTTGTGATGATGTATCACTTCTGTGAACTCCATATCAGGAAACGATGTGTTATTCATAATTTTTGTTCCCTCAATCACTGAAGGTCTGTTAACATCTGTTAATTCCATTCCATTATATGACATAGAATTGTAGTATTTTGTTTTTGTCATCTTGCTAGAATTTAGTGATAAACGAGAAGTGCTAAAAACTCCTTGCACTGCTGCTGTCATTTCCATACCACTTGTGTTGGCAGACAGATAAGCAGATTCTAGAACATCAGTACACTCCATATCCTGACTACCGATCTGATCTGGACCTAAACTTACTCTGCTACTGCCAACACTGACACGTTTATTATAATTTGATAAACTCAAATTATTTGGGACAACATTGCCGCCCACATCCTCACAATCTGCTGATTTGGCAGGTGTCATTGTTTCATGACTGCAATACACAAAAATTATATGAATCAATGTTTCAAAATTATATAAATCAACTACAACTCATACTTTTTTAATACATAAATGAACAAATTTATAACACTATAGCACAATTCTGAATCAGAAACCCTATACAGAAATAATCCTATACATAAGTAGATTGTATTATACACAGCAAATATAATAATAAGTTAAGTCTTATTAATATAAGACTTATATTAATATTAGTATTAATATAAGACTTGAACTTATTTAATTGTCAGCATTGCACACATGCCTTGGGTGTCCCAAAACCACTCCCCAATGCGGCAATGGAAATCAAACTTAGCGTCAAACCTCTGGACCTGTACACAAAGGACAAATCTAGAACATGCACCTGAGGAACCTATCACTCTGTCTAAGCTACCCCTTGTTCTCAATGTCTAGTGCAGGAGTCTCCAAACTACAGCCTGCGGGCTGTGTCCAGCCCGCAGCAACCCGGCCGGTGCTGCGTGCAGTTTTTAAATAGATCATCAAAATACTTCAAGTATTATAACATTTTACTAAATAACTAAACAAGAAATAAGTTCAGTAAAATGTTATAATATTTTGTACAAGTTTAAAACATTTACGAGGTTAATGTGCAAGAGCAATGCTTTCGATGTTTGGATTGACTTATATCTGAGAACAAACATTTTCAAAAATGATCTTTGTAAAATCAAAGTACAGGCTAACTTGTCAGACGAATGCTTGAAATCCATTATAGTGATAAGAGCATCAAAATTTGACCCAAAATGGACAGACATGTCAGAAGCCACTCCACACATTCCATACGTACATACATAAGAAAACCAAAAAATAATAGGCTACATAAGAAATATCGAGTGTTATTTTTTCCTTATAATTTGAATAAATGAATTTGTTTTCTTTGGATAGGTCTACTTAATTTTTATTTAAATACCTATTTTATTGACTTGATCATTTCGTAAACTTAAAAAAAAAATAAGTTTACAATATATACATACATATAGATTATAATTTAACCCTTACGTCTTCTCTTTATTTAGTATATATAATATGTTTTGTTGTGATTTATGTATTAAGTGTGTAATTCTAATTTTCTCGTTCAAGCCTAGCCCGCGTTTGAAGTGAAGAGAAGGAATTCTTACCGGTTTCTCATTCTCTTTAATACAAAAACAGTCCGCAAGTAGCGCTGTGATTCACATACAGCTGAAAATTGTAGGTTAGTTACCCGCGTATAATAATTCCTACGTTACACTCTCTACTTATATTATAACTTGTTCACACTACACTAAATATTATATAAATGAGAAGATATCGTTAAATTCTGAAAGGATTCTTTATTGTGGTTTCTATAATTCTTGCCAACAAAGTTCTTCCTTTACGGAGATACAAAAGTCGATAGTATTAGAAGTAATCGATTGTCGATCGGATTCAGGGTTATATATTATTTTAATTATGATTTTGTATTTCTTTAAACACAGGGAGTGAAGGTTCTTTCAACTATTGGTAAGGTCAGAAAATGCATAAATAGGATTACAAGGTATTACAATATAGTATTAAGTTCTTATTAAATATTATTTAAAATAAGTGTAGTTTTACCGTCCTCTGGACATCGTGACTCGGTAAGGCAGTGTACAGCTAACCTCGTCGTAGTGTTTGGTCAATAACGGAATGCAGATCAGTTAATCCTTGCCAGTCTTCACTCCAAGTTTGAAATAAAAGTTGAATTCTTGGCCCTGGGATGATGCAGAAATGCCGCTCCTTTTGTTCACCAATGTCCGAGTTTTGTGGTTACGTGTTTCAACGTATTTCGTGTCCAACTGCGCTTTTTCTATTGAATTGTGGTAAATGACGTTCAAGTATTATTTTGTGTTTTGTTTTCATTCTTTATAATATTGGATTATATAACTCTATTCAGGTAGTTACTTCTCTGCTTTGGTTGATTAATTAAGTTAATAATTACTCATTACATTGAGTTTTATTATTAGAGTTCTTCCTTTAGATTTTTCGTCACTTTTGATGTACAGGTTTATGATTGTTCGGTTATATAAGACGGTTGAATGTCAGTGATCCATACTATGGTGATTTATTACTTAATTTGTTTCCCAATTGTATTGTTTTAATTGAATTTAAACAATTCTTTTCTGAATGCATCCAAACTAAACCGTCTTCGTTCATGGAAAATTATTCAATAATCGAATCAACAAATTTTATATCTCTCGTCGTCCTTGACAACCATCCTGTCTCCTCTTATTGGATATTATATATTATACCATAACCATTATCATACAATGTTCTTACACTCATCAAAATAATCCTTTACTAAATTTACATTATATCCTATTATAATTTTACATATTGTTTGTTACTAAATTTTACACATTTTGCTGTCGTTTTCTCTTAATCTATTTACACTAACAAGTATTATTTTCTTGTTATTAAACATTACCTTTCGGTATCATTGCACCATTGCATTTTTGAGATTTTAGTTAAATTGAATTGATTTATCTGTTATCAGCAATTATTATTAACTTCTCCTAACTCATTATATTCTATTTAGTATTTTTTACACATTTCTTTACATAACCTTTCTGACCTGACTTACTATACAATGTTACTGGTTTAAGGCCTATCATTACATTTTTATCTCCTTCTGATTTTAATTTGTTACTACTTGCATTATTATAGAATCCTTCATTTGTTTATGATATGATTACACTAAACCCTTTTGTATCTCATTAACAATTATAGCCTTCCTGGCCAAGTTTACAATTATAATCAGCCTATTAACTAAGTACATGTATTCAAACATTTAACTATATAAAGTTTAACAACATCTCTATAATGATATATTGATAACACACAAAATGAAATTAATATTATTTAGTTGGTATTCTATTAAAAGAATTACTCCACTTGCTACACACAAAAAATAACATAACTATCATGATAATAGTACAACATGATACAACGTAATAACAGGTACATTTTTATGAAATAAATCATGTAATAATTAATCATTCTCCTTTCATTTAAATCATCAATTATTATAAAACAGTCTAAGTTAGTTTTTCCATTATTTGTCAATGTCTATCGTTTACACCTTTCACTGAACATTGATATTGTATTTATTAACATTATTAATTTTTTTTTCTTTCTACCTTGTATTCTTATTGCGGATAATTCATTTATTCAATAATGGGTTGTGTTTCTGACCTTTTACTAGTATGAATAATTATTATTTTTATTTTAAAACTTATATACTTATTTATGTAAAGTAGGGGACCATATTTTCGTTACGTTACATATGCTTCCCCTCCAAAAGAAGTTTAGTTTACCTGAATATAATTTGGGTCAAAATAAACTTATATATATATTTTTTTCATGACTTGGAATACCTTCATTTTATTCATTGTAGAGTTTTAATGGTAATTGTTTGGATTTCTGACGGTAACTTTTTGTTTACAATTATTCACTTTTCTCTATTGGATGAAAATTCATTAATGATATTAATTCTCTTGCTTTGTTTCTTCAAACCTTACTTGACAATGATGGTTTACAATAATCAGTGCAAATTAGTTTTAACACTCTCCTATTTCTATTTACTTCTACAAATGCGTTTCTCCATTGATCTTCTGTCAGCTATCTTCCTTCTGTTTTCTTCCTTCATACTTTTGGAATCTGATTTCAATCTTTGCAGCGGTTTTATTATCCCTTAAATATTCAATTTCCCTAACATCCCCTAACATGTGAGCTGGGACAGTTCAGAGAGGCACTTTTTGGCTTCATACTCTGCTGGCCATACTACACTTCAATATAATACTGCTGGAATTCATCTACAGACAGTTATAAAAAATAAAATATCATAATAGTCTCTTCATTTGACTAATAATAAACATCTTTGGGATTTTTTACGCTGTTGCATTTTACATGTAATTATATATATATATATATATATATTCCTTTTTCTTCTTGATTCCTTCTTATTTTCAGTAGCTATTTTCAGATAACATTTTTGACAGTCATTATTTGTAAACACCTTACCTTCTTTCTTGTGACAGATGTTCTCCGTGCTATTTCTTCCTTTATCATTTTCAATTCTAAGAAATTCTAAATTGTATTTTCATTAATTATTATCATTCTTTAGTTTCACTGTAATTATAGTCATTAAATTATCAATTGTTCTTCTTATTTTACCTTCTTGTCTGATCACATTACCATTAATTGTTTTTATATATAACATTTTGTTCAAACATTTAACTATATAAAGTTTAACAACATCTCTATAATGATATATTGATAACACACAAAATGAAATTAATATTATTTAGTTGGTATTCTATTAAAAGAATTACTCCACTTGCTACACACAAAAAATAACATAACTATCATGATAATAGTACAACATGATACAACGTAATAACAGGTACATTTTTATGAAATAAATCATGTAATAATTAATCATTCTCCTTTCATTTAAATCATCAATTATTATAAAACAGTCTAAGTTAGTTTTTCCATTATTTGTCAATGTCTATCGTTTACACCTTTCACTGAACATTGATATTGTATTTATTAACATTATTAATTTTTTTTTCTTTCTACCTTGTATTCTTATTGGGGATAATTCATTTATTCAATAATGGGTTGTTTCTGACCTTTTACTAGTATGGATAATTATTATTTTTATTTTTATTTTAAAACTTATATACTTATTTATGTAACGTAGGGGACCATATTTTCGTTACGTTACAATATATATATCTGTGTGTGTGTGGATGGGTGGATGGCTCGCCTGACTTCCAAGATTTTTCAATTCGGCCCTCAAGTGAAAAAGTTTGGAGACCCCTGGTCTAGTGCAAGGATTCCACAGTCTTTTGGATTCAGGATGGACGGACTTTCTGATGTTATGCCAACTGGAGTACCATAACCCGCCTTTTTTCTTGATAAACCACCATGAGAGAGTTTGGACTTGGAGATTACATTTGACATTCCCTCAAAGATGTCCAAAGACTTGCCAGAAGCATTACAGGCAGAAACTTTGCATACAATAAATACACAGCACATCAATCATGCAAGGATCTTCACAGATGCCTCAGTGGACTTGAGGAGAAGTTATCTTCAGCCGGCTTCTTCTATCAAAGCTCAGGTGAGATGTTTACTCTCCAGCAAACACATTCTCAAGTATGGATGCGGAACATCTGGCTATCAGCATAGCCCTGGTGAGCTGCCTGAAGGGGAGAGAAAGAGGGAGCTGCATATTTTCTGACTCAAAATCTGAACTGGAAGCACTGAAGAACCAAATGACCGAGTAATTACAATTTCTGTATAATGGAAATGAGAACATTATTACAACACCTGCAATTCACTGAAAAACCTAGTCTTCCAATGGACTCCAGCCCATTGCGGAATCTGGGGAAATGAGACTGTGAACAGAATTGCCAAGGAGGCAGCATGCATGGTCCCGAAACAGCTCTTTCTGCATTTGCTAAAAAGTGCAAGAAAGACACCAAGGTGGCAATAAGAACGGAATGTACAGACTGCTGTAGAGAGGACACAACAAGGAGACATCTTTTCACCCTTTAGACGGAACAAACAGATCCCCCCTATCAGGACATGCCTGGAGGATGGCTACCTTCGCAGCCAGGGCTCGAATCGGGCACATTGTCACTGAGCAATATTTCAGCCTTTGCCACACTATTGTCGTTTACTGAGGCACATCTTGTCAGTTGTTCCAGAAACCTTTCACTGAAGATGGCCCCAGAGGTGAGGCAGAAACGTCTGATTATAACATCAACCTCGATCAGCATGAGAATTTTCGTAGACTCTGGCCTTACAGCCCAGATAATAATTTGAATATTTCCACTGCTTTGTCTTGGGCAACTCGCTGATTACACAGTGTACCGAGCAGGTGAGGAAATCTCAGAGCACATCCTTCTCATTTTCCAACTCCAAGCGCTGCTAGGGTGGCCCTGAGAGCGAGGCTGGGGGAGGCAATGTTGTCTCAAATACTGTAGGACAGAGGATTTTGGGTACTGGGAGCAGTGACCATACAGTGGATATCAGGGTCACCTAAAGCTGAATGCTTAAAAGAAGTAAGAAGAAAGTTATAAATATAAGACTACAGCATTAACAATCCACATATTAAATAATTAAAGTTTAAAAAATTCAAGCTAAACATGAAGAGGTAATGTTCATACAAAATTGTGATTTTTAAAAATTACCTGAACAAACCTCATTATAATAAGGCTATGACAGTTACAGGATTTTGGCGAAGCATATTCTTGTAAAACCTTCATAGTAAAAACAGGCTAATTATAAAACTTATTGTACAGTAGGGTGGAATGAAAGTATATGGCAAATTTTTTTTTCAGCAAATAACTTTCTAATAGCATTTAAAAGTTGCTTCTTTTATGTCAACAATAACACTACGAAGTTTTCTTGTTCTATATTTATATCTTGAGGTGCCGCAAGAGCCTTAAAAATAAGTTTTTTTTTTTACAAAAATTCCAAATTTAACATAAAATTATAAATTTTTTCTCTACTTTAGTTTTACATTTTTTTTATCAAATATTGTTTTCAATAGCAATCAATAGTTGCTTCTTTACTATAACAACAATGATATGAAGTTTGGTTGCTCTAAACCTTGATTTTCCGCAAAAGTTAAATAAATGGGCTTTTTACCTAAAAATCAAAATATAAAATCCAATTTGAATTGATCTATTATAATTACTTTTTTACTTTCAAATTGTTGTTTAAACACAGTTTTTAAAATAATAGTATCTAAAACTACTTAAATTAACTGATAAATAATAATAATAAACTTATAAAACAGGTTAATTACCTACCGTCACGCTTTTTGAAATCCGAAAACAGGATTACTCGAGTTTCGACACATTAAGTGTCATCTTCAGATCCTCGATGAATATAAGTTAAAAATACATTTGTTGATGTAAGCACATCCCGTCAGATAATAAAAACAACACAAACATAACAACAAAAATACTTAAATAATTTAACACATATTAAAACCGAGACAAAACAGAACGAAAACACGATACACGCGGCCGACGCGGACCTGCGCAGGAACACGTTATGCAATAAAATCAATCGATACCGATTTGACCTTTGATAAATTTTATCGATCTGACACAGCTAGTATCTCGTTCGATATCGTTTACTCTGTTGAATAGAATATTATTGTTATGGGTCGATTTTTCATTTAAGATGCGATCGTAATTATCTTTAGTGGCTTTATATATTTCAAACCTTTCAAGAGTGTCCAGTTTAAGAGATTTCCTGCATTTATGTAATATATCCAAATTCTCACTAATACTTTTTATGTTATGATCTTGTGAACTTAAATGTTCAGCAAATGTGGATCTTCCTATATTTGATTTAGAGCTTGGGAGGCGTTCTTTATAACGCAATTTGAACGAACGACCCGTTTGTCCTATGTAGAAATTTGAACAATCCGAACAATTAAGCCTGTATACACCTGTACCATCGTATTCATCGAAAGACTTAATTTGATTTTTAAACTTAAGTTTGTTCTCGAGTTTATTATTTGCTTTTGAAGCCAATACTATATTTTGTTTTTTCAATTGGTTTTTTAAACCGATATCGAACGAGATACTAGCTGTGTCAGATCGATAAAATTTATCAAAGGTCAAATCGGTATCGATTGATTTTATTGCATAACGTGTTCCTGCGCAGGTCCGCGTCGGCCGCGTGTATCGTGTTTTCGTTCTGTTTTGTCTCGGTTTTAATATGTGTTAAATTATTTAAGTATTTTTGTTGTTATGTTTGTGTTGTTTTTATTATCTGACGGGATGTGCATACATCAACAAATGTATTTTTAACTTATATTCATCGAGGATCTGAAGATGACACTTAATGTGTCGAAACTCGAGTAATCCTGTTTTCGGATTTCAAAAAGCGTGACGGTAGGTAATTAACCTGTTTTATAGTCTTAAAACGCTTTTGGAGGCAAATACAATGTTTAAATAATAAACTTACCGATTGTTTCGGGTGTTTTGCTTTATAAAGAGGTTTTAGAAAGGGATTAAACTTAAACATTCAACATGAACAGTTACCAACTCACTATAATTGAAGAAAAAAGAACAAAGGAATGACATAATTAATAACCAGTGTCATTGAAACAAAGTAAACATTAAAAAATAATAATAATATTTCATTAGTTCATTAGTTTCACATTTCTTTGATTTTCAACTTTTCTTGAGACTTAGATAAAATGTTTTTTGGTCTCAAATTTTGGTATCATCTTTTCCGAAGCAATTTTTGCTTTAACAAAGCCATCTCTTGCTTCAGGACCACAGACACTTAGTGATGACTCTGTCACAAGCTTTATAACTCTGTCTACCACTTGTGTCTGACAGGGAAAACGAGGGAAACCTATAGATTGCATCTGGCAACTAGGTTCTCTTGCTTCACTTATATACTTTTTTAAGTCCTCATCAGTTATGTGTTTTGTCATTGGGGGCTCTGTGATTGTTATATCCGTCCACTTAATCATATCAATGAAATCTTCAGCATGAAAGTTGAGCTTGGGGACCACAAACTTCCTTAATTGTTGATTGTACTTTAACTGTTGCTGTTGCTGTATTACCTTCTGCTTCCTCTCTTCTCTTTGTGTTAAAACCTTTGAAACAACTTTATCAACTCTACTTATACTCATTTTTCTCAATGTTCTCTGGTCAAGTAAAAAATCTTGTTCAAGTTTAGGTACTTTTTTTCTTTTTCGCACTTACATTCAGAAAATTCTTTGCACTTACAAGCTGCCACATCAAAAAGACGTTTGCTTTCATTTAAAAACGATGTTACGATTGAATCATATTTTTCTGTACCTTTTCTACCTTTTGATCTTAAAATATTTCAGTATTTATCATGATAGGTTTTCCCCATTTGCAACATGCGAGTGCGAGACACTACAGGAATTGATGCTTTCAACCAAATAGTTTCAACTTTCTTAATAAGAATATCTAACATCTCACTCATCGTTGGTTCTTTTGATGCTGCGTCTGGTTTCAGCTCATGTCGAATATACAGGTAATATTTCATAATGTCATAATAAGTTGGCAAACTTAACTCACTTAATTGTTTAGGGTGTCCAAAAATTGGACATTCTAACTTTTGTCTAGTCTGAACTGGTTTTGACACTGCCATCGCACTAATAACCAAGTATTAACTAATAAACTATTATACTGATATTCAAGCTAACACATTCATAATACAAAACAAAACCAGTAAACAACAGCATAAAAACACTTGCTACTCAAAGGCTTGATCTGGACTGACTAACAGAGACAAGTTGCAACAGGCTTCTCTCCCCCGTCCCCCACCCTACACCAGCCAACAATATGCCTAGCTCAAGGTCACTTCAATCCACCCAGTAGCGAATATAGAATATATTTTGGGGGGGGGGCCAAGATTAATGTAAGGTTAGGTTAAGTAATTTTTTAAGTAGACACCCCATGATACTTTATATCAGTTTTGCTGCTCATATTCAGAGGGTAATTTGCGCTGAATGCCCCTTTTACTTTACCGAGATCACGCTTCTTTATTGTTGACATTAAATCATAAAATATATATCTATTTTTAAACAAACCAAATGATGAAAAGATCTGTTACTATATTTCAAACATTGGTCAAGATTTTAACAATGTCTCATCTGTAAACACTTATCCGAACTAAAAGAGTGAAATACGCGATTGTGATTATCGTGTTTGGAGGGGTTCTAGCTATAAATATTGTTTTGTTCTGTCATGTATGTATAAATTGCCAAGACCCCTATTTTTTCTTTTTGTGTATACACGCATATGTGTGTTTTATCAACTATCATTCAAAAGACTGTTTTGAGTATTGTTTTGGAGAGACCTTAAAAGAAGGTTTAATAAAGTGACTGTTTGACAATGCAACAAAATTTGTTTTATTAATCGTTTATCCAACTGACAATAAAAAGAATACATAAAAAGGAACTCCACTTTTTATATAGACCAATGGTTACCAAACAAAGTCCAGGTTTCTTGGTACACTTGCAAACTTATCAAGAACTTCATCGTCACTAACTATAATGTCTCTGTGGATAGAAAGTAAAGCAAGCCCGTTATGCCTACTTTCAGATGTGCTGTTCCTTAGGTAAGTCTTCAGTCTTCTCAGGCTGGAGAAAGTTCTCTCTACGGTTGTGACAGAAACAGGAAGAACTGCGAGTAATTTCAGAAGGGTATAAATGTTGGGGAAGAAAGTCTTGTCACATTTTTCTAGAGAACTTATAGCCGTTTTTGGAAGATTTGAAGGATTTTCCTGATCCACTTTTCTTTCCACAACATAAACTCACTTTGCACAATCTCTTTATGTGACAAATCTTCTTCGTAGAAACCAAAAGCAGCCTCCAATGAACCGAAATCTGTTATGATACACAATTGTGGAAGGATGTTTTGTAAGGATGCAACTGTTTCCTTGTGAGATTCAAAGCGTTCTTTCAGTGAGTTACAAAAATCATCCAGGTATGGCACATAAACAGCTCGTCGATAGTATTCTTCTTCTGTGGTGTAAGGGACGTTGCTACGTGCTGTTTGAAGGCGGCAAATTCTTGGAATCTCTTCCTTAATGTCAAGTTTGGCAGCGAATGACTTTACTTGATTATACAAGGCTTTAAATGAGTCATCAGCATTTGCCCTCTCCTTCGACAGAAGGTGTACGACACTCGTAACGTTAGTCAAGGCCTGTGGAAGTCTATATTTTTGTTTTGAAGCTGCCCAGATAAGTTATGCGTGGTTGATAGCATCCGGCTCAAAACAAAAAGATTAATAAGAAATGCAAATTGACTAATAGCACTACTTAGAGTGTGAGCCTTAGAAGCTGAGTCACTTAATTCCTCTTCTTCTATTTTGCAAAGGGAGAGAAAGATAGGTTCCAAAATGTCTTTAAATAAAATTACTGAGTCGTGCCTTTCTACCCATCGGGTTTCGCACAGTGAAATAAGTTTCTTTTTCTTTTGTTCTGGACAACATTCAGAAATCATTGATTTCAATATTTCTGTTCTTTTGGCTGACATATGAAAGAATCCACAGACTTCTTTTATGACACCCATACAGTTTCTTATAGAAGGTATTCTGCTCGCATCTGACAAACACAAATTTAGAGTGTGTGAAGAACAATGTGTATACAGGGCCAATGGTAGCTTTTCTCTGATGGAAGCTTGTACTCCTCTGAATTGCCCACTTATCGTGGCAGCGCCATCGTACCCTTGGCCTCTCATTTTGTTTAGATCAAGCCCTAATGTTGACAAGGTCTCCAATATTGTGTTAGCCAAACCTGCTCCAGTGACGTCATAAACGGGGACGAATGTCAGAAAATCTTCTCTGATTTTGAACGTTTGGTACTCTACGTAATGTACACAGAGAGAAAACTGTTCGATTTGGCTGATGTCAGTGGTTTCATCTGCTAAAACGGAATAAAAAACAGACTTTCTGACATTTTCTACTATTTTTGATTGTATTAAGTGACCGAATATGTTAATAAGTTCGTTTTGAATGAAAGAACTTGTGTACATCGTCTTCCCACCACTGGTCGTTAATTGGTCTTTAAGAATATTATCTCCACTGTTGGCTCGGTATCTCAACAACGATAGAAAATTCCCATCATTTTGGTCCGGTTCTTCAGGGCTTATTTGTCCAGAGTCACGATGACCCCTTAGAGCTATTTGCTGCCTCCCGCAAAATCGTATTGTTTGTATTATAGGGATTAGCCGTTTTCTATTATTCTCAATATCCAGTCTTCTTTGGGCATTTACTTGATTGATAACACTTTCAACCTTTTTCTTAACTATAGCTTTTGTGTTTTCAGCGATCAAAACATATTTCTTATGATAGGATAAGTTTTCATGTTTGCTAAACATTTCCCTGGCTTTTTTAAATTGGTAAAAGCCTGAGTAACCAACGCCCCTGCTACTTGGTGATCTCCTTTCCCTACATTTTCGGTATGGGAAAATAACACGCAGTACTTGCAAAAAGATCCAGATTTTTCCTCTGAATAAGCTAACCACGTAAATTCTTCTAGCCACTTCATTTGAAAAGATCTAGTGTGGTTTGAACTAGTAATGGAGGGAAATGTGTATCCAGGCTGAGGTTTCCAAACATTTTCTAATAACAAAATTTTTTTTCGTTTGTGAAAGACTAAACGGAATTGTTTTGACAATAGTTTCCAATATCATAGATATTTTTCCTTACTTGATTAGGCCTACTATCCTCCATAACCGGAACTACATTAATTGAGCTCGAAGTAGCGACATCACAAGAAGCAATTCTACCAATGCAGCCGACTTCAGCATTGTCACCGTCAGGCCTATTTGCACTTTGTCCTTTCGTAACACTACCGACTTCAGGACTGTCACCAACAGGCTTAGTGACACTTGGTTTTTTGGCGAAAAAGTTTTGAATAGAAGCTTGCCTCTTCATTACAATTGTGGTTCACTTACGGCCAACTTCAATATACTGATAAAGTACGTAAACATTAACACTTAAAACACCACCATACTTCAGTACAACAGATGTCGAACAAACGTAAACAACAAACAATGGCTGCCACTGAACTGTTCAGTTGTCCGCACGCGCAGATGGCCGGGCGGGAGCCCGAGTCGGACCGAATCAACCCGAACTGGCACGAACTTCACATCACTACCACCCCACTCCCCTCACCTATACGGGGAATTATCACTGTCTGCCGCGGCGATGCCTTCACGCATGATTCATTAAAATAATTCAGATTACGTTACTTATTTTTTTCTTTATATTCATTATTTCGGGGGGGGGGCCCTGGCCCCCCCTTATATACGCCCCTGAATCCACCTACTGTTCTGCTTCTGGCTATTGGTTTACAGAACTAAAGAATGTTTTGCTATGTTTTTAATTAAAAAGTAAGGTGAATCCTTACTATTGCAAAATATTGTTAAAATTAAAAAAAAATATTTTAAAAGATGCAAGATTTAGTAGCATAAAATATTAAAGTTTTGCAGTATAATACTGTAATTATCTACTACAGAGTAGTTAATGTGTATAATTTCAACTTTAAAACAGGCATTTGGTATTTAAAATAATTTTTTTTTACTATACCAAATTTGTCAAAATTCGTAAAATCTACTTAAAAATACATATTTTCAACTCTTTTGCTGCACCTCTAAATATATTATATTTGTGAGCATACTTTAACACTGTCTTAACAAAGGCAATAGACAACTTTTTATCACTATTACATATCGAAATTAATAAAACTATTTTTTCATTCCACCCTATTGTACAGGTTATAAACTTCATAGGTCATGTTTCTGCTATGTATTATGCAATTTAAAGAAAAATATGCTGATTAGTGCAGGGCAGGCATTTACAATAGTTACAATGCAGTTCAATATATGCAAATAAAGAAAACACACCAATGTAATTTGTAAACTTCATTTAATAAAATTAATATTCTATAAAACTGAACATAGGGATCACATTAATTTACTTTAATATTATGGAAGCCAATTTCCAACCAAAATCTATTTACTTAAATAAGACATTTATCATTTATACAAACAACTAAATTTACTCATAATGCAATGAATTAAATATCACTTTCAATGAATAAAACTTTTATCTTCATTCATAAAACTGCACACAAAAGCAAATTATGACTTCTTTACTAATGAAGCTTCATTCTGTAGAATAATATTTCAATATGCTGAGTATTATTTAATGTTTCCTGACAGCAAACATTGCTTGAATTGGTAAACCTGTCATATCTGAAATGTTATGTTTAAAAGTTAGTAATTTTATATACATTTCAAAATAAACATCTACAAATTACCAAATAAGGTTATTTAATTAATTCTTTTCTAAACAGCATAAGATTTATCATACATACGTTGATCGATTTGAAGAATCAGAACATGTTGAGAAGGGTTCTTCATAGGCTGGTGTGTGACACACAAGTAAGGATTCTGCTCCAGCATTGAATTCCCTGTAAAATTAAATATTTTTAATGACATTTAATTTACAATACATGAGATCACCAAAATTACTAATGTAATAAAACCTGAAAAATACAACTGCATTATAACATCTAGTGTGACAACCCGTTGTGGACACTAGTTTGCCAGATAGCTTTTTATGGGGATGCAGGGGGTAATTTAATGGCTTAATCTCTATTATAATTTTAACATTTTCTGCCAAAACACGCTGCATATCACAGGCACTCAGTTAGCCACACAATGTGTGTAGACACTACCAGACCTCCCATGTGGGCATTAAACACAAAGCCTATCTCATAGAAAAAAAGAACATTGGCAGTTAGACCATATAAGCACTTGTTGAATATTCCACAGAAAATACACAAGAAGGAGCAGGCAGTAAAGGTTTTGTAAATGGAGGATACAAGAAATAAGATTGTCATACTCATTAAATACATATTGTAACAAAATCTCTGTAATGGTTACAAAATAAAAATATGTGTGTTTACCCAAAATAAAAATTTTTGTGTTATCTGAAAAAATATTGTTTAATTGGTTTTGTTGTTTGTATTTTAGGAAATAAATTTCGTAATGAATTATTGTAAAAATTCTGCTCTTTTAATTCTGTTTCTGTTAATGGTATTAATTTGAAGTTTTAGAATTAACTTCCGCGTTAATTGGATTATCTCCAGCACTAATCGATCGACGGTTCTTCTTCTTAATTGAGTATTCTCCTTCTTCTTTGGTAAAGGCCGCCTTTTGGATAGTCTGTGATCTCAATTTATCTTTGTTTTTTATTCTATTTATTAAATTTATAAATAAATTTAAACCAAATTGCAGAAATTTTAAATTTATTAACAATTGTATACAGTATCGATTGTTAATCGATTATCAACAGTAGTATCGACTCGTTCTCAGGGCTTGTCGATTAATTTTTTATACTTGTATTTTCTATTAATTATTCGGTTCTTTGAACGGTTATTTTATATATAGTCAGAGAAGGGTAAGGTCAGGAAAGTATAACACTTACATGTAAAAAGCTTAATTATTAAAAATTACAAGTTATTAATTAGTATATAATGTTTATTAAAGATAAAAATTTCGAACTAGTGAAGTCTGTGTGATTACGTTGGTAAAGCTCGCGTTGGGTTGTGGGAATAAAGATGGCGGCTCCTGGACTGCATATGTTAAACCATAGACTGCTCGATGAAAATTTCTTCCAATAATTGCTTTTCAATGTTTCCTCGTCTCCGCAGTTGTGATTATTCCTTCTGGTGTTAGTAGAATGGTTCTGGTTCAGTGTCTTGTGCTTCACTTCGATTAAATATGTGTGATAATGTTTAATTTACTTTGTTCAATAAGGTCGAAACTGGCACTTCTCGTCTCGTTATTAAGAATTATTTATGGTGTAGCTTTAAGTTATTATTTCACTCATTTGCTGTGCCGTATTACTTTATTTTAATTGTGTTGTTAAATGTTCTCACTGAAGTTAAGTTTAAGTTCAAAATTTAGTACTTTATGATTTTTCACGTTAGACTAGGCTTACGTAGGCTTATGGGTATCGCCATATTTGTCTACTATATAGGTTAATATTAGCACAAATCGCGTCAAGTGTTCTCGACAAGGTCCAATAATTAACTGTTCTCATTTCCTTCGTCTCCTGAATGTCTTAGCCAATTTAATATTAGTAATACATTGTTTTAAAATCGGTTTGGGTTCCGCTACATGTAGCAAAGTTACATTATATCACTGAATATATTTTTGTTATTATTTAATTTTATGAAATACTAAATACATAATCTCTTTCTTTAGTTCATTCTGTTTGATTTGATACCAAATAAGATAGTTTTACAAAGTTTTTTATCTAAAATGCTATATTTCTTTCATTTTGAAAAAGTAGGCTTTTATTTTTACTTCCTGTCCTTCTCCAAAATGTTTGCCATTTTATATGTTATATTTACGATTGTACTAAATCTCAGACTGATATAAGATGTTTAGCTTTCCTTAATTTCTTGTAATTTTATTAATTGGTTATCCTTTTAAATATTATTCAACAATTTATGACTCCCCACTCTAAATTTTCAGTTATTACATTTGCAATTTTAACAATAATTCTTCCTATCCTTTTACAATATCTTTTTAAAGTATAATTTACATTATATTATTCTGTGACTGATTTACCTTACATAAATTTCATCAGTTTAACTAGTTTACTGGACTGGATTCATCAATTATAATGTAGTTGAAATTTACCATTTGGCAAAGATTTTATCTGGTTTTACATACAAAGTTTTTTAATAATACAGCTTGTTTATATCCTTTCTGACCTCATATTCTTATACAACGTTGATTAACAATTCCTTACTTTACTACAAGAACATTTAGTAGTGAATTTAAACTATTAATTCATAACAATTATTTGACATCAAAAAGTGGTATTTCATTTCAGACCATTTAGTCTTGATTAATCTTAGTAACTTATAATAAACATTTTATAATAAAAGAATAGTATCCACACTCAGACATTGCATTCTTGATTAAAACTATTAAACATAATAAACATTTTATAATATTATAACATTACTCTCTAATTCAACATTTATGTATATAGTTCATTGATTTAACTAGAAACATAACACATTGGTTTCTTCATTTTTTAACCTTTCTTAAAATTACTGGTGTGCAGTCTTATCTGTTTTTAGTCTATTTTATTTTAGGGATGTATCCCTTGTCACTTTACTTATTCACCACCTGCTCTCTATTTATCTTACTCATTTCATTGAATGTTATTAGATAAAGAGTGGCACTTTATTAGAAACATTGGTCTTTGCCCTTCATAAAACCATTCTATTAAATAGTATTCATGAAGTTAAATTAAACCTTAAAGTTGTTTAAAGGTACACCTTTATTAAGTGTAAGCATTTAATGCACTTTCTTGAAGTTTATTTACTGCAATAGAATAACTTGCACTTGTCTCCTGCTAATTCTTGATACTATCACTAGTCAGTTTTATAGTTTTATATTATCAAGATATTTATTTATGAGGAAATGTTAAGATTTGTTTTTATTCATTATACAATAACTTTCCTGGGTGCACTTTTACTTATCACTTTAAACACTTTAGTTTACATTTGTTTTACATTATTTCTGTTTCTGGGTGTTATACTTTCATTTTGTGACATTTAATTTCCCTTGGGGTTTTGGTTTTCTCCTTACTGGGTCTCCTTTGGGTATTTGTGGTAGTCTTCTCCTCCTACTATCTTGTGTCTTCCACCTCATTCCTGTTTATTAGGTATTTTGGTTTGTTCTGGGTATTTTCTTTATTCATTCTTGGTTTCTTTATTACCATATATTTATTATGCACGTTGGTTTGTTCTGGGTATCTTCCTTACTTACTCTTGGTTTCTTCATTACCATATATATTATTATGTACGTTGGTTTGTTCTGGGTATCTTCCTTACTTACTCCTATCCTACCTGGGTATTTTCCTTAATTTATTTTAGTTTTTTGGGGTTTATTTTTCTTTACTTTTTTGTTGCATAGTGGTTTTTTTCTTTATTTTCACTTTTTCAAGTTATGATAGTATTTTATTGCGATACTTATTTGTTTTCATTTGGATTTTTCTTTGATAGTTATTTATTTATGATCATATTTTATTCGTTCTTAAGTGGATAATCTGTCATGCTACAATATCTACATATTTTATAAGATTAAAACATTTTTAATGACTGTATATTCTCAGTATAAACACTGTACGTTTTCAGAACAATGCAAACCAAATAAAATAATGCAAATATTTTAATTTCATATTTAATAGTATTGTAAAAATATATATTGAAAGGAGGAAACTGTAATAAGTAGAAACTTGTACTGAGGATGCCATTAATAAATTCACTTTTTCCAAAATGAATAAAATTTTAATTTTATTCATTCTTCTTCAACAACTCTATATACAAAGATAACCTGTACAGAAACAAAGTAGTCAGTAAACAAGGCTCCAAAGTTAAGAATGTTAGAATGTACTGAAAACTGTTAAGTTTATTTGAAAGGCCTAGGACAACCCGGTCTTGAGAAATTTACAATTCCATAAATATCGCAAATGAAAAAATTCCATAGAACAAATGTGGACCATAGAACAAAAATGGCCACCACTTGTAAACTGGATACAATAAAAATAAAAGAAAATATGTTTTGAAATACAAAAATATAAGGGAAGGGATACACACAAAAATGAATTTTTTCTGAAATGATCATGCAACTATTTAATTTTTTTCTTGGCTGCTTGGAATGGATTTACCCCAAAGTAACAACACGATATTTTTCTGAAGTGAAAATAATAAACAACATGTTGTGTCAAACAATGAAGTTTACTATATGACATATTTGAATCAGAATGAACTCTCTATAGGAAAATAACTAAATTACTCATAACAGTATATCTGGTATATGATAAAACAGTAACTTTGGAGTTTACTTAAAATAATACTCAACATGTTTTGTTTTAATTTTTGAAATTACTTGCATTATGCAGCCCTACTTTGTATCCCTACTCTTGTTATTTCCAATGACAATTAATACAAATAAACCTAATTGAACTCCAAATTATATAGTACAATGTGAAGATGACCAATCATTACTTAGCTTTGTAAATTCTTTTAATAGATTTTTTCTCGATATAATTATTTTCTTAACAGAAAATGTAACGTGGGTACTGAAAGATACAGTTCTCTTTCAAAGTCTACGACACTAATATATTATAAATGTACATAACTACACAGGTTTCTAACATTAAAATAGTTTTATTACATACGTAGGTACAAGTATACAAAATACATTATTAACATATATATCTTATTTACTGTATACGGTATATTAGTTAATTATAATACAGTTAATGTACCTGATATTTTTTTTCTTAAAAAAAAAAAAAAAAAAAAAAAAACCGCTAGGGAATATATAAGCAATTATCTAATTCAACTAAAAATCTAACATTTGCCAACTATTGGTAATGCCGTCTAACATTGTCCATTAAAAAATGAAATAATGTATGTGAGAATACAACAACAGGCCTACTATGAAAATGATATACTAATGGTCTGACAAAGAAAAAAATAAAATGAGACATATTCAACAACACTATTACTGAATGGATATAGACAGGAACTTACAGCAGTTTAAAGACTAAGAATAAAGAGAATCAGTGATTATGAAGCGATCAATAGCCCTCCTATAATATTCATGTAAAAAGAGCAGCGCTACTAGTGTATTTAGGATAAAAACATGATTTGCACCCCTCTTTTTCCTCTTTACATTGCCAACGCCCCCAAGTAACTTATTCGTTCCACCTGTTACTCTGTTGTCTGACATTGTGATCTACAAAGTTCCAGTCCAGCCTAACAGCTTGTATCTTGTTTTCTAATTATTTTTATTTTTGTTATATCCCCACTCACTCACTTATCTTTCTGTTTATTAGTCTTGTATGTAGCATCTGTCTTTCTACAGGTTTTCCTTTTTCTTCAACTTTCTTGTATCTTTAAGAATTTGTGTATACTAAATTTTGTAAACATCAAAATCAGAATGCACAATGTAATAGATCTAAAATGCGCGAGTCGTGTGTTTATTTTCTGCCACACGTTGTATTTGTCAATTTGTAATATAATTGGAAAGTATGGTTTAAATAAAATTTAATTATGTTTTCTGTAGAATAATTTGAAGTAGTTGTTTCTTGTTGTTGAGCTGTTCCTTCGATGCATTATGTTGATGACGCTATCGGTTGTTAAAAATGTTGAGACGGCGGGCACACGTTCTGCACTGAATGAAGTTGATAAGTGTCTGTCGAGAATCGGTTACATTCTCTTATATACCCCGCCCGTCGATCGGCGTTAGGCAAAAATGTTAATTACTAACTAATTTTGTGATTAGTTCTTGCAGGTGTGATGAGTATGACGTATTGTCTGTATAGCCGTTAATAACGGTTTTTCAACTGTCAAACTCTGAGGTGACAGATAGCTTTCAATGTTGTTGGTATTAGTAAACAAATTTCTGATGCATATTTTGTAAATGATGCTAACACCTTTCCCGCACTTAATACAGTTGCGATTGGGTCGATATCGTCATCAAATTAAAGATTATTTTGTCCTCTTTAATTTGATATAGTTTGATACCGAGTTCACTTCACTTTTACTGACATTGCTATAAAATCAATGTTCAGGTACACTACTTCGCACTGTCGTCTGTTTACCTGAATCGACGATTTTGCACTTTGATTAATATTGTTTGTGTTCACATAGCATTTTATTACTCAAACGTTTATGTGAGAACACTATTAACTCTGTACTGACCTTCAATTACTGAACATTATTAATAAACCTTAAATTTATACATGGTAATGAACAATTCTTATTACTATGACATTTCGTTTTACGCTAACTCGTTCTATTCTACTACTTAACAATTGGATTATGATTAAATATATCATTTTAATAATGTTTTTTGCTATGTTGGAGCATAACAATTGTTCTGTGTATTTAATTTACACTTACGTTACCTCCCAATAATCAACTCACTGATTATTGCTTGGTCTAGGCCTTGTTAAGACATACCGTCTAGACTGGAATTTTGCCTTAACAACATTTATTGGTTCATAATTCGGTAATTTGTTGAGGTACCTTATTCGTATAAGATTCCCTCTTACAAATGTTTTTTCTTTCTCGTCATAGGCATATTTGAGATTGAAATATAGTTCGTTCTCATTTTGTGGTCATTGCCAAGTTTAGTTTTTTGGCGTTAATAATTACTAATCATATTTAATTAATACCCAGCCAAATGCTGATTCTGATTTCACATTATTCAGATTCTTATTGATTCACTTTTTATTTACGTATCATATTCTGTTTACATTATCTACTGACTTGATTGACAGCTTACTGTAAATTTACTCTGTCCATCAGTTTGTGTTAGTCATTGTCTGGTTGTAGTGTCAAACAGTATTTGTGTTTACTGTTTCATGTGGCACTTCTGCTTCTTTCTTGATTCCTCTCTTCTTGTTTATTCTTATTACTATCTTCCCTATTTACATTATTGTTCTGTCCTTATAAAATCTGACAGTATACGTTTAGGTTAGGTAACATTTTGTTATGTTACAACATATATAGATAGGGAGTGAGACTGACTAAAAATCTTGATTTTGAAGTATTGTAGATATCTGTTATTTTTCAATACGCTGCTAAGTTTGGTAAATGCTGTCCCATACCAACTTCATTCTTTTTATTTTAGCCATTTATTTCTCTTTATTAAGCCTTATCATTTGACTTATGCATATTCATTAATGCCCTTAAAAAAATAACACAAGAAATAAACAATGATGTTGATGAAGAAAAAAGTAATGAATTTTAGAATATGTGTTTAAAATATGCAGGGTTGCCCCTACCTCTATGCAAAATAGGCAGCCATCTAGGGCAGAAAATTTAATTAAATTACACACTGAAAGCTCTGCATAATTGACTTACATTACTTCTGTATTAAATTAGAATAATATTAACTATTTAAAGCGACACTGATCTACAGACAAAGCTTAGGAATGATTAAATCATCATTTGTTTCAGCAAATTGTCAAACATGTGTTAGCCATCATACTATCACCAGTACTGCGTCATACTGCCATCGATGTGAGAGAGGAGTGAGTTGAGTTGTTGGGGATAGTTGGTTGTAGTACAAATACATTTCAGCCTTTTTTTGTCTGTTGCTATTTCAAAGTAATAAATAGTGTTTAAACATTAGTATTAACAAATAATCACAACTTTATAGTAAAACTTTAAAATAGTTGAAAAAGGCAAAATCCACAAGCACACATAAAAAACACCTAGATCCAAAATCCAAAGTGGAATGTATCATATGAATTGAAACAAATGCGTGTTTTGACTGATGACAAGAACTTGCAACATGCAACATTCATCTGTTGTTATGACAGAGGCATCTTCAACATCAGCATGAATCAAAAGACACTAAATCTAAACTTATTCTATATTCCCGAATGTCAAAACAGAAATTATATTAAACACACAAACAGATCCGTGTTGCCATATCAACATACTTTGTAACGGTACAGAATTGTGAGCTACCCCAGTTTAATATTATATTAATTTAAATCATCATTTTAAGCACTTTCCAAATTGCCAGACTTGCACCTGTAAGGAGCCTCCAGTACAGCAATGCAACATACATACAGTCAGCCAAAACAATTGCCAGACGCATTGCGTAACCGCCAGCAGCAGCCTTGTGACACAGTCTACAGTCTGCAGTTTGCCAGCAGAGAGTGCACAACAGACAGCCAGCATCAGACAGTAAAGTTTTGTGAACTGAAAAATAGTGGCCTCGGGTGTAAGATAGGCCGTAGTTAAGAGTAGGCCTATCTATCCTATTTTATAAAACATAAAAACAGTCTACCGCGCGGCCAGCCTAAGCAAGCTAAGTGTTCGAAAATTTATGTCGGCCGACAAAACAAAACGGAATGCTATTTTAAAGTGGATTAAAGTAATAGTGGCGCATCAACTTAATTTGAAATAAGCAATAACAGTACCGCGGTTAAACAGTGTAAAAACTAAATCATAGTGTGTTAAACAGTGCATTCACAGCAGAGGTGCAAAACAGCGGAGTTCTTCAGACGTTAAGTATTAACTGAATTTTAAACAAGATTATTTTCCCCTTTTCCACAGAGTATAAGTCAACATAAATAAATTGTAAATCTAAAATGTACATCAGAGATCTCAAAGTGGGGTTTAATAGAACGATAAAATCAAAGAACGAATGTGTGTGAGTGTGTAGCTAAAGCACGTATTGGTTCATTGCAAATAGTAAATAGTTGGGGTATACCATAGTTGTCATAAGCTAGTTAATTAAGAAATATTTTATTACTATGTTTGATTTCACAAATTGTTGCTCATTCTACAAGTATTTGCTCTAAATGTCATGAAAGAGAGACGAAGTAATTATTTTGAATAATAAATCAGAGGCAATTTGTTTTAGCACAAACGGTGTATTTGATCTTTGCCTATATCAAATCAAAATAATCCTTTTTGCAGCGGTTTCGTCTGAACGACCTTTGGAATAAAAACCTGAAGGTAAGAGATAATTATAATATAAATTAATTCGTAAAGTTTCAACTTTTTAGTTTTTTTTTTTTAATTCTTTATTCATTATCAGCACAAAGTCAACACGTATTAAGACAAGCTTACTTTATTGTATTGACGTTTGCAAAACTAACTCTTCTTTTTCGAGCCTGTATCACAGCAGTGCTTTCCTCTTCCTGCTGTAACATATTGTTCAGCTCTTGCAAAGGTAGTCTTGGTTTGGAGCCTTTCAAAACCTGCCAACAGATTAACAAAAATATTAGAGTGTATTAATAAAACTTTATCAAAAAATTGAGTAGCACTAAATTTCGCTTTTGACAAATTAGATAACATTCATTTTAGTTTATATATATTTACAAAATAAATTAAACTTTTCTTTCATTACTTTCAGTCCTAGCTAGGAGGAGAGGCCCCCATTTTATCACCTTTGAACTCAATAGTTCATCATCATCTCAAGTTTGGTAACAACAAACCAATTCATTCACTTCATAAACTAAAAGTTTATGTAATAAATTTTTTACAAACAACATTAAATTATTATTTTCATAGTCAAGAGAGACTTACATTTTCATTAAAATATTATTTGTACTCAAAGCCATGAATCAATAAATACCCAGTAATGGTTTACATTGAGCACATGCATTTAAATGTTTAAATTTCAGTGACTTTATTTTAACAAAGCACTTTACACAGACTAATGAGCAGTTTTGTATCAGGAATTATCTAAAGTATGGTTATAATAAAATTATGTAATATAATATATTATATTAAAGTAATATACTGTAATGTTTTAATTTCATCTACAAGTGGAAGAGATGTCCCTCAAAGAGGGGGTCATATGTTCAAAACAGCTGTTTTGTATGTGTATATAAAGTATATTATATAATTATTGCAAAATATATAAATATTTATTGTTTTATTAAATTAGTAATTTTGAAAATATTATCATTTTTTCTATTAATCTGTATTTGTTCTGGTATTAACTTATTACTTGTTTTATGTTAAAATAATAATATTACATATATATATATATATATATATATTATACATTTAATATTTATAATGAATTTACCTCAAGACTTTTTTATTTTGCTTCTGGTACTTCAAATTGGTTTTATTGTGTGTGATTGTGTTAGTTTTTTGTGTATTTTCGATGTTGAGTGCTTTGAATATTGTGTCATGATTTGTATTGTTGAGTATTGATTTGTATTTGTTCAGGTATTAGTTTCTTTTGTGTTTTATGTTTGTATATTTATAAATTTTCCCAAATGTTCATTATGGTGCCTTTGTGTGGTATATGTTTTATTAGTGTCACATTGGTCTGGGAATTCATGTCCTGTGTTTATTGCATGTGTGGCTAAATTGGATTTATATATTTCTGGTTTTTTGTATGCGTTTAGGTGTTCAAAATAACGTTTTCCAGCTGTTTTTTGTTTGTCCTATGTAACATTTATTGCAATCTTGGCATTCAATTTTGTATATACCGTTAGTTGTTGTATTATCTTTGTTGTGTGGGCTATTTAGTTTTTGTAAATTATTTTTATTGCAATTTATATATATATTCAAACACTTTTTGCTACAGTCCGTTTCTTGATGTATATATTATATTTAATTTTTATAATGAATTTACCTCAAGATATTTCTTTCCTTATTAGGAACATGTTTCGGGTACCATTTTGTACCCATCCTCAGCCTTCCGGATTTTGTTTCTGGTGAAGTACATGTGTGTTGGTTGGTTGTTATTATGGCTTCCTGTTGGCTTCTGGTATTTTAAATTGGTTTTATTGTGTGTGATTGTGGTGTATGTATTAGTATTTTGTGTATTTTCGATGTTAAGTGCTTTGAAAATTGTGTCATGTTTTGTATTGATTTGTATTTGTTCAGGTATTAGTTTGTTTTGTGTTTTATGTTTGTATATTTTCCCAAATGTTCATTATGGTGCCTTTGTGTGGTATGTGTTTTATTAGTGTCATGTTGGTTATGTTTGGGAATTCATGTCCAGTGTTTATTGCATGTGTGGCCAAATTAGATTTTTTTTTTTTATGTTCAAAATAACGTTTTTTCAGTTGTTTTTTTGTTTGTCCTATGTAACATTTATTGCAATCTTGGCATTCAATTTTGTATATACCATTGGTTGTTGTATTATCTTTGTTACGTGGGTTATTTAGTTTTTGTAGATTATTTTTGTTAGTTTTGTATGCTATTTTAATGGCTGTGTTCTTACACAGTTTTGTTAGCTTTGTCATTTTATTATTTATATATGTGAATGTGGCCCATTTTTTGTTGTTATTATTTTTGTTTTGTTTATTTTGATTAATTCTTAATTGTTCAGTTTTTATTTTATATTTGATTTTATTTTCTATTTTGTTTACAGTGTTTTTATTATGTCCATTTTCACAAGCAATTTGGTATATTATATTTCTTTCTTTGTCTGTTTCTTGTTTGTTTAGGGGTATTTTGTACATTCTGTTAAATAGTGAATAGAATGCTGCCATTTTATGTTGTGGTGAGTGGTCAGAATGGATAGGTATAATGATGTTAGTGGAAGTTGGTTTTCTGTATATTGCATATTGTATCTTGTGATGGTTATGTCTAAATAGTTATTTTGTTGTGATTTTCTTTTTCTTCTGTGAATTGTATTTTTTGATGTATGTTATTGATTTGTTTTAATATGTTATCTGCATTTGTATTTTTGTTACTTGATGCCCATCATCTACATATCTTATCCAAATGCCAGTTAATAAAACCCGGGCCAGCAGAAAATTTTGCGCACTCTTCATCGCCACGCCATCGGACGCACTTCATCTCTCCTCTCTCGGACAACATTGAGGCGGGGTCAGCCGGAAGGAACAGCCGAAGAATAGAACCGCCGCCGTTCTTGCGTCTTCGCACTCCCTTCCGCGCCAACGATCGATTTTGCTGGGCCGGCACCCGACTCTACAACCGGTGCCGAAAGAATAGGACTGTAGTACGCCACGAACAGCGGGCGCAGCCGCCGAACATCTTAGCGCGGCACAACCAACATCAGCCTTCTCGCCACAAGGTCCTTTTTAGGGCCACCAAAAACACTAGTGTACGATTGGCGCCATTTGTCAAGCGGCAAGCCTTTTGTCCGGTGACTATATATATATATATATATATATATATATATATAACATTTAATATTTATAACTAAATTTACCTCAAGATGTTATTTTTCCTTATTTGGAACATGTTTCGAGAGTTCCAGTGCTATCATCTTCAGCCTTCGCGATCTTTTGTCTGGTGAAGTATTTGTGTGTTGGCTGCTGGATGCTATTAAGGTTGTTTGTTGGTCTTTGGTATTTTAAAGTTGTATTATTGTCTGTGATTGTGGTATATGTTTTTGTGTATTTTCGATGTTGAGTGCTTTGAGTATTGTGTCATGTTTTGTATTGATTTGTATTTGTTCTGGTATTAGTTTGTTTTGTGTTTTATGTTTGTATATTTGTAAATTTTCCCAAATGTTCATTATGGTGCCTTTGTGTGGTAGGTATATGTTTTATTAGTGATACATTGGTTATGTCTGGGAATTCGTGTCCTGTGTTTATTGCATATGTGGCTAAATTGGATTTATATATTTCTGGTTTTTTGTATGCGTTTAAGTGTTCAAAATAACATTTTTTCAGTTGTTTTTTTGTTTGTCCTATGTAACATTTATTGCAATCTTGGCATTCAATTTTGTATATACCGTTTAGTTGTTGTATTATCTTTGTTGTGCGAGCTATTTAGAATTTGTAATTTATTTTTATTAGTTTTGTATGCTATTTTTATATCTGTATTTTTAAATAGTTTTGTTAGTTTTGTCATTTTATTATTTATGTGTTGTTCATTTTGATTAATTCTTAATTGTTCAGTTTTTATTTTATATTTGATTTTATTTTCTATTTTGTTCACAGTATTTTTATTGTATCCATTTTCATAACCAATTTGGTATATTATATTTCTTTCTTTGTCAGTTTCTTGTTTGTTTAGAGGAATTTTGTACATTCTGTTAAATAGCGAATAGAATGCTGCCATCTTATGTTGTGGTGTGTGGTCAGAATGGTTAGGTATAATGATATTAGTGGAAGTTGGTTTTCTATATATTGCATGTTGTATGTGGTTGTTGTATCTTGTGACGGTTATGTCTAAATAGTTGATTTTGTTATCTTTTTCTTTTTCTTCTGTGAATTGTATTTTAGGATGTATGTTATTGATTTGTTTCAGTATGTTCTCTGCATTTGTGTTTTTGTTATTTGATACATATAGCCCATCATCTACATATCTTATCCATATGCCATTTGGGTCATGTGATTTTAGACAGATGAAATGAATGTCAAAATAGGTGGGAGAGTTTCTGATAAATTTTACTACTAGTACGAATATGATCATTAGCTCCTTCTGCTTTTCTACAGATATATATAAAGCAATATGGATTTCATTGGCTGGAATGGCCACTAACAAAACAGAATGTGGATGGTAGAGAAAATGGCAGCCAGTAACATCTTAGATGTCAAGACAAGAAGAGATGCATGTTGTACGTCAGACCATTTTTTTCTAGTACAAACCAAGTTTAGGTGTAAAAAAAATAAATAAAATAAAAGAAATGAACAGCAACAAAAGACCAACAGATTCAATGCAGAATAATTGAAATAACCATAAATACAAGATGATGTCAAACAAAAAACTTCAAAAAACTGTTGACATATGAATATTACCATCAGAACCAAAGAGTAAAAACAACTGTGGCAGACACAGCAACATCAATCGTTGAAAACGAAAATTGAAATTAACCAAAACAGAGCAACACAGTTTGACATAATGAGAAGCGTCACCATGAAAGTAATAAACGAAAGAAATTAAGTGAAGCAACAAGGGTGAGAGGGAGAGGGAGGGAGGGGGGAGAGAGAGAGAGAGAGAGAGAGAGAGAGGGGGGGGACTGTGAAACAGATACCTCAAACCAACATATGAAAAGACAAAAGAAGGTTAAATACATGACAAACAAAAGTACAAGATATCTGAGAACAGTATTTTGATGTCTTACTGGGGTCACAAGTGTCTGGTGTCCCATAAAAACTTAATGATTACATTTTATTAGAAGATGAAATAACAGATAAATCCCTCAACATTGTAAGAGGTGTAGGAAACTACTAAAGTCCAACAAAAATTAAACTAAGCTCCAGAAATAGATAAGAAACCTTTAGAAATACACAAATTACATAGTGATCAGCTATTAAAATATTTTTGTGCAGAAGATATAGCTACAGTTTTACTGTTAACTGTTGTGTAGGTTGTCTGTGTATACACAGACAAGTAAGTATATACATGTTAGACTGTACCATATAATATGTATCCTCTTCTGGTGATCAGGTTGGACCTATCAACATTGAACCAAGCCACAATGCATACCTGCAATTAGCTGACACAGGTCACTTTATTATAGGACACTAAACCACTTTACTATACTGCCAATCTAAATTCTACGTTACAAACTATACTATAGCACACATTTAATGTTAAAGAATTTGCACCATCATATAATGCTGAAGTGCATAGAATTCATATTGTACTTACAGGATTTGATTGGAGTCCAAAATTTTCAAGACTATTTTCATTTGCCATAATGATCTTTTGTAATATCTAAAACAAAATAGATAGTTACATTAACTGTTTCAGTAAATTGTAATAATTAAGATATGTCACTCAGTATACACCTGACGACAGATTTTGAAGAGTTGCTTAGAGATGTGCAGCGACCAATGTTGCAAGGCTAACAAAATTTTCATTAATTTTGCACGTGCACACAACAGTTTTGAACAGTGTTTCATAGTATGAACATTGGCTGCGAAAAGGCTGCTGAGAACACTGGAAGCATGCTAGTGTCGTGAAGTGGTAGTATATGACATAGTGTGTAAGTGAGACAGCAAACTGTTATTACATTGTCTCCCCCTCTCCTCTTACGCTGTACTTGGAAGTGGGGATAATTCTTTTGCAGGCTTGAAGCAGTCCACTGCTCAAGAAAAGCTGTCAGATTTCTAATTATTACCTGCATACTAAAGGTACACTTCTAAATTAGAAAAACAACATTAATAAAAATTAAAGTATGCACGAATGATATATACATATACATAAATGGATGAGTAACAGTTCAATATTCAGTATCTAGCCCTTTTTTTTCGAATTAATTCATTGTATATAAGCAAGTGATTACAATGAACCTTTCAAAATTTTTTTGTATACACTGATGTTTTGTCTACAGTTGCACACTGATAATATCTACAGCTACAGTAGCTGTTAAATACTGATATTTGCAAGTTACAAAATAAAAGAATGAATACAAAAAGTAAGGTATACTGAAAATGTATGCATATCTACATGTTTGCATTGACTTGTAAAAAAGCATAGGCATCTTACATCGCAGTCTTCATGTTCATTATCTTAACAGCCATTCACTGTCCGAGTTTTTCATCGTTTAACCCAAATTAACAAAATCTATAGAGATATGTACTATGACTGGACACAGCATTAAAATTTTTCTTTAAGGTTTTGGGTGTTCTGTCATTATCACACAATTTTTTGTCTCCGCTCTGTCCTACTTGATTTTTTAAATGTATTATTGATTTATAAGTAAATGCTATGTTACTTCAGTACAATTTTTGACATGATAATGTCTTATGGCTGGCCATCATTTGGAAATTTCTGTAACGCATCACGCTGCATGACGTCATCATTTACCAGCCGGGAATCGTTAACTAAAACCGCGACCGCTAACGTGCTAACGTCCGTCGCAGATTAAAGACCTAACAAGCAAACAACACTGCATAGCTGTAGATAGGTATGTAACCAATCAGTCAGTCAGTAACCATAATAATGTTGCGTTTAGCTGACGGCTGAAAGACATTATCATGCTCTTAAGCTTTTACCATTTGGTAAACGGTACTTTACATTTTTTACTGTTGCAAATTATATCTTCATAGGCACTTTTTTATATAGGGGAAGGGTTGAACCTCGTAAGTCCACATACACATCATATTATGAACTGTCAATCATATTGTACACATTTGCCTTGCTCTAGTGGTCACACGTGTGCAAAATGTGAGGTTTTTAAAAAACTAGAAGCTATAAAGGGCTATAAATATAAAACTCTGAAGTAATGTATATGTGAAATTTGTTTGTTACCTTTGGGTAACAAATGATTGAGAAACCAACAGCAATCAGTCAGTTTTTCTTTAGTTTTTCAGAATGTGGTTAATTTTTTTTTTTTTTTTTAATAAGGCCAAAAATTTTATATTTTATAATACGGTATTTGAATGCTATAATGTTTTATAATTTTAGTAATTTTCATTTAAAATTTAATTTTAAATTACCAGGTGGTGTGAACTGACAAAACTCACACCATTAGTTTAGATATCCCACGGGGAGTTTCAAATCCCCCCATCAAAAATTTCTCACTCAGCTGTAAAACTGTAATATTGTATTTTTATTGTTCTTTTAAAGTTATTTATAATAAACAATAATATTCAGCTTCTTATATATAAAAATGAATGTTTCTTTGTTTGTCCCGTATGCGTTCCTATACCATTCATCCGATTGCGATGAAACTTCGGTGAGTTGTTGTGCGCACGCCCGCGAAGGTTTCTGAATTAGTGGTGTTTTTTCGATGGGGTCCTTTGGGGTCTTCCACATCTCCTCCTAAACCACTGGACTGATTTCAACCAAACTTGGCACAAATATTTTACGCAACGGGAGAACCAACACAGGATAGGTGTTTTTTTCGATGGGGTCCTTTTGGGGTCTTCCACATCTCCTCCTAAACCACTGGACCGATTTCAACCAAACTTGGCACAAATATTTTACACAACGGGAGAACCAACATAGGATAGGTGTTTTTTTCGACGGGGTCCTTTGGGGTCTTCCACATCTCCTCCTAAACCACTGGACCGATTTCAAGCAAACTTGGCACAAATATTTTACGCAACGGAAGAACCAACATAGGATATGTGTTTTTTCGATATGATCCTTCGGGGGGTCCTTTGGGGTCTTCCACATCTCCTCCTAAACCACTGGACCGATTTCAACCAAACTTGGCACAAATATTTTACGCAAAGGGAGAACCAACATAGGACAAGTGTTTTTTCGATACGATCCTTTGGGGTCTTCCACATCTCCTCCTAAACCATTGGACCGATTTCAACCAAACTTGGCACAAATATTTTATGCAACGGGAGAACCAACACAGGACAGGTGTTTTTTTTCGATTCGATCCTCTGGGGTCTTAAAAAACTATTAGATCTGGTTACTATGGCAACCCAATAGAATAGATTCTGTTCTAAATATATTATCGCATTAAATTGAAGACCACGCGAACGAAGTCGTGGGCAACAGCTATTTATTTTTAAGAAACCTACTTTAATTGAACTTTATTAATTAAACTAACATTTTCATTACGTACAATGTGAAACTCCGTAGCGAAGCACGGGTATTCCGCTAGTTCTTCATATTTTCAGAAGCGTTTGGTGACAGATGACCACAATCCTCTCCTATTTTTGTTTATCCCCTAAAATTCTGCATAAGTTCATGATTCAGACTTAGAATGATAGGGAGTAGAATTTTTTTATTAGATGCTACTGGTTACTAGTGTTGAAAATCTGAAACCACAACAAAAATGGGTTCCATCAAAGATAAAATTCTGAAGTACTAGTAATAAGCATGATTTTTTTTTTAATTATTTGATGTTGCTTTCAATGGTTGGTAAACTATAATGTTCAGCCATAAAATAGCATATAATAAAAACAGTTACTTATTTTTTTAAATATTTGTACACTGCATTTAAGAATACAACATTTTTATATAAAATACAGTATAAGCACATTTAGTACATAAAAGTTAGTAAAATTTAAATTAATTTAATTTGTTTGTTTACATCTGCAGCAATGGATACACCTCCATGAAAGTATGCAAGCGTTGTCAGTTTTCCCAGAATACATCCACGACTAGATATACTGCTAGAGTGTGGTGTTAGTTGGGACACATTAATAAGGTTTCATAAAGCAGGCTCCTTTATTCTAAAAGAAAAAGGAAAATGAGGACGAAATAAGACAGACGTATTCAATATCATTTATTAATCAGAAAATTTTTAATTAATCCCATATAGTCTACTGTTCACGTGAAAAGAGACTTAGCAGCAAATGAGATTGATGTTTCTGTTTTGATAGTTTATTGAAGACTCTTGGCTGTAGGAGGATTCTTTGTAAATAAAAGAAGTGAAGTTGCTTGCATAGCCTGTATATGGAAAAGTGGTTACAATGAGAAAAGGCACATAGATCGGAATTCTGACAAGTGGATGAATGACTTTTTCAGATGAGAACTCTGCCAATTCATCATCAACAAGCACAGTATTTACAAGTGCATAGTAGGTATCATGTAATTGCCCCCCCCCCCCAATTCTTGCTCCATGATGAGTAGTCTGGTCACTAACATTGCATTGGCCGCTCCATTCAATCCAAATATTAAATAATTTAAAACTTATATAACACACAAATCACAAAGAAATTATCAACATTAATCATATTTATTTATTATTTAGCGCACATGAAAATATTACTGAAGTTCATGTTAATGTTAAAATTAATGTCTTGGCCTTTTTTCTTCCACAATCAGCTCCCTTGCCACCATATCTTTTTAAAGGTCCCTTCATATTTACTGACTTCATCCTGATAAATGTTCATATTTTGATGTATCATAAAATCACAAACTCATCTACACTATTTAAGTACGTTTACTAAAGCTTTCATTACATTACTTGTCTTGTTCAAGACACAGTAAACTCTATGAAATATTCTTCTATTTTAAACACAGTTCTTAAACATTCATCAGTTGGGTTCATAGGTTCTCCTATCGATACAATTGAAAGCTAGTCTTGTTTGCTGGGGTACTTACTGGATGTATTTATTTGAAACTTCTGTTTTTTTTTCTTGACTCTGTAAGCCACATTGCCTCCCACCTTCTTCAATAAATTGGCTTTTTTCTTTACAACTGACTGTGCTCCATTGTTACATTTGGTCCTCACAGTTTCAATAATAATTTGTGTGTTAGTGATGGGTGCATGTTCTTCCTCTTCTGGCTGCATGCTGGTGGTCTCACAATTTTTGCCTGAAGGAAAATTAACTGTCTTGTCAGCATTATATCCATAAATTATGTTGGCCCTCAGTGTGATGACGTTGTCACGTGAACAAATCTCAATTGGTATTATAATTGTGGTGTTTCTGTTTACATAAAGAGATTTAATTCAGTGACTTACTGCTGTTGACAATGGATGATCATAAAATCCTCCCAGGCCTCTAATTTGAGAAAAATAGGATTCCAGAACATCTTGGTTACATCTAGCAGACATCAAATATGCTTCAAATTGTAATTTTTTGTAAAGTCCTTGTAGGGTACAGATATATATTGTAACGTCACAAAACGTTTCATAAAGAAAATAATTCCAAAAGTAAATTATCATAAGAGGAAGGTGAAATGAACAGAATCGAACCCAAGTAATCAAGAAAATTTAGTAATATTGTTCAATAGTTAATATCAATAATATGTAAAAACGACGAAGACTTTGACCAAGACTCGAACCCCATATATTGTTTAAGTGAAGAATAGAATAAAGCAAATATTGTAAAATAAGAGAAACAAATAATCTTAGAAATGACCAAAATGAGGTCATGACATGTTAGATTTCTAACTCAGAATAGAGCACAAAAACCAATTTATTGTGAAATAATAGATAAGATCTAGACCAATACATTATCTATATATATAAAAATTAGCTGTCACAGTGTTTGTCCGTGATGGACGCCAAAACTACTCAACCGATCTTAATGAAATTTTTTTCAAAATGTGTGATTTGTTCCAACTTAGGCTATAGGATAGGTTTTATCTCAATAAATACTATAAATATTTTTTTATTGCAAATTAATTGTTTCTATAGAACGAAACGTCGCTAAATATTTATGTTCTATAACTTTCCGGCAGATGGCAATGTAAGTCAGTGTATTGTCTGCAATCTGCTGTCAACTAAGTTACATTAGCATCAAATAGATGGCGCCGTACTTCAATGCATAATCTCTTGATGCTACAATTTATTTCATGGCACACGTGTTTTCTAGATTCGCAGACGACATAACCGTACTTTTTCTGTTTATTCGTATATCATTATTACTGTTCTGATTCCGGTATTAATTCGTATGTTCTTATTCCTTACTAAGAAATAATTGTGATTCTTGAAATTTTGAGTATAACTTTCATTCCGTTTTTCAATTTACTATTTCTTTGATGTGAATAAAAAATGTGTAAGTACCTACTTGATTTTTATTCTATTATTATTTTCTTTAGTTGATAGGGTTAATAATAATAATTATAAAGCACACGTGTTTTCTAGATTCACAGACGACATAACCGTACTTTTTCTGTTTATTCGTATATCATTATTACTGTTCTGATTCCGGTATTAATTCGTATGTTCTTATTCCTTACTAAGAAATAATTGTGATTATTGAAATTTTGAGTATAACTTTCATTCCGTTTTTCAATTTACTATTTCTTTGATGTGAATAAAAAATGTGTACGTACCTACTTGATTTTTATTCTATTATTATTTTCTTTAGTTGATAGGGTTAATAATAATAATTATAAAGCACACCTGTTTTCTAGATTCACAGACGACATAACCGTACTTTTTCTGTTTATTCGTATATCATTATTACTGTTCTGATTCGGGTATTGTTCATCTGAATCCGACTTAATTTTGATTGTTTTAATTATTTTTTCCAGAAAAATGCCGCCAAAAAAGTCTAACCTCTACAATCGGCATAGTAGAGAGTCCCGGCGCAAACGTTTTGAAAGAACTCACCAGTCGGCCGATCAAATTGAGGATAGAAACGTATCTCAAAGAACCAGGACGGCAGAGAACCGTATGCAAGAGTCTCGAGATCAGCGTGATGAACGTCAGCGACAGAATCTATTGAGAACAAGAGCAGCGCGTGAACAAAATATTGCAACATACAGAACGCGAGAACAAGAGAGACGGGAAACCAGTCGCACATTCAATCGTTCATATTTCGTTCGTCTTGCGTTCGAATATGCACCAGACATCAATTATTCTGCACATCCTAAAATTAGCATCGGTGCAATGGACAAAGAATGTCGGGCATTAAAATTTCGCAATGAAACACCTGGCATGTGTTGTGCGTCAGGGAAAGTCAAACTAACGACTCTGCCAACTCCACCAGAACCTTTAAAATCACTTCTTACTGGCCAATCGCACGATTCAAAATTATTTTTGAGCAAGATTCGAAAATTCAATTCTTGCTTTCAAATGACGTCATTTGGGGCAAGCAAAATTTGCGATCTATCAACCAATGGACGCAATTTTGAAACTACGTTCAAAATACAAGGCCAGGTATATCATACAATCGGGTCGTTGATGCCAATGCCTGACGTCGTACCAAAATTCTTACAAATTTATTTTATGGGTAGCTGTGAAGAACGCGGGACAACTCGGTGCCAGCATAATTATGAAGAAGAGAAACAACATCTTGAAACGTTTGGGAAGTGACAACAGTAAGTTCATAAGTGAAAGTATATATATATTATTAGCATAATTATATTGAACGAGCAGAAGAGAGAACAATTGTAGAGTTATTGGAAAATTTGTTGGAAAGTCGTAATCAACTTATTCAGTTGTTTAAACGAGTGTCGCCACAATTAAAAAACGACAATTTTGTCGTTATTAATGCCGACAAAGTGCCTTCAGGAGAACACGCTGGCAGGTTCAACGCGCCAACTGTAGATGAAGTTGCTGTAATAATGGTTGGCGATCCAGTTAATAGCCGGGCCATCAAAATAACACGTCGAGACAGCACTATAAGTATTATTTCTGATATTCACCGTTCATATGATGCCCTTCAATACCCGCTGATATTTTGGGATGGACAGGATCAATATCACATCAATATCAAACAGTGTGATCCAGTGACTGGTAATGAAACAAACAAAAAAGTAAGTTCAATGAACTACTACGCGCACCGATTAATGATTAGGCGTTACCAGGACAACTATATCCTTTTATATCGTCAGCTCTATCATCAATACGTAGTAGACATGTACGCTAAGATTGAAAGCGAACGTTTAAGATTTATTAGACACAACCAAGCAAAATTAAGATCAGAGGAATACATCCATCTACGAGATGCTATTACCGGAAATATTGATGGAAACTTGAACATTAATGACATCGGAAATGCGTTCATTTTACCTTCAAGTTATATCGGAGGCCCACGAAATATGCAGGAATATATACAAGACGCCATGACTTACGCACGTCATTACGGTCGTCCAGATTTGTTTATAACGTTTACGTGCAATCCGAATTGGGAGGAAATACAAACTTTGCTATTACCAGGTCAACAAGCAATACATCGTCATGATCTGACGGCACGTGTATTTAAACAAAAATTGAAATCTTTGATTTCATAGTAAAATATTCAGTTTTTGGCAAAACAAGTTGTTGGCTATATTCGATTGAGTGGCAAAAGCGAGGTTTGCCTCACGCCCATATTTTTATTTGGCTTGAAGTTAAAATCCGTCCAGATGAAATTGATCAAATAATTTCAGCTGAGATTCCCGATCCAGCAATTGATCCAGAATTGTATGAGATTGTCACCAGTCACATGATCCACGGCCCATGCGGTGTTTTTAATATGACATCGCCATGCATGGAAGATGGAAAATGTAAGAAGCGTTTCCCAATGCAATATACGAATGATACTATCACTGATATCGATGGTTAGCCTTTGTATCGTCGCCGAAACGCTGAGAATGGTGGACACACTTTCAAAATGCGAATCTCAAATCCTACAAATCAAGTTGAAATTGACAATCAATGGTTGGTACCCTAAGCACCGTTGCTTTCGAAAACTTATAAAGCTCATATAAATGTAGAGCTGTGCAGTTCTTAAAATCCATTAAGTATATTTGCAAATACGTTAATAAAGGTAGTGATTTGGCCGTTTTTGAAGTACGAAATATCAATAGAAATGACGAAATTTTACAATATCAAATGGGTAGATACATAAGTAGCAACGAAGCTATCTGGCGTATTCTAAGTTTTCCCATACATGAAAGAGAGCCTTCCGTCCAACATCTTGCAGTTGTAAAAACATTGTATTACACTGATATTCCACAATATTTTACATGGAACAAATCAGGAAAAAAATGGGTACCGCGTAAACAAGGAGAAACGAATCCTTCAATAGCGGGCATATTTAAAGCCAAAACTTTGGGATGGCTTTATACAGTACAGCCAAAACAAAGAGAGTGCTTCTTTTTGCGTTTGTTATTGGTAAATGTTCCTGGACCAACTTCTTTTGAATTTTTTCGAACAGTTAACGGTCAAGTGTTCAATACATATCAAGAAGCATGTCGCGAGTTGCAACTGCTGGAAGATGACAATCATTGGGACCTGACACTTGCTGATGCCGCATTAACATCTATGCCGAATAGTATTCGCCAACTGTTTGCAATTATGTTGATGACATGTTATCCAACACAATCATCGACTTTGTGGGAAAAATACAAAAACTACATGACTGAAGACATACTACACCGAGTTAAACAAACGAACCAATGCTTAAATATGGATTTTACACCAGAAATGTATAATGAAGCATTAGTATTGATCGAGGACTTATGTGTTTCAATTTCAAATTTGCCACTTAATCATTTTGGTATGCCATCACCAGATCGCCCGGCTACAGACTTAATTATCAGTGATTTGCAACGAGAAAAACAGTTTAACAACCATGACTTAGCTACAGTAGTTGCAAACAATGAGCTATTATTGACTGACGAGCAGAAGAATATTTACCATAGGATTATGCTGGCTGTTATGCTAAACAAGGTGGCTTTTTTTTCTTGGATGCACCGGGTGGGACCGGTAAAACATTTTTAATATCGTTGATCCTTGCCAAAATAAGATCACAACAGAAAATTGCATTAGCAATTGCATCATCAGGCATTGCTGCCACTTTGTTGGATGGTGGGCGAACGGCACATTCAGCGTTCAAGCTGCCATTAGATGTTCATAACAAGCCAAATGCAATGTGTAACATTAAAAAAAGAAGTGGAATGGCTGCAGTGTTGCAGGAAAGTTCAATAATAATCTGGGATGAGTGTACAATGGCTCATAAGCATTCACTCGAAGCATTACATAGAACTATGCAAGATTTAAACGGTAATGATAGACTGTTCGGTGGTGCTATCTTACTATTGTCTGGTGATTTCCGACAGACATTGCCAGTCATTCCTCGCTCTACTTTTGTCGATGAAATAAACGCATGCCTAAAACAATCGTTTTTATGGAGAAACGTCGAAACACTCCGATTGACAATAAACATGCGAGTTCAACTCCAAAATGATCCAGCGGCACAAGTATTTTCTAAGCAATTGCTGGATATTGGAAACGGTGAAATTGATTCTCGGCCTAATACACAATGCATAACATTGCCAGACGATTTCTGCACTGTTGTTCAAACAAAAAATGAACTAATTGAGAGTGTTTTTCCGGATATACTGACTAACTACTTAGATCACAATTGGCTTAGTAGTCGTGCTATTTTGGCAGCAAAAAATGTTGATGTGGATCTCATTAACTACCAGATACAACAATTGTTGCCAGGAGAATTGATGTCATTCAAATCAATCGACGCTACTGTGGATGAAAACGAAGCCGTGAATTTTCCAATTGAATTTTTAAATTCTTTGGATATATCAGGAATGCCACCACACAATCTTCAGCTAAAAATTGGTTCACCGATTATTCTTTTGCGTAATTTAAACCCCCCTAAATTATGCAACGGTACACGTTTGGTCATCAAAAAGATCACCGGAAATGTTCTTGAAGCAACCATTTTGACTGGAAAGTTTAAAGGAGAAATCGTCCTGTTGCCACGTATTCCGATGATACCATCAGATTCTCCAATACCATTCAAAAGGCTTCAATTTCCCATTCGTTTGGCTTTTGCGATGACCATCAATAAGTCTCAAGGCCAAACAATGTCTGTTTGCGGATTAGATTTAGAAAATCCATGTTTTTCCCATGGGCAACTATACGTTGCTTGCTCACGTGTAGGAAAACCATCGAATTTATTAGTGTTAACAAAAGATAGGTTGACAAAAAATATCGTACATCGACTAGCGCTTAATTAAGCTTTAACTATGAATTATTGTTATTAAAGGTAATGAGAGTACTTACTAATAAAATAAAAGATTAAAAAATTTATGTTGATTTGTATTGATAAATAAAATATAGAATTAAAACTTTCATGTTTCATTTGTGCTTAATTTTGTCTTCTAAACTCTTTCCTAATCACTATCAGATTTTGACTCAACTATCCGTTCTCTACTCCGTCCATTTTTAGATCAGCTCATACGCCGATGTTTCTTTGTTACTGATCATTAACAATATTATACCAAATAGTTGATTATAATATCAATTTAACATGTAATAACTAAGCCACAGCAACGCGTGGCCGGGTCAGCTAGTAATATATATAAAATAGATATATCAAATGATTTAAATCCATCATTAAAGAGGATATAAATTGAAATAAAAAAATGTAAACTTGTAACAGAAAATCAAAGTTTTAGAGTTGAGACCAATCACTCAGATGTATGTGAAAATTAATTGTTATAAAATTAAGAAAAAAAAAAACTAGATGTCAATGTCAATTAGACAAAGACAAACAAAATACTTCAAATAGAGAAATCTGTAAATTGATTAGAAATCAACGAAAACAACCAAAAACAGTGCTAAACTGAAAACATGTAGTGAACATGTAAAATTGTATAATTTATGACTTTAAAGTTATCAAAATGCAACAAACTTGTATTTTAAAGTTGAACCACAATATAAAGTAACTATACCTATAAGTATGACCACCTAAAACACTTTAAATCAAGTTATAAAACTAACTACATATACCATACTAGGTTGAGCCAAAAAACAGTCACAAAATTAGTCATATTTGACAGATTAAATGATTAATACTAGAAAGAATATAGAAAAAGGATATAATTCTATCATATACAATGGAAAAATACTTGCTCAATTGAAGACAAGCTTAATTCATAAAGAATTTTTGAGTATAAAAGTGAAATTTGTCACACACATGAAATAGCTCATCTGTACAAAGACAGTGAGATGCTAATTGAGAATACAATAAAAATAAAATGTATTAGGGAAAACCAGGTATTCCCAAATATAAACAATGTAACAAACTCTCAGTGAATATCCTAAAAATCACAGAAATAATACCAGGAAAGACAAAATACAATAAATAGCAGTGACAAGAAAAGTAGGCCGTATATTATGCCTACAGAAAAATGAAGTTATTTATATATTATGTGCATTAATACTTGTTTATTTTGTTATGTACAACTAATTATGTTATTTGTTAATGTTATAGTAAGAGCAGAGGAACTTAATTATACAATTAATTAAGAAAACTGTAATTTTGTATACATACTACAAGGTAAGGATGTGTATTTTGTGTTAATTTCATAGATTTAATTTATTAAAAACCAATCATGAAGAGTATCGTTTTAATCAGTTGAAAGCAGAGAATCTAAAAATAATAATGACATACAGATTGTAAGTAGTTCTGTAAAATTGTTTGAAAAGTACCAGAATAATTTCAGTAAAATCCCTTAGTATGAAGTAAAAGAAGTTTTTGTTCTAATGCTTCTATGGAAGTCGAATTTGTTCCATCATGTTCTATTTGCATATTCTCGAACGTTCCAGAAGAAAATTTTACTAAAAAAAAAACACCGGAAGTCATTAATAAAATTAAAACAATGCACCCTACAAAGAGTATATAAGCGAGACCAAAATCGACCCAATATTCACTTTCTGCTTTGAAACCACCAGACACTACACACACGAATTCGAAGAGAGAACTTCTAATCCAAGGCGAACTTAAGAAGAGAAATCCAATCCGAAAACTCAAACAAGGCATTTCCCTGTACCAGATGAAATACACACTTAACCTGCAAAGGAGTATATCGCTATACCGCTAACGTGCATTTTGAATACAGCAAAACACACAAATTATAATAGAACACACATAGACAAATATCCAGCGGCCCTGCCAAGGACCGATTTTTAATAGAGAAAAAATCAAATTTGGATGGTATTAGCGACATAAACAGACTTTGACAAAATCCCAAACAAATTACTGAACGCAAGCCTATATTGAGTTGATGTGGAACTAGCGCTGTGATGTCAGCAGAGCAAGGTCACGCAACGCAGTCAGCTGTTCATCGCCGGCAACTATTTCAAAGCACAGAAGCAGTACGATTTTTAAATTTTGTGCCGAGTTTTCAAATAGTAATTTGACGTTTAAATAATTACAAGTGCTTGAAGAAACGAAAATACAAAGATACGCAAGATTGGAGTCATTCCAAAAACAGTGTCCAGTGAAGGAAAAACCTACCTACCGGAACGTGAGTTGTCCAAAATTAAATTCTCTTACCTGGTATTTTTGTCACACAATTGTACTACATATATCAAACACTTTCAATTCACACAAATTTTGTAAAGCATCACACTGATTTGTCTTGATAGTTCCAAGGAGTCACGTCCTGAGTATAAAGTTCTTTTCAAAGATTAAATTCATGCGATTCAACTGAGCAATAAATTAATTAATAGCCGATACTTAATAAAATTTATTCAATAATTTCTGTAACTTTGCAATTTTTTCATATTTTTACTGTTAGTCCTTCAGCAATTTATATAAAAGAAAAAATTATTAAACGTATTTTATTTGCAACTTGACTTGTCCTGTTTATATATTTTTTACTATAACTAATTTAACGAAAAGTCAATTTAATATAATAAGAATTTCTTGGACTAAAAAATATCCAAGTGGCGCCCACACACATATTATCATAAGTTGTGTTTACAGGACTAAGTCTTTGGAGAAGAAGACAGGAGTAAGTATAAGTGCGCAGAATATAACACCCGATACCACTTCAGAATATTATAAATTGGCAGCCCAACTAGTGAGGCTTGAAAGGAAAGGAACAAGCCCGGCAACTATCAACAAATCAAGATGCCACCACCAAAAGGAAAGAAGGGGAAGAAAAACAGAACCCGAATCAAGTGTGGAAGATGGGGAGGCAATCCAAGTTGAGGAGATAGAAATAGAGTTGCCTACACCAGAAATTGAAAAACCCATGCAAACGGGAGATGAACCAGAGGAGCAAGCGGGAGAGAAAACAGATATGCAAACGGGGGAAAAACCCATACAAATGGGAGACCAAACAGATAAACCCACACAAAAAAGGGATGCAACAGAGAAACCCGAACCGGAAAAAGCAACAGGGAGCGTCGACATGAATGCAATAATGATGATGTTCCAAAGAATGGAAGAAACAATAAACAAAAATACTAATAACAGTATAGAATCGTCCAATGAAAAAACGGATAAAAAATTTGAGACGTTAATAGAATCCTTGAGTAATACTAATAAAAATATAGAATCCCTAAAACAGGATAATAATAAAAATAGACAGGAAGACAAAGCAGAAATAAAAGAAAGTATAGAATCCCTTAGGAAAGATAGACAAGAAGATAAGGAGGAATTAGATAAAAAGATGGAATCTTTAAGGGAGTATATAACTGATAAAATCAATGATAATGGCAAAAAGCTGGAAGTATTTCAGGAGGAAAATAAAAAAAGTATAGAGTCCCTGAAAAAGGAAATCAGTTCAAATTATGAAAAGGTGAACCAAAAAATCGACGATAATAAAGTCGACAGTGACAGAAGGGTAGAAACAATGCCAAAACAATTAGAAAGCTTGCAGGAAGGAAATGATACCAGTTTTAAAACCATGGAGGAAAGAACTGAAGAAACGAAACAAAGTGTTCAAACTCTCGATGATAAAGTCAGGCAAAACCAGGACGAAATTATGAAGGAGGTAGAAAAACGCAAAACGGACGTAGGAGAAGTCCGTAAAGACGTTAGCGAAAGGATACAAAGAACATATGATATAGCTAATATGTTAGACGAACAAATAAGAACTAATAAAATAATATAAAAGAAATTGATCAAAGGGAGAAAAACCTGCAGGAGAGGTTAGAAGCGCTAAGGGACACACCGATCTTGAGTACCCATACGTGTCATAGCGAAAATAGGGAGGTAATTAATTTCCAAAATTATCGCCGGAACCCTATGGAATTTTTAGAAAGGATGGAAGAGGTCATAGAGAGAAATAGGGAAACAAGATGGGACAGAATATGGGAAATGTTAGATGAAACATTCCGGAATACAAGAGATAATTGGTGGATAGCAATACGACCCGAGATAACGAACCTGAATTAGTTCAAACGTCAATTCAAGGAAAAATATTGGTCGGAAACGGCACAAAACAAGGTAAGGATGGATATATTTTACGGGAAATACGACGCGTCCAAGGGACAATCACCAACATCATATTTCCTGGGAAAAATATGTTTAGCTCGTAAATTAATACCGCCAATCCCAGAAGAATGCTTAGTAAGACAACTGGCTGGACACTATAGTTATGGTATTAAAGACGCACAATTATACCAGCAACTCAGTAAAATCACAGACTTAGCGAAATTATTAGAGAACTGCGAGTCTGCGGGAAAGTTCCAAGATTACCAACCCCCCAGTCGTAAGGTAGACTATTACAGTAGTAACAACAGGCCAAATCGGAATGGAAACGGAAATGGTAGTAGGTTCAATCCGGACAACCATAACAATAACATCCCAATAAATAACCGCAATAACAATAATCAGAGCCCGAATAACCATAACAATCCGGGACCAAATCGAAATAATTACCCAGAAAATAACTATCATAGAAATAGCTATCAAGGGAATAATTATCGGGGCAACAATTATAGAGGAAACAACTATAATTATAACCAAAGAAATAATTATCAGAACGGAGGCAATCAAGGGGGAGGTGATAGAAGAAATCAGGAGTACAGACCCCAGGTAAACTATGCGGTGGCCAATAGTCAACGACCGTACCCACATAATTTACCAACGTATGTGTATTACCCACAGCAAACACAAACAGGTAATCAAAACAATGTAACAAATAGCAGACCTATTAGTGGTAACCCAGATGTCAGACAGGAACCACAGACAAGTCAGCTACCCAACGTTCCGGGAGACCGGGCAAATGAGACAAACACTCATTTAAACTAGACGCAGCAGTGAAAACTGAGGACAGCCCTTCACTGATCCAATATTATGGGGTAACTGGACTAAGAAATAGACATGACAAAGACGGGACAGTAACAATAATAACAAATAATTATCTCAAAGATATTAGGGAGGAATTATTAGAAGAGAGATAATATAATTGACAATAATAATAATGGGAATAATGGAATAGTACAGATTAAGGCAGATATAAATGGAATAGATGCCACCTTACTAATTGATACAGGATCGAACGTATCGTTAATAGACAGTGTAGAGTTAGAAAGAATTAAACAGAATGGTAATCTACCCATACCCACTCTGCCTATAAATAATATTATACTAGTCAGAGCGACGGGGAGGCAGAATAACTCTATAAAAAAACAGGTGTCATTAGAAATGACCAGTAATGGTATAACGTTGCCAATAAGACTATTAGTAGCGAACAATTTACCAATGAATATTTTGATAGGATGTGATATACTTAGGCCATATAAAGCCATAATAACCTTAGATAACAAGGTGATAACGCTAAAGACGAAAGAGGGAATTTGGACCACTAAGTTAATTTATACCCAAGGAAATAGTCCAAGTAATGCACATTACCAGGCCATTGTAAATCATTATTATTGCGTCGATCTACCACTAAACATGCCCTTATATCAGGAGGATAACCCAGAATTATGGTTAGAGAAATTGGAAGAAATAAGGGAATTCCAAAGGACAAAAACAAAGGGTTAGATTAGCGAAGCACAGGCCGAACAATTGATTACAGTGTATAATAATTACCGACATATCTTTTCAAATTCTCCGGGCAAGGTAAAAAATTATCAGTGCACCATCAAATTTAAAACTCCTGTAGATTTCAATAAAAAGTCATATCCGATTGCTTACTCACTAAAAAATGAAGTTAGGGAGGAACTGAACAGGATGATAGAGGACGACATAATTGAATATAGTCATTCGCCCTATACTAGCCCAATCATAGCTGTGCCAAAAAAGAATGGACAGGTGTGAATACGCCTTGATGCTAGGGAGATTAACAAGATGATTATTAATGACCACACATCCCCTGGGGAGATAGAGGAAATACTCAAAACGTTTCACGGGACAAAATATATAAGTTCATGGGATACAGTATGCGGTTACTGGCAGGTAGAACTCCACCCTGATAGTAGGAAATATATGGCATTCATATTTGAGGGCAGAAACTATCAATTCAAGCGATTACCCTTTGGTTTAATTAATTCAGTGGCGGTATTTGTAAAAATAATGGACAGGACATTGGGACAGGAAGTGCTGAAATTTACTACAGTATACGTCGACGATTTACTGGTAACTTCAGCTAACTGGGATGACCATTGCAATAGGGTTGAACAGGTGTTAGAGAAGCTATCCGAGATTAATATTACCCTCAAATTAGATAAGTCCCAGTTTATTGCAAACGAGGTAAAATTTTTAGGTTTTAATTTAACCTAGCAAGGGATTACTCCATCCAAAGAGAAAGTAGAGGCAATACAGAAGTTCCCCGCCCCAAAAAACAGGAAACAGCTTCAATCATTTTTAGGAATCTGTAATTATTACAGGAAGTTTCGGTCCAATTATTCAGAACTAACTGCCAGGTTTCAAAAGCAGTTATCAGCAAAAGACAAATGGACTTGGGGACCAGAGCAAGATGGAGTGCTCAATCTGATAAAGGAGAAATTTTTAGAAGCAGTTATGTTACATCACCCCGACTTTACGAAGCCATTTTATCTAAATTGCGATGCCAGTAATGTTAGCTTAGGTGCTGCCTTATATCAGGAAGATCAGGATGGAAACCATTTAGTGATTAGCTTCGCCAGCCGTGTGCTGAACAATTGCGAACAAAACTACAATACCACAGAAAAGGAGTTATTGAGTGTAGTTTTCGCATGCGGTAAATTTCGAACATATATATTAGGATACCACATCACGGTTAGGAGTGATCACAAGTCTATCTCGTTTTTAAAACATTGCAAGTTAAATCATGGGAGGCTGACGAGATGGGTTTTGGCCCTACAGGAATATAATATCACATGGGAGTATATACCAGGCAAGCAAAACATAGCAGCCGACGTCCTATCCCACATCAATTTACAAAACAAGACATTTGACGGCAAAAAAGAACAAATAGCGAAGGTATATCATATCATTAAAAGCAGGGAGGATTTGAGAAATATTTTAAAAGATGTGAAGGCACAACAAGAGGCTGACCCAAAATTAGGAAATATTAGGAAAAGGGTACTGGAAGGCGATGAAATTGAAAATAAATATTACTGTATACACAATGATACTTTATTTATAAGGAACATCCCACACCAAGAGAATTGGAAGTTAGTAATCCCACCAGGAATAGAAAGGCCACTAATTATTGATTATCACGTTAGATACGGACACATGGGTGCCCTCAAGGTAAGGAAAGCGTTGGAAGAACAGGTATACATCAAAGGGATTAACAAAAGGTGCAACAGTCGGTACAGTCATGTGATATTTGTCAGAAGGTAAAATGTAATAACGAAAGAAAGGAAGGGGTTATGATACCCATAACATCCACCGAAAAATTAGAAAAGTTATTTCTTGATATCTGTGGACCATTTCCACGCAGCGGTGGAAGGCACAGGTATAAATTCATTGTAATTATTTTTGACCATTTCAGCAAATATACTAAGCTTTATCCGATAACTAGGGCTACGACAATGAAAATTATAGAAATTATAATAGAAAGGTATATAATGGAAGTAGGCAAGCCAAATTCTATAATTACACACCACGGCACCCAATTTAAAGGAAAGGTATGGAGAGAGAATCTTATAGAACACGGAATAAAGACGTATAAGACATCCGTGTATCACCCAAATAGTAATCCAGCCAAGAGAGTGTTGAGGGAAGTAGGACGGTTATTGGGGATCTACTGTCATGATGAACAGAAGAAATGGGACGAATACCTAGCGTCAACAGAGGACTTTCTCAATTTATCCTATCATAATACAATAGAGGAGACATCGTACACAGTTATGTTCGAAAGACCCCCACCCCGGGAAATAAAGGAGATTATTAGTTTTCCCAGCGAACCTGAATATCACTTTGAAAGAACCAAATTTTATAATAGAATATTAGAAAAAACCGAACAACAACGAAAGAAATATTTTCAGTCCCAACCAAAGGCTATTAAGTATAAAGTAGGAGAAAAGGTATTAATCCGGAATAGAGAATTGCCCAGTACTATACAAGGTATAACTAAAAAATTATTACTTTTATATACGGGACCTTTTATAATTACGAAAGATAAAGAAAATAATACATACGAAGTAACAGACACTATCCATAATAAAATAAAGGGTACGTATAATCAAGCGTCGTTAAGAAGGTATTATGAATAAAAAATATTAGTCTTATTTTTTACGGCTGTTTGGCCGTAGTCTAATGTTTTCTGCAAAACCAGACGTTTCGGCAGTGATGTCGACTGCCATCATCAGTGAAAATCGAGTGCGATAACGTGTGGTGGTATACGTTAGTTAACTGTGGTTAAGGCTGAAGCAATAAGTGGAAATTAGTAGTTTCTATGGAAATATTTCATTTCGTAAATGATTTTAAATATAAATCTTAGAACATGGAAGGCATGTATGGTTCTCCATACCTATATTTACTTCCATGTTCCTTAAGGAAATGGAAGTATGGTGATGGCAAAAAAAGTCGTGTTTAAGATTATTGCAGATTCTGACTGTACTACACTCAAAACATGAAAAAAAGTCATTTTTCGAAAAGTGTCTGTGTGTGTGTCTGTCTATAGATTTTCTCTATGGCAAACGATAACAGCCGCAAATTCTAACAGAATCAAATAATATTTTGCATACAGCCCTGATTTGTAGAGTACTCAAGACCTATTGTTTTTGGTGAAGATCGGTTAAGGGAAAGGGGTAGTTTACCTGCACCATTTTTTTTTTAATCAAGGTAATTATTTTCTATGGCAAACGATAACAGCCGCAAATTCAAACATAATCAAATACTGTTTTCCATACAGCCCTGAATTGTAGAGTTCCCAAGACCTGTTGTTTTTGGTGAAGATCGGTTAAGGGAAAGGGGTAGTTTACCAGTAACGTTTTTTGTTTTAACAAGGGTATTATCTATGGCAAACGATAAAACCAGCAAATTTAAACAGAATCAAATAATTGCTTGCATATAGCCCTGACTTTTAGTTCTCAGGACCTATTGTTTTTGGTGAAGATCGGTTAAGGGAAAGGGATAGTTTACCTACAACGTTTTATGTTTTAAAAGGGTATTTTCTATGGCAAACGATAAGAGCCGCAAATTCAAACAGAATCAAATAATGTATTGCATGCAGCCCTGAATTGTAGAGTTCTCAAGACCTGGTGGTTTAGGTGTAGATCGGTTAAGGGAATAGGGTAGTTTACCAGCAACATTTTAGGTTTTAACGAGGGTAATTTTTTCTATGACGAACGATAACTGCCATAAATTCAAACCGAATCAACTACTCTTTTGCATACCTTTTTGAGTTATACAGAACTCAAGGTTTGTTGAAGATCGGTTAAGGGAAAGGGGTAGTTTACCTGCAACGTTTTATATTTTAACAAGGGTATTTACTATGGAAAACGATAAGAGCCGCAAGTTCAAAGAGAATCAAATAATGTTTTGCATACAGCCCTGAATTATACAGTACTGAAGGTCTGTTGATTTTGGTGAAGATCGGTTTAGAGAAAGGGGTAGTTTACCTGCAACGTTTTATGTTTTAACAAGGGTAATTTTTTCTATGACGAACGATAACTGCCGTAAATTCAAAGAAAATCAAATAAGTTTTTGCATATGTTCCTAAATTGTAGAGAACTCAAGGCCTGTTGATTTTGGTGAACATCGGTTACGGGGAAAGGGTAGTTTACCAGAAACATTTTTTGTTGTAACAAGCGTAAAGTACTTAATTTTGATAAATAAAGTATCCTGATAAGAAGATCTTAATAATCCACTGTAGAAACGTAGATGAAATATCTATAAATGAAGAGGTTAGGTGAATGGGGTGGGGTAATTTTCTATAAATGAAAATTATAGTGAAAAGCGGAGGGGAGAATTTTTTGTGTACTACGTTATCGGCAACAAAGAAGTAGTTCTTTGTTAAAATTCCTTCCCGGGCTGTTTAGCCATAGTACAATGTTTTCTGAAAAAACAGACGTTTCGGCAGTGCCATAAACTGCAATCATCAGTGACAATCGAGTGCGAAAACGTGAGGTGGTATACGTTAGTGACCACAGTACTGTGGTTATGGCTGAAGCAATAAGTAGAAAGAAGTAGTTTCTAAGGAAATATTTCATTTCGAATATGATTTTTATATAAATCTTAGAACATGGAAGTCATGTATGGTTCTGCATACCGATTTTTTTGAAAAGTGTCCGTGTGTGTGTGTCTGTCTGTAGATTTTTTTCTATGGCAAATGATAACAGCTGCAAATTCAAACAGAATCAAATAATTTTTTGCATACAGCCCTGATTTGTAGAGCACTCAAGTCTTTTTGTTTTTCGGTTAAGGGAAAGGGGTAGTTTACCTGCAACGTTTTTTTTTAATCAAGGGTAATTTGTTTCTATGGCAAACAATAACAGCCGCAAATTCAAACACAATCAAATAATATTTTGTATACATCCCTGAATTGTAGAGTTCTCAAGACCTATTGATTTTGATAAAGATCGGTTAAGGGAAAGGGGTAGTTTACCCGCAACGTTTTATGTTTTAACAAGGGTATTTTCTATGGCAAATGATAACAGCTGCAAATTCAAACATAATCAAATAATTTTTTGCATACTGCCCTGAATTATAGTTCTCAAGACCTATTGTTTTTCGTGAAGATCGGTTAAGGGAAAGGGGTAGTTTACCTGCAACGTTTTATGTTTTAACAAGGGTATTTTCTATGGCAAACGATAAGAGCCGCAAATTCAAACAGAATCAAATAAGTTTTTGCATACAGTTCTGAATTGTAGAGTTTTCAAGAACTATTGTTTTTGTTGAAGATCAGGTTAGGGAAAGGGGTAGTTTACCTGCAACGTTTTATGTTTTAACATGGGTAATCTTTACTATGACGAATGACAACTGCCGTAAATTCAATCAGAATCAAATAATGTTTTGCACAGCTTCCTGAGCTATAAAGACCTCAATGTCTATTGATTTTGGTGAAGATCGGTTAAGGGAAAGGGGTAGTTTACCTGCAACATTGTATGTTTTAACAATGGTAATTTTTTCTATGACAAACGATAACTGCCGCACATTCAAACAGAATCAAAGATTGATTTGCATACGTTCCTCAATTGTAAAAGACTGAAGGCTTGTTGATTGTGGTGAAGATCGGTTAAGCGAAAGGGGTAATTTATCGGCCACATTTTATGTTTTAACAAGGGGAGTAATTGTTTCTATGATGAACGATAACTGCCGCACATTTAAAAAGAATAAAATAATTTTGTGCATACCTTCCTCAATTGTAGATAACTCAAGGTCTGTTGATTTTGTTGAAGATCGGTTAAGGGAAAAGGGTAGTTTACCTGCAACATTTTATGTTGTAACAAGAGAAATTTTTTCATGACGAACGATAACTGCCGTAAATTCAAACAGAATCAAATAATTTTTTACATATGTCCCTGAGTTGCAGAGGACTCAAGGCCTATTTATTTTGGTGAAGATCAGTTAAGGGAAAGGGGTAGTTTACCGGCCACCTTTAATTTTTTAACAAGAGTAATTGTTTCTATGACGAACGATAACTGCCGCACATTCAAACAGAATCAAATAATGTTTTGTATGCATCCCTGAATTGTAGAGGACTCAAGACCTATTGATTTTGGTGAAGATGAGTTAAGAGAAGGGGTAGTTTACCTGCAACGTTTTATGTGATACCAAGGTTAATTTTTTCTATGACGAACGATAACTGCCGCATGTTCAAACAGAATCAAATAACTTTTGCATACATCCCTATATTGTATAGAACTCAAGGCCTGTTGATTTTGGTGAAGATCGGTTAAGGGAAAGGGGTAGTTTACCTGCAACATTTTATGTTGTAACAAGAGAAATTTTTTCATGACGAACGATAACTGCCGTAAATTCAAACAGAATCAAATAATTTTTTACATATATGCTTGAGTTGTAGAAGACTGAAGGCCTATTGATTTTGGTGAAGATCGGTTACGGGGAAAGGGCAGTTTACCTGAAACTTTTTGTTGTAACGAGAGTAAAGTACTTAATTTTGATAAATAAAGTATCCTGATAAGAAGATGTTAATAATCCAGTGTAGAAACGTTGATGAAATATCTATAAATGAAGAGGCTAGTTGAACGGGGTGGGGGTAATTTTCTATAAATGAAAATTATAGTTGAAGGGGGAGGGTATAATTTTTATATGTACTACGTTATCGGCAACAAAGTAGTAGTTTGTTGTTAAAATTCCTTCCCGGGCTGTTTGGCCGTAGTCTAATGTTTTCTGCAAAACCAGACGTTTCGGCAGTATCGTCGACTGCCATCATCAGTGAAAATCGAGTGCGATAAGGTGTGGTGGTATACGTTAGTGACCACAGTACTGTGGTTAAGGCTGAAGCAATAAGTAGAAAGAAGTAGTTTCTGTGAAACATTTCATTTCGTAAATGATTTTAAATATAAATCTTAGAACATGGAAGTCAAGTATGGTTCTCCATACCGATATTTTTCATGTTTTGAGTGTAGTACAATCAGAATCTGCAATAATCTCGAACACGATTTTTTTTGCCATCACCATACTTCCATTTCCTTAAGGAACATGGAAGTAAAAAAAAAAACAGCATTAGTCTTTTTTTCATTAACAGCCATTGAAAATTTTTGGAATGTGCTAAATTTGTTTACAAATTTCAGTACATCAAAAACAAAGCGTAGAGAAAATTTTAATTTATTTATTTTTGCCTATTTCGTATGGACCCGTCAACCATAACACACTTTATATTTTTGAAATATCAAGAGGCAGACCACTGGAAACGAGATGTAAATGATAAGAAAGTAATTTCAGACAATTTATTACAGTTGCTTCACTTGAATTTGGTACAGTCGTTATACTTTTATTTTTATACTTCATCTTTAAACATACAGAAGAACACTATAAAAATATAAGTGAAATCTGATCACAAAAACAGGTACATCTGACCTCAGTAGCTTGATCAATATATATCACTAATTTGGAGAGTATTACCTGGTTTCGAAGTAAAACCTTCCAAACACTAATTGTAAAGACGGTAAACCGTAAAGACAAATATTATTCACTTCAGATTAACTCCAGTACTACATCATTTGTCAATTCTTCACTACAACACAATCCACATTTATCACTAACTTCAACGGTCAAATAGCTAAACATTAAACAACTACTTTTGAAATATTCGTAAAGACAAGTTAGCCAACCATAGAATAAAATTAAAGTCGATAACTTCATTGAACGATTACTATTGGATTACTATCATTATGACCAATTTAAAAATAGGTTATGGTGTTTGTAAAATTGTACATAATTGTATATAGCATGCATAATTGTAAACACACGTGTGCGCGCGAATCATACGTGCATAATATACATGTAACTCTAATTCTTATTCAGTACCATATACACGGATATATGTAACTATTACTGTGTATATAAAATAGATGTGCATGTATGTAGTTATATAAATACTCAAGGTTTGAATAAAATACATATATAGTTATAATACAAATAACATGGTAAACTACATACTTTTTATATGCAGTATTGTGTACCTTATTTGTATCATTTTTATGGAGATGAACGATTATTTGTTTCATGCTCAATCTGTTGTTTGAGAAACTAATATTGTTATTTTGTATTACTAAATAATTCTATTATATTGCCATATTTTACGTATCGACTATACATGTTTTACTTGCAGATTTTTCTAGAAGTAATCCCATTATCGGGGGTATATATTCTTTGTTTGAGGCGAGGCTTTGGCTCTCGATGCTCTCATTGTTCGTTGCTCGTTGAGTTGGGGCTTGGGATTGCAATTTTTTGTTTATTGGAGATATTTGTGTGCGGAGTAAAATTATTATTCGAGTGCTGAAAGCCTAATTCATGTAAGTATCGCTCACAATACATTTATTATATATCGTAAGAGATGAATGCTACGAACATAGTTCGCATATTTCACTAATTGTGAAAAGTACAGATTCTCAAAGAAGGATTTTTCTTTGTATGTTTGATAAAGTGATTGTACTTGATGGAGAATTGTAGAGAATGATATAATCAGTGGAACATAAAAGATGACTATTATTTTTAGGACAAAAAATTATTCGCTGGCGGTAAATATTTTATAATTTTATTCCAATGCAAACGCTGACGTGGATTTTTCGCTGTTGACCATATTTGCGAGCAACGCTTGCATTGTTGCATCATTTTTGTTAAATTGTTCAGCCTGTAATGTTAACGAGAAATGTTAATGTAGGGAATAATAATTAAAAACTGTTGTGGGATAATTAAATGTCAAAACAAGAGCATCTGTTATATCCTTGTCGTTTAATAGCCTTGCCAGTTTATGTAATGGTTTATGTTGAAATCGTCATTAGAATTCATTCTGTGAAATCTTGTTGAATTATTCCTTAACAGCATTTAAATTGTTGGTAACTTTTTTTGCACGTATGACTTGTAATAACAAGATTGAACAAAGTAGAATGTGTGTATTAACATTTAACTTTCAGGCACAGGCGGGGGAAAATGTTAAACCAGTCTTTGAATGATGAGATGTGATTATATTCAATTCAGCATTTTATTTTATGGCTGCCTGGTTCTGCCAATCAACTTTTTTGTAATATACTACTTAAGACAAGTAGTTACATGGTGTGGTCAGTAGTATTTAATCCGATTGAGAGATGTAATTGTCTGAAACAGTGAAAGCCTTTTTTTTTATTATAAATGTACACATCCAGAACATCACCTGTTAATATTGTGAAAGTTTTTCCCCTTAGTTGTATTATAAATTAAATCATTTTAATTTTTAGTAAATTTTATTATTCACCTGTAGGTTTTATTTTCACATTGCACGATAATTGCATATTATTATGCACTGGGTGATTGCACCAGTAGTCAGCCTTTTAACAGGGTTGCAGTACATTACAGTAAATTTCAACGAACTGATCAATTATATCACATCATTTTATTAATCAATATTACAAGAAATATGTCTGGTTTAAGTAATGCACTTAATTAACAAATTTATTTAATATACTTTGGCTAAATTTGCATATTTTCCAAGTAGTAGCAAATTCTCCAATACTCAGCCACCAAAATCCAGTGGTCAGCCATTTTGAAACCAATACTCAGCCACTAAATGCGAGTACACTTTAAGCATTTAATTTACAATATAAAAAAGAAATAACACTTGAAAATGCACCATAAACTTGTTACACATTAGCCTATCTTAAGTACAGAAATTATTCTTGAATTACACAATATCAACAGAATTATCTCGCATCAGCAAAAGTGACAATTGAACTCTCTTCTTGCTGCTAAGTCATAAGGCAATGCACGAAGTTCACTACATTTTAGATGAAACCACTTCGAACAACTGTCACACCCGATATTTTTTAGCGCATCGTCTTCAACATCACTAATAAGTTCATCATTGCAAACAGCGCACTGTTGCCTAACATACTTTTCTTGCGTCATAAGATCGGCTCCACTTTCATCTGAACTGAATCGGCTATTTTTTTGTTTGTCTTTACCCTTTCCAGACTTTTTCTTTAAAACTTTTTGTGACTTTCGATTTTCTCGTTCCTGTTTTCTGTGTGCTTTTAATTCTTCTTCCTTACTTTTAGCCAAATCCTTTTTACTGTAGAACTCTCGCCATGCTGCTGATGAAATAGCACTTGGTGGTCTCTCTGTGGCAGGCCGTTGCTTTCTTGTACTTGATAAGGGACCTGGCCAGAATAAATGATTTTCAAAATGGGAACTGGTATTTTTCACAGCTTGAGAATGTTGTGAATTTTCTTTATCACAAACTTGTATTTCTACATGTGAGGCTGAGCTTTCTTCGGATCTCATACTATTTTCTTCCACTGAAGCCACACTCGTCAAAATGCCTGTTCCTGTGATAGCTAGTATTCTCTGTGCGTACAGGAGACAATTCTTCATGCCCACAGGTATGATCATTTTTGATGTTGTCTGAAATTGTTGAAATAGGGGTAGGTGTACTTGAAGTTTGAATAACATCATCACAATCCACATCATACACACCCGGTTCAATGTCAAAATCCACGTTATCAAGTTCGATTGCCATGGGCACAGAATCTAGAAGCACTGACTGAGCACTGGTTGTGACATCTTGTTCGTCTGGAACGTGCGAAGTTGAAGCTGAAGACAGTTGAGCTTTATGAATTTCTTCTAGCACAACATCAACATTCACTCCTCTGTCAGAAAGACTTCTTCTTATACCACTGATTACACATTCAGCAGACGTGAAATAATGGTCCTGCAGTTGGATTGTAGTCTCTGATGTAGCCCGGTTCATCACTTCAAGTGTGTTTTATATACATTTGGTGTAATCCACGGCATCAGGATTAAATGGATACAATCCACACTTGCGAAATCCATTCTGTATTGTGCTTGCGAGTTCAGCATTTTTTAAAACTGTAGCCAGCACTGGACAAAAGGTAGCTTTAGTCAGCATTGCCACTCTCGGACCGTCTTTTTCCATTGTGGCTTGAAGACACTCACATCAGCAGGCTGCATCATGTGTGTAGTATTGGGTGGCAGGGCATACAAAATTATGCCACTGTTACTGCAATATTCACTAAGCTCCATTGTCAGATGGGTTCGATGGCCATCTACCAACAAAAGAACGGGCCTCTTTATGTTGTTTTCATCAATCCATTTCTTGACTCCGTCTACAACATATTCGTAAAAAATTTCACTTTTCATCCATCCGGAATCAGATCGTCCAAGGAACCAGTCTGGCGGCATGCTCTCTACATCTCTTGGTGGTCTCACATACGGAAATACAACCGTCGGTGCAATAGTTTTGCCAGATGCCGTAAATACTAACAGAAGAGTGATTGTTTCTTTTGCATTTCCTAACTGGAGTTCATAAACATTTTTCCACCCTTTTGGTGCTATCACCTTTCCTGTTTTGGGACACATGCTGAAACTGGTTTCATCCCCATTCATAATCCTGTTAGTATCTGATAGACTATCTGCACTATTAATGTTTTCTAAATAGACAGTAAGTTCCCGAAACCATTTCCTAATCATTTCCTCCATTACAATGGCACGTCCTTTCGTTATACCCTCCGGAACACGATCTGTCAGAATATTATGGCGCCGAAGAAAGGAACTATACCATTTCTTGCCTGGTCGTCCATCTGTAAATGGACTTTTTCGGTTACCTGCCAAAATAATAGTTTGGACAGTGTTCAGCAGGTCATCCTTTTTTCGTGGAAATCCGCATTTGCTCAACTGTATCAACCAATCTACTAAATGTGTTTCTTCATCTTGGCTCAGAACAGTTTGGGGACCCATTTGCCTTGCTCCTTCTTGAATTCTACCATGTAATCTGTCCTGCAAAGTACCTCTTGGGACACCATAACGACGACTGGCTTCTCTAATACTCAAATCATGTTCTCGTATTTCAAATAAGGCGTCTGTTAAGGCTTTCTCATCGTATTGGTGAATTGGTCGTTTCACACCTTTAGTTGGAGCCATGAGAAATTCAGCATGTAGGACCAATCCGTATCTGTAAAATACACGTTAAGTGGTACTTTAGTCAGTCCATTTTAGGGTTTTATAAGATGGCTGACTATTGGTTAGGAAGACACCAGTAGTCGGCCTTCCTGTCATTACATGGGCTGACTACTGGGTTTACTGTGGTAAAAGCACTGTATCATTGCAGAATAATAAGGGTCAAGTTCTAAGCTTTCCGAAAGTAGAAAATGGTTCTTAAAGTCAATGTAAGGCCAAACACCAGTAGTCGGCCGCCCAGGCTGACTACTAGCTTCTACGCTGCAGTTCACTCTCATATAGTCAGCCCCCTCGAAATACATAACCCTACTTCACTTAAACACATTTTTAAGCACGAATTGTCTATTTTAGAATATTTCAAGTGGTATTAACTTGATTCTCCATGATTAAAAACTTGCATAACAAAATACTGACCTTCCTAAAATGTTGCTTAATGTTCTGCAATTTGAAACATGAACACGCGTAATCACCACATGCTACTCTAGGATCACACTTGAGGGCTGACTACTAGCTCAGCATTGCCCGCACGAGGTCAGTATAAACAAGAGAGGCATGGTAAGGTGTGGCTGAGAACTGGGGAACCAACAGAATGCGCTTCTGTCGTCAGATTTATTTATTCTTTTAACTTTTTTCTCATGATGGCTGACTACTGGTGGGCGGCTGGGAATAGGATCACCTACCCTATGTAAGGAACACTAATATGTGAGGCAATAACAAAATTTATCAGTTCACATTCTTAGTAATAACGGTTACCTGCACACGCGGTTTTCAATAGGGATATTGTGTTGCAGTGGAGAGATGATGTAAACTGGTAATTGTTTGATCTCATAAAACTGCACCTTTTGCAGTTTTTTTTTTATGAAAACTACTTCAAATGTGCATTTTTGTAGCATTGTAGTCAAAACAAAATTTTTCAAAACATTTCACTCGTCACCACTGATCTGACAAAAACTTTTTGTACTAAGGCCAATTATGCTAAGGGATCCATAATGTAAAAGTTTTTTGTTTATTAATTTTCTACTGACAATTCATGTCTAAATTAGCTGCATGCATGGTAAACTTGATTTTTTTTTTTCTTGGCAAACACATTTTTCGTTTACACACCACATACTGTATGTTGACAGACCTCTGCATTTGTTTCGCTCACCCAGCATTGGCATCAAAACGGCAGCCTTTAGCCAGCAACTGATTTTCAGTTTATACTAAAATCATCACTCATGTTACAGACATCAAAAAGTTAGATTGCAACAGTTGACCCTTAAGTTTACAGCTAAGAGATGATCATGTTCTAATATGAGAAACTTTGTGCGTAACATGTGTGATTTCTAATAATTTTGGCTCCTGGAAACAGAATTCATTACCTCGACTTCCAGTACTTTCAGAAAAATGTTTCAACTACTATACTACGGATGGTATTTAGGGTAGTTTTCACAAAAATTGACGCTTTCTGCATTTATACCTCACTGATGAAGGAGCAAACCACTCCGAAACGTGCGTATGAGGATATAACAAAAAGTAAGTTTTTTCACAAGTGAAAGTGCGTTAATTATTAATTGTTTCACAAAAATGTCGGAAAAGGGTATGATTCATTAAGATCAAACAATTACCCTTGTTTAAAGAGTACATTTCAATATAGTTTTCAATAGGAAAAATGTTCAACTTCATTTGTGTTGTCTTGTTGTGATTTCAGACCACTACACTTTTAACATGTTTATTCAGCAATTCTCAAAAAACGTTAGGCACTGAATGTGCCTGCAAACAGTTTTACACACGCATCTGTATACATTGTATGTATATGTACATATAATTATAGGTGCCCAAAAATATTAGTTGCTATTCCCACCTTCAGTGTTAACTTAAATGTTTTATCAACCGTCATGAAGATCTTAACTTGAACTAGTATTGTTAAGTGTAATGGCTAATAATGATAACAGTTAATGTGTAACAAGATACTAAAATCCAACTAGAAAATTAATGTACTTAACTTGCATTTTAATTAAGTACTTTTGAGTGTGATAAGTATTTATTCTTACTTTTTTGTATTATATAGTACATATTACAACAAACGCTGATACAAACCATATTCACATTGTTGATAAACTGCTTACTATCACTTTCTTCCAGTGCTGGTGATAGTATATAGTTTTACTTTTTCGCCAGTCTTTGTAGAAGCCAGTAGTTTGAACCCAGTAATTCTTAGTTTCAAAACTCAATTACAAATTCGGTTATCTTAATATTTTAAGAAAACTAAATGTTTTAGAGGCAATGTGTAAAACTAAGCTTTTTCACTAAACTGAAATTGAACTTTCCATATTTTCTCCAGTTACTGCTAAACAAAGACAGTCTGTGTGGTAAGTGACAGGACATGTATTTTGTTAAGATTCTAATGTTTCCAATAAAATAAATTCTGTAATCCAATACAGTTTATTTTTATTTTTTTATCAGGCGAAAGTGTGATTTTATCTAATTTCACAGGAGCGTAATATCAACTCAACCAGAATTAAAACATACTTAAATTTTCTTATTTCAGTAGTTAAAATATGTACACCAAAACAATACATCAAATTTTCAACTCATCTGGCGACATGGGTTAACATTAATATGCGTCTGGTATTAACATTACCACAGATACAAAAAACAACTGTAAGATTTCTTCTGTAACCGTACAGCCTTAGATTGACAATGTTTGGAATTTGGTGAAAGTTTTTTTTTTAATTTTGGCCTTTTGATGGCACCTCTTGTTCAAATTGTCAAAACAAACAACCTAGTAGACCATATCGCAAATTTAATTTTAAACTTCTTGCAGAACAGTTTCATACAAAATAAATAGGAAATATCTGTAATATTGTCTAATATGTGGTCATTAATTCTTTGGTACTTTGTAGGCACAATTGGTGTCACAGTATTATCTATAGTCCATGTCAGGTTACAGTAAATATACATTAGAATATCAGTTTAGAGCCTTGAAACTGACAAGTTTGTTTTCTTTGTTACAGAAAAATGCAAATATTCGTGAAGACATTGACAGGAAAAACTATCACTCTAGAAGTTGAACCTTCAGACACCATTGAAAATGTAAAGGCTAAGATTCAGGACAAGGAAGGCATCCCGCCAGACCAACAGCGTTTAATTTTTGCAGGAAAGCAACTGGAAGACGGTCGCACTCTCTCAGACTACAACATTCAAAAGGAATCCACACTCCATTTGGTTCTTAGGCTTAGAGGAGGTATGCAAATATTTGTGAAAACACTCACTGGGAAAACTATCACTCTGGAGGTTGAGCCTTCGGACACCATTGAAAATGTAAAGGCCAAGATCCAGGACAAGGAAGGCATCCCACCAGACCAGCAGCGTTTAATTTTTGCAGGAAAGCAACTGGAAGACGGTCGCACTCTCTCCGACTACAACATTCAAAAGGAATCCACACTCCATTTGGTTCTTAGGCTTAGAGGAGGTATGCAGATATTTGTGAAAACGCTCACTGGCAAAACTATCACTCTGGAGGTTGAGCCTTCGGACACCATTGAAAATGTAAAGGCCAAGATCCAGGACAAGGAAGGCATCCCACCAGACCAGCAGCGTTTAATTTTTGCAGGAAAGCAACTGGAAGACGGTCGCACTCTCTCCGACTACAACATTCAAAAGGAATCCACACTCCATTTGGTTCTTAGGCTTAGAGGAGGTATGCAGATATTTGTGAAAACGCTCACTGGCAAAACTATCACTCTGGAGGTTGAGCCTTCGGACACCATTGAAAATGTAAAGGCCAAGATCCAGGACAAGGAAGGCATCCCACCAGACCAGCAGCGTTTAATTTTTGCAGGAAAGCAACTGGAAGACGGTCGCACTCTCTCAGACTACAACATTCAAAAGGAATCCACACTCCATTTGGTTCTTAGGCTTAGAGGAGGTATGCAAATATTTGTGAAAACACTCACTGGGAAAACTATCACTCTGGAGGTTGAGCCTTCGGACACCATTGAAAATGTAAAGGCCAAGATCCAGGACAAGGAAGGCATCCCACCAGACCAGCAGCGTTTAATTTTTGCAGGAAAGCAACTGGAAGACGGTCGCACTCTCTCCGACTACAACATTCAAAAGGAATCCACACTCCATTTGGTTCTTAGGCTTAGAGGAGGTATGCAGATATTTGTGAAAACGCTCACTGGCAAAACTATCACTCTGGAGGTTGAGCCTTCGGACACCATTGAAAATGTAAAGGCCAAGATCCAGGACAAGGAAGGCATCCCACCAGACCAGCAGCGTTTAATTTTTGCAGGAAAGCAACTGGAAGACGGTCGCACTCTCTCCGACTACAACATTCAAAAGGAATCCACACTCCATTTGGTTCTTAGGCTTAGAGGAGGTATGCAGATATTTGTGAAAACGCTCACTGGCAAAACTATCACTCTGGAGGTTGAGCCTTCGGACACCATTGAAAATGTAAAGGCCAAGATCCAGGACAAGGAAGGCATCCCACCAGACCAGCAGCGTTTAATTTTTGCAGGAAAGCAACTGGAAGACGGTCGCACTCTCTCCGACTACAACATTCAAAAGGAATCCACACTCCATTTGGTTCTTAGGCTTAGAGGAGGTATGCAAATATTTGTGAAAACACTCACTGGGAAAACTATCACTCTGGAGGTTGAGCCTTCGGACACCATTGAAAATGTAAAGGCCAAGATCCAGGACAAGGAAGGCATCCCACCAGACCAGCAGCGTTTAATTTTTGCAGGAAAGCAACTGGAAGATGGCCGCACACTTTCAGATTACAACATCCAAAAAGGTATGTAATCATTTCTTATTCTCCTCTTTGTATGAGCTATTGTAATTTTGTAGATCTTATATTTTCCAAATAAATGTGTACAATTAATTATAAATGAAGTGTAGTTTACATATATTTTTTGATGTTTAATATTATTTTAGTTCCGTTTTCTGAAGGGATGTTCATTTTTAGAATTTCTTTGGTATTAACTGTACTTTAATAGTATTAAAGTGTGAACCTATTTTACTGTATTAGAATTATGAACTTTTACCGTTTTAAACAATTTTTTATTACAATTGATCTATAATTAAGATTGCAGTGTCCAAGTCTGGTTACATTATTGTACACTTGTTATTTGGTAAGTTATTTGTGCGGAAATGTTTCTCTAGTAATAAGATATTAGACAAACTTTTTTTTATCACTGGACACCACAGAAAAGATATATATATATATATATTGCGACAACACAAATTACTAAACTATTGGCGCATAGGATATGATAGTATGTGTATTTCAAATTACAAGTCTATATTGGAGGGTTTAAGATTATTTATTGTACAAACACAAGTTATAGTTTATATGGTATATTTGAAATGTACAGAATGTAATGTTTGATATAGAGTCTTTCTTTTAAAATGTTAAATAATGTTCATACGCAAGACGTGATACGTTACATAAGAAGACTCCCACGATGATGTTGTTGAAGAGAAGGGCCGGTCTTTGCGGTATAGATGGATCGTCAGGTGTGGCTTACAAATGACAGACGTTTCACCAGAAACGTTTACAGCTGGGCTGGCGTCCTGTAACAGCTTGGCTGATGTCCTGTAATAGCTGGGCTGGTCCTATAACAGCTGGGCTGATGTCCTATAACAGCTGGGCTGATGTCCTGTAACAGCTGGGCTGATGTCCTGTAACAGCTGGGCTGATGTCCTGCAATTCCCATGATGAATCCGACACTTCGCACACACAACGGTACTACGGATTTTATCACTCGCAAAACTTATATAGAGTTTAAGACCAAGTAATATCTCAGGTGACAGTGAGTTTAATCAATAACGGTATATTGAGCTTATACCTCTCCGGCTTCTTCAAGTGTTCTCGCGAATATCAAGGTCTACCGCGATCAGCAGACCACCCTATGAGGAAATCTTGCACTAGCACGGAAACGTCTTGATGGAACTATTGCGTAACAATTAATACTACTGTCACTGCGGAAAATCTCGCACAGTGATACAGTTACACTCACTTCTTACACACGTAATACTACAATATTAATATCGTGTGTAAAGATATAAATCAATTGTTATGCGTCACACGCGTTACTATCCCGAAAGGTCTTAACAGATCCTTGCAAGCGGTAGAGTCTTGTACAAGGAATTGTATGTACCGTTCGTGGTAGCAGCAGTGAAGAACTGCTTGTAATTTTTCGCACAATGCGTTAAAACACTGGTGTGTGCAAATGTACCACACACACAGTTCTGAGTCTTCCCGTTTCACTAGCGACGAATAGTTTTTACAACACCTTACAAGCGGTAGAATTCTTGTACAAGGAGTGCACGACCCGTTCGCGGTAGATGGCGTAGAAGAACTGCCTGTGTAACGACAGGCTTAAGAAAATTTCCAACCACCAGTCCGCATTCTATTGGTGGATGGAAGTCACATGGTTAGTAAAAGTGACAATGCACTTTTCATGCATCAGAGTGCATTTACCTTGTAACAGCATGCATAGCGGTAATCAGACTACTCGTATCTCATGCATGCTGCCTACATATTAATAATATACATGAACGTAAACAATAGTCCGACAGGTATAGGGATTGTAGTGATACACACGTCTCAGTTCAGTTAATGGCCACACAACGATAATACTTCACGCGCCACCCGGGAAACGTTTACCCTCGCGCACGCGCGCACATTTCCACTAACACAGTACATGGATCACCATAAATAATAATGCACAGTTTTTTTAAACTAAACCCTTAACCTTACTAAATACAATTGATAACAACCAAACTTAACCATCTACCAAAATATAATATGAATGTCCGTTGTCTGTGTAATATATGACTTGCCCCGCCTATCATGATCCTGTGATTCGTTGCAGGATTAACTCCCTCCCGCATAAAAAAAAAAAAATTTTTTTTTTTAAATATAACCACAACAACTTCCTAATCCTGAAATAATAATAATACCCTCAAACTAAAATCAAATAAACATCCTCAATTAATACTAACATTACCAACTGTCACTTTGACAGAAGCATCAATTCACAAGACACGTGGTAACCTTCAAACCAAAACAAACACACATGTTCTTGACACACAGATAACGAAATCTTATGCAGGATCATAGCGTACACAGACAACATTCCTTATCTAAACTAGATTATTGTTCACTCTCAGAGTCATCTTACATACAACATTTAAACCTGAACTTGACATATTTAACATCACTACACATTCTTACCCCTATATCCTGACATTAATTTCTGAGTTTACGGATCCTTTGTATAATACTTCCTCAATGAGGACGCATGGAATTTACCAATCGCACGGTTGGTATTTGGGTTGGTTAAGATAAAGGTATTTTTCCCAACTTGCTCCGACAGGGTATACGGACCATTATACAGCCTAAAAAACTTCGCGGCTGTGTTGTCCTCCCTTCTTCCAACATTTAATGCTCGTAAAAGCACACTCTCTCCAGTCTTGAACTTGACTAGTTTATGTTCCGCATTAAATTTCTCCGTGCGCTCCTCGGCGCACTTTTTAATGCGTCTTCTAGCCTCGATTTTCTTTATCTCAACTGGTATAGGCATATTATGTGTCGCTATCCTTTCAATGTGTTTACCCCAGACCCGGCCTGGCATTTCTCCGGTTTGGAGTTCATTCGGAGTATACCCAGTAGTAGAATTATAATTTCCATTTATGGCATACTCAAAAAATTCTAGGAATTCCGGCCACTTACTCTGGTTAGTATTACAGTACGTACGGAACAACCGTCCCAACTCCTTGTTGACCCGCTCGGCCAAGTTACCTTGCGGTCTCCGGATCGCTGTCAAGACCGTCTGGACCCCGTGTTTCTCAAGCTCGGAGTGCCACTTGGTGTTCGTAAATTGCTTACCTTGATCTGAGAGTATCTTCCTTACGGGACCATTTTTCGGCATGTATTTATTTAGCATAATGTTTATGACAGCCGACGTAGTAGGTCTACCAATAGCATATAGGCTAACATGTTTGGTAAAGGCATCCGTAACAACCACCAGGTTCTTCATTCCACGTGCTGCCCGAGGAAGTGGACCCAAAAAATCAATGCATACAAGGTCATTTTTATTACGGACGACAATGTTACCCATTTCAACCTGTGTATGTTGGTTCGGATATTTCGCTGTTTGGCAGATGTGGCATGAGCGGAGTATGGCCTTTATTTTCCTGGTCATATTTAGCCACACAAAATCCTCCCGCATTGCCAGGTAACATTTATAAGGCCCCGCATGAGCCAGACTCTCATGACACATCCAGGTGAGGTCTTCCACCATGGCGTCCGGTACCATAATCTTCCATCCGCCATTGATAATTTTATACACTACGTCTTTATATATTCTGTACTAAGGGTTTTCTTGTATCCGGATAGCGTCACATATCCGCTTCAACTTTGTGTCACGCTGCTGTTCCATACCAATATTTCTTAGCTTATTTTTGAGACTGTCTTCTAATTTATATTTGACAGCTAGAATTTGAACCTCCTGGTTATTAGACGCATGACGTTCTTCCACCATTGGAGGGTATCGGCTTAACGTGTCAGCTGCTTGGTTCTCGCTTGCCTTACAGTACTTAATGGTAAAGTCGTACTCTTGGATGGCCATGATCCAACGGGATATGCGAGCGTTCGCTAACTTGCAGCGCAACATGAACGATAAGGCCTGGTTGTCCGAAAGGATTTCGAAGTGTTGTCCAACCAGGTAATAACGAAATTTACTAATGCAGTACACAATAGCCAATATTTCTTTCTCCGATGTGAAATAGTTACGTTCGGCCCCTTTTAGTGACCTACTACTGTGCGCAATTATTTTGTTTTCGCCCTTCTCATTCCGTTGGTAGAGTACCCCTCCAATGGCATAATCAGAAGCATCGCAATTCAGGACATATGTGCCCCTTTTCTCAGGATGAAACACGTGCAGGTTTCTACTATACAAATTTTTAGTCGCGTCGAAAGCATGCTGATGACGCTCCTCCCATCTCCATTTATTACTCCTACGAAGTAGTTCTAACAACGGCTCAATTGTCCCAGAATATTCTGGAGTAAAACGTCTGAAGTAACCAGTCAATCCGAGGAACGCTCTGATATCCCTGGGTTTTGTGGGTTTCGGGAACTCCATGATCGCATGTATTTTTTCCGGGTCCGTTGTTATACCTTCCGCTGAGATAATATGACCCAAAAATTTAATTTGCGATTTCCCGAATTCACACTTTTCAAGATTGAGAGTCAGGTTAGCGGCTTGCAATTTCTGAAATACAATCTTGAGATGTTCAAGATGTTCTTCAAATGATTTGGATATGACCAAAATATCATCAACAAATATGCTGACGAAGTCCTCCACCTCGGGTCCCAGAGCTAACTCCAAACATCTGACCATGGCCGCTAAACTGGTAACCAAACCAAATGGAACTACTTTAAACTGATAGCATTTATTTCGATATGGAAATGCTGTGTATCTTCTCGACTCCTTGGCAAGGGGAATCTGCCAGAATCCACTTTTGAGATCAAGGCGAGACATGTATTTAACCCCTTGACATTTTATGAATAAGTTCTCCGCATTCGGAGCACAGTCGTAGCATTTTTTTGTAATAGAATTTAGATTTCTCATGTCGAGACATAATCGAATGTCGTTATTTTTCTTTTTAACAACAACCATAGGATTTAAAAAATTGCTATCAGTTCGTTCAATCACACCATTCTGAAGCATACTCTTAACTTCGGCATCAACCTGTTGTTGATAGTGAAGGGGGATGGGGTACGTCTTCCGTACAAATTTATTTTCATCCGTGACCTGAATACTGTGTTCATAAACATTCGTGACGGTAGGATTTTTGGAAAACACAGATTCAAATTTATCAAGCATACTTTGCAGCTTATCTTGCTCATTGCTCGTTATCTGCCTGCTGTGAGTCCGCAGATTATGTGTTATCTTATCGGCAAGTTGAACCGCTGGGCGAGTTATAGTAATAGGTTCACAATCAGACCCCATCTTACCCCTCCTGCGTCCTAACCTGATATTGTGTTTACTATTATTTACTGTACATTCTAGTAATTTATTTGGAAAATCAATGGTCGCGTGCAGTTTATTTAATGTGTCCACTCCCAAAATAACATTATACACGAGTTTCTTGACCATAAGCACAGTGACCTCTATTTCCATTCCCTGAATGGATACTGTTATCATAGCTTGACGGTCAACCCTCTGAGATTCACCCGTCGCTGATTTTATGATTTTGTGGGCTGCTGGCAGAATCGGGATTTTTTAAAAATGTTTCCTGTGCCTCTCTAGGAATCGCTCATCCATTAACGAAATTTCTGCGCCGCTGTCAAATAAAACTTCGCCGACACATCCGTTAATTTTCGCGTTGACAATGAGGTCAGTGTCATTTTCAACGCTAATACCTTTCTCATTTTCCTTACTATGGTTATTGCAAATTAAACTATCTCTAATTACGGCAGGATATAGGCCGGACACTACAAAGTTTTTCTTATAATTAACATCTTTCACATTTGATTTATTGAACTGCTTTTTATATTTACACCGGGCTTTTGAAACTTCATTCCTACCTTTACGTGTATTAGTTATTCTGTTGCACGGACTCACGCCGTGCAGCCTTACACGTTTTTTGACTGTTCTATATCGGAATCCTCTTCCTCTACTACTGCTACTTTATTGGCACTAAATTTTTGATTGGTATTTCTATTCGACATCTTAGGTCTTTGTTGTTGTTGCGACTGTGTTTGCTTAGTTTGATTTTGATATTGAAAACTTTTATGCGGTGTTTCATTACTGTTACCATTGGTAATCGGGTTGTCGATACCTTCCCATTTTGCAAGTAATGTGAGTAGCTCATTCCACGACTTAACTCCTTGCGTAAGGACGGCCACCTGTATCCCGCGTCCAAAGTGGTGCGCAAGTTTACTTACCATGTCAGGTTCGGTTAAGCTAGGCTCAAGATATCTAGCTCTGGATATCAACTGCATCACATATTCATCTTTAGGACCTCTGGTATTGGAATATTTTCCAAACTCCAGCTGCGTACGTATCTTCCGCTGGATCTCCTCATTCCAGTATCTAGCTCTGAAATGTCTTACCAGGTCTTCCAACGTGTTGATTTTATCCTGGACGATACTAAACCACTCCGCAGCGGTACCCTTAAGTCGCCGCACTATGAAATTAATTCTATCCGCTTCACTTAAGGTATCACCAATTTGCTCCAGATCCCGCTGGCAACTTTGAATGAAATCCATGGGGTTTTCATTCTGCCGTCCATAAAATCTTTGCTGTGAATTAACGTCATCCAAAGTCTTATATACATACGTAGTACAGTTTAGTGGTGACGAGGTACTTTGCAATCGTGACACTTGCTGTTGCAGCTCTTGAATCCGCACGTCTTGCTCGGCCATTAATTCACTCACCGTGGATCTGTGTTGTATTACCTGCTCCTCCATTCCAGCGAGTTTCTCACCATACTCATTAAGTCGTGACTTATTAACCTCCAAACTCGCCTCTATATCAGCTTTCATAGCTTCCACGGTCTCGCTAATACGCTTTTCTGCCGCTTCTATCATTTGTTTGCTTTGTTTAGATTGTTCCTGCACAGCCGCGTATAATTTCTTGTTCTCATCATGGAGTGACTTGTTTTGTTTCCCGGCTTCTATTTTACCAGATTTAATTTCTTCTTTACTGGCTTTCTGCTCTTCTTTAATTGCTTTCATTTCTTCTAATAAGGCCGCTAAAGCATTCTTGATTTCAACAGTATCCGCCATAATGATTAAAATTTAATTTAAAATTTTAGTAAATTTAAATTTATTGATTTATACGCAAAGCAAGTTATTATTATCACAACAAGATTAGAACATATGGTAACCAGTTTATATGCACACAGAAAGCAGTTCAAAACATCAACATGTAAATACCTTATCTAACATACAACAACTAATAATCTACCTCCAATATACTGATAAAATCTGTTCATATATGATATACAAGAGAATATGCACTAATGAAAAATTATACCCTCAGATTTTCATATGAACAATACACATACACTTTTTTATGTTAATTATATTTATACGTCGGAGTTTTCCAACAAATTTTATATTCATAGACAAATATGTAATAGCGTAAATTTACCGCTATTTAACGAGCCCCACGTTGCTAAGCGCCAAAATATCTCTATGCGACAACACAAATTACTAAACTATTGGCGCATAGGATATGATAGTATGTGTATTTCAAATTACAAGTCTATATTGGAGGGTTTAAGATTATTTATTGTACAAACACAAGTTATAGTTTATATGGTATATTTGAAATGTACAGAATGTAATGTTTGATATAGAGTCTTTCTTTTAAAATGTTAAATAATGTTCATACGCAAGACGTGATACGTTACATAAGAAGACTCCCACGATGATGTTGTTGAAGAGAAGGGCCGGTCTTTGCGGTATAGATGGATCGTCAGGTGTGGCTTACAAATGACAGACGTTTCACCAGAAACGTTTACAGCTGGGCTGGCGTCCTGTAACAGCTTGGCTGATGTCCTGTAATAGCTGGGCTGGTCCTATAACAGCTGGGCTGATGTCCTATAACAGCTGGGCTGATGTCCTGTAACAGCTGGGCTGATGTCCTGCAATTCCCACGATGAATCCGACACTTCGCACACACAACGGTACTACGGATTTTATCACTCGCAAAACTTATATAGAGTTTAAGACCAAGTAATATCTCAGGTGACAGTGAGTTTAATCAATAACGGTATATTGAGCTTATACCTCTCCGGCTTCTTCAAGTGTTCTCGCGAATATCAAGGTCTACCGCGATCAGCAGACCACCCTATGAGGAAATCTTGCACTAGCACGGAAACGTCTTGATGGAACTATTGCGTAACAATTAATACTACTGTCACTGCGGAAAATCTCGCACAGTGATACAGTTACACTCACTTCTTACACACGTAAGACTACAATATTAATATCGTGTGTAAAGATATAAATCAATTGTTATGCGTCACACGCGTTACTATCCCGAAAGGTCTTAACAGATCCTTGCAAGCGGTAGAGTCTTGTACAAGGAATTGTATGTACCGTTCGTGGTAGCAGCAGTGAAGAACTGCTTGTAATTTTTCGCACAATGCGTTAAAACACTGGTGTGTGCAAATGTACCACACACACAGTTCTGAGTCTTCCCGTTTCACTAGCGACGAATAGTTTTTACAACACCTTGCAAGCGGTAGAATTCTTGTACAAGGAGTGCACGACCCGTTCGCGGTAGATGGCGTAGAAGAACTGCCTGTGTAACGACAGGCTTAAGAAAATTTCCAACCACCAGTCCGCATTCTATTGGTGGATGGAAATCACATGGTTAGTAAAAGTGACAATGCACTTTTCATGCATCAGAGTGCATTTACCTTGTAACAGCATGCATAGCGGTAATCAGACTACTCGTATCTCATGCATGCTGCCTACATATTAATAATATACATGAACGTAAACAATAGTCCGACAGGTATAGGGATTGTAGTGATACACACGTCTCAGTTCAGTTAATGGCCACACAACGATAATACTTCACGCGCCACCCGGGAAACGTTTACCCTCGCGCACGCGCGCACATTTCCACTAACACAGTACATGGATCACCATAAATAATAATGCACAGTTTTTTTAAACTAAACCCTTAACCTTACTAAATACAATTGATAACAACCAAACTTAACCATCTACCAAAATATAATATGAATGTCCGTTGTCTGTGTAATATATGACTTGCCCCGCCTATCATGATCCTGTGATTCGTTGCAATATATATATATATATATATCTACAGTTCTGTTATTTAAAGAATGGTAGGTAAAAAGTTGTTAGAGCAGGGAGTAAATGGTGGATTGTTGCTAATGTGGACGTACATAATCGCATGTTGTGGTCATTCTCTCTCTCTTTCACACACATACACAATACAATACAATGACAGTAGTCATTCTTTTTAGCTCTAACCATCAGCATCATAATCACTACTACTGCTGCTGCTGCTTTTATTTTCCAGTAAACTGCTGTTCTCTACTAACTGTAGTATTAGGACATCTTATAAAAAATTCTTTATCAAATAGCTTTTCCAATTTCTGTATTACTTTAGCCAGTCCACTTTTTTTTTTGTCAGCAGCATGTTCTCTTTTACATGACGCCATATAATTTCAACGAGATTGAAGTGACATTGGTAGAGTGCCAACCTTACCACTCCTGTGTCCATGTTTTTCACTACTTCAATGTGATATACTGTAGTCACAGCCTTGTTATAATTAACAAGTTCAAAAAGTTTCCCCCGAGTCATTGTTTGTTTGTCGATGCTGTGCTAGGAAATATTACCCGTAACAATAACACTATTTGATGGATAAGCTGCTTGTTACACCACTTGGCAGTCATAAAAAAGTAATGGTATTTTAAAATAACATTAAACTGTAAATCACTGCACCAAATAGACAAGGCTAGCACTATAAAATCACAAGATTCTGTGTGGAACTAATTTATCATTTATGTAAAGTTTGCAGTGGCAATATTCCATGGAACTGACTTTTACATCACTGTGACAGTGACGATATAGGGCAAGGCACGCCTACAAATGCCAAAACCATTCTTGTAATAACATTAGGATAATTTGAGTGTAGGATAAGTAAATTTTGTTTAGCAATGTAAATGAAATGTAGACATGTATTTAATTCTGTTGTATTATAAACATATTTTGTGAAGAACATATTTCTACTGCCACCCCAGTTTTGTCTTTTTATAGTGTGTGTGCGCACACTTTGTACATAGTAATGCATGAGACTGAACTCCGTGTCTCTGATGAAGGGGATAAATTATATGAGTGTGTGTTAGAAGCTTAGTTTGTCAAGGCCAGTGATTAATGACAGCTGCCATACCCTGTTCACAGCCAGTCTGGTTTTCACTGTTGTCGTATTACGTGCTTTCAAAGACTGTGTATTATTGGTTTTGTGTTTACAACTTAGTACTTTTCAAGTAGTTGTGTTCTATTAACATTTAAAATAGGAATTTGTGAACTATCATTTAGGATTAGCGTGCTATTAGTTAGTGAGTGAATTATACTGTTATTTGTTTATTTTGTTCACAATGGCTCTTTAAGGGTCACAGAAAGAAAAAAAAGGAAGTTTGTTGTTCACAGTGAAGGTCACGAAATAATTAATTAGTAATATAATTGAAAAATATGAAGAAAAAAAAACAAAACTCGCTGACATAGCCTCTGAACCAAGCAACAAAACAAGCTGTGTATTACTATAATAAATTTGGAATGCTTTCATTAAGTACTTGAGAAAGCAAAGGAAATGCAGTCCAGAAGGAAAACTCCACACTGGCCAAAAAATTTAAAACGTGAGAAAATGAAACTTTTTATTTTGATAAGTGTGTTGCTATAAATATTGTGCCCACTGTTTAAAAAAAAACTTACCTACTGTGAAGGGAAGAATTAATTTTCCATGAGGTGCTAAATCATTAACAGAAACTGTTTAAAAGTGTGAGATTCAAGTGGAAGAAATGTAGAAGTAAAAATAAAGTGTTAATTGAAAAACTAGAAATTGTAATGATGCGTTACTAGTACCTTGCAAATTAAAAAGTTTTCATGAATCTGGGAGAAACTTTTGAAAGTGAGTTTTGATAATGTAATGTGAATTGGCATTTCTTGGAAGTCATTTGTTTGTTTATAGCACTGCATGTGCCTGTCTACCCTCTCTCCCTTTTACATTCCTCTCAGGGACATAGAGATCAGTCTAATGCAGTATAAGTTGCTTCGATGTATTTACAATACATGTGTGGTCAAAGTTTTTTATTTTGTGTAGTCACATAATTTTTATAATACCTACTGAAAACTACTAAGTACAGTTTTAGTAATTAAAATTCTTAGTAAATAATGTCAGGTTCTCCCCCCCCCCCCCCCCCCCATGAGTGTTTTTATGTAAGGCAACTATAGTGGCATGTCTAACCAATTTCATAATAAAGTTGGTTCTTCAAAATATACGTAAAAATAATTATTCATTGTTTTGATTTCAGAGTCAACACTTCATCTGGTATTACGTCTACGTGGTGGCTTCACTTAAAATTCACTAAAGTTGGAGAGTAAATTGTAAAATAAAAATATGTATACTATCATTTTTTTTTAAATAAACATTTATGTTGTTTTTCTCTCTTAAGGTGTGCATTTTTTAGTCCTATATATGTAAAATAGATTTTTAGTACTGAATTATTATCAATGTGAAGTCTCATGAAGACCAATAACTCCAAAGCCAGCCTTAATCTTTTTTAATTCTCAGGCTATATGAATCTGAATCAAATTAAAAAATATATTATTTTTGTCACAAAAAATTATGGTATATTATCTACTGTATTTTTTGTAACATTTAGATGTTTATTCAGTGATTGAAGAATTTGATAAAGTAAATAATTAACAAAAGAGTTACAATTTTGTATCTCTGGATTTTCAATATTCTATAATTTCTAGGTTAGGCCCTGCATCAATTGCTGCTCAAAGCCATTCAAATATGAGGCAGGTGTATATGACCTTGACACACTGGATAAATCACCTGGTTCTGAGTTTGTGTTTGGTAGAAAAAAAATAACCTTAACATTTGTATTCTCTATGGCAGTAGATGTTGGATGGCCAGGTGTGTTGGCAACTCTTCTTGTTTCACGTATTTTTTATCTTCAGGCACAAAGCAGTAGTGCAATCATACGGTGTATAGAACGGCTGTCGCCCATGCTTTTATAATTATGCAATACTTTTAACAACTTAAGTAAACGTAAATTCCATGAAGATAGTTGACCTCAATATGAACCTTTCTGAATTTTTATTGGAATTGCCATACTTCAGATTACATCTTATTCTTGTAATGAGCGTTTCCGAACATCATTTTATCAACAGTTCTACCTTAAATGATCTATAAGATGTGAATAGAAAGAAATTTTTAATTTATAATATTTTGTAATGGCATTCTGTATGCATCACTTAATTACCGTCAGGAAAGTGGTTCATACTTCATAAAAATCATTTGACATTTATATAATTCTGTTAGCGCTAATCTTTCTCTCTACATTTTTTTTTACTCTATGTGGGGTTGATGTTTCTGGCAACTTGTCTCCATTTAGCCTGATCATGCATGTCCTCCCTCACCTACTTTCTCCTCAGGTCATCCCTTACACAATCCGTCCACCTCCACTTAGGCCTGCTTCTCGTTTTCTCACTCTGTACCTCCAGCACTCTTATCCCCCCTGTCATGATGTTGGTTTTGGCATGGTAGTGAGTTGGATTTTGCATGTAGTTGTAATTCACCACTTACAGATTCAATCCTACACTTTGTTATACTGAAACAAGTTTAAAAAAAAAAAACGTGCAAGAACTAAAGTTTCAAGTACCAAGACTACATATATCGTGTACTGAGAAGTGGTGGTAGGGATTATTCTTCAATCATCTAAAATTGTCTGCACTCAGTATTAAGCATGAATTGTTTGTGGTTTGTTGTATGTCAAACTTATGGCATATAGTTCAAAATATTTATGTATTTCTGGTCATCTCTTGCAAGGTGAAGCAAGGAAAATTGTGTTAACGTGGCTAGTCATTTGAAGGAACAAAGGGAACTACACAAGAATATGCCATTATTCAAGAGATAAGTATTGCAACAGGAGATTCCAAATTAACTGTAAAACATGTAATTGCTGAAAACAATATTAGGCCCAAAGAAAGTTAACACTTTGACCCCGGGCCCTTAACATAGTGGTCCTTTGCCCATGCCAGGCCATTTTTGCGTATATTTAAAATGTATCTTCTAAACTATGTGGTAAAAAAATATGCTACCTATGTTTTTATGAAGATCTAAGTGTCTTCTTTAAAATGGTGTATACTGTATGTCATTGTATTGACTATTTTCCCTGAAATTACTTTTCAAAAAAGATGTTTTTGGAAGAAAAAAAATTGGCCAAAACACATGTTACTAGAAACTCTCAATTTTATTTTTACTTGTTAGAAATGGATTAAACAATACATTACATAATGTTTATAATATATATTGGTTTATAAAGGTGTACTTTTGTAATTTTTTACATGATTATGTTTTTAGGCTGGGGATCATTCCACAAAAATGTAATGTCATCGGAAAATCCACCTCCATTTCTAGTTCACTGTCTTCAAACTTTGTTTGTATGTGAACGGTGTACTTTTTACAACATCGCAGTAATTTATCAAAATGTCTCGTCCCTCTTTTTTTGGATTTGTTTTGTCAAATTTTCCACTAATTTCCATGCTTTTGAGTAATCCAGATGCTTTGTAAAAAAACTGGTGAAGTTACTATGAATAAATCCAAAATGATAAAAGCAGTAAATAAATGTTCAAATTTAGTCCATTGGTTAATGAGTATTCGAGATGTAAACTTAGTTTTGCAATTGAAGTTACCTTTAGAAATATCTAATAATACATGAAACAGATTCACCAACTTGCAAGAATCGTTGGCACAGTCAAAATCATCTGAAAATGATTCATAGTCAATTATTGAAGTCGGGGCTTTGTGCGTGCTCCACCATCTAGTAGCGCCAATTTTTTTAAGTCTGTATAGTTTTTCTTTACCTTTGAAACGGCTTTTTGTGTGTTCTTCCCAAACAGTCATTCTTTTATAGGACCGACTGAGGAAACAAGCCGTCTCCTCCACCAAACTAAATAAGTTTTCTGCCTGAAGGCAATTCACTGTAGAATCTGCCACAACCAGATTTAAAACATGTGCCATGCAGTGGGTATATATTGTATTCGGGTTTTCTTTCTTCAGTTGAGCTTGTAGCCCGTTATAACAACCCTTCATATTGGCGGCTCCATCAAAAGAACAAGCTACATTTGTGAGAGATATTCCACATTTTGTTAAATGTAATTTTATTTTTTCGAATTGTGCTTGGCCACTGGAGTCTTCTACTACACAAGAAATCATTTGCCTTCCAGTGTTACCTATTGTCTTTATTAATTTATTGATAAGCATTTTAGACAAGAATGTTACAAGAGATCCTCTCCCAAAATGTTTCTTCTTATTCCCCGTTACTTCTCGCTTCTTAAGTTCTTTCATTCTTTTCTCCTTACTATCTTCTATACACTGTTCAACATGAGTTTTCAAAATCACGTTATATTCAGATATTAGCAAGACAAGCTCTAAAAACTTTCCATGATTTCCTATTTGGTTGAGGGAATAACCTGCTTCTTCCTTCCCTCGATAAGCCAGTCCTTGTCTTCCAATAAAGAGTGTGATATGTAGAAGGCGCTGAAGAATTTGTCCCTAGTTTCAATTTGTTTCTCACAATATGTGGCTTGACTGTTGTTAAAAAGAGAGTCAATGTCTCCTTGTTTGCATAGCTGAAGCACTGCTGTAACAGAATTTTGATGGTATTTTGAATTTTCATGGATTTCCACAGCCTTGTAGATATGTTTATATGAAACCTCGTGTCCTGAAATAAATGATTCCCCGTTTTCTTTCCCACCACAGGGCATACATGTTGAACAGAACACTTTGAGTACAAAAGCCATTTTCTTTGGACTTTCTCACCACTAGGTAAAGTTCTGTAATAGAGATTACTGGGTTCGAATGGAAGTTTTTCCCCTTGAACATGATGAATTTGGTCAGGATGCTGTTTCAAAAATCCTCTCTTCAACGTAACGGGGTCATTGATATTCGGGCTTATAAAATTAGCTAAGTAATGTGTGGAAATATTTTCATCAGTACTGTCTTCCACTTCAGATTCGGATGAACTAGAGCTACTGTTGTTCTCAGCAATCAAAGCGGTACCGGCATCTTTAGCTTCGGAATAAACATCTTCACCCACATCAGTTTTGTATCTGAGGTAGATGGTTTATTATGCTATACAGTACTACTATCATATCACGCGAGATTGTAAAAACTTAATTCAGCCAGATTCGGGTTGATAATAGCATTATAAATAGATTATAGACTTACCTTATAAATCACAATCATCTTGAGATTTTTCAGGCTTTGCACTAGTAGTAAAGTACGTATCAAGAACCTTATTTGTCTTCTTTAAATTAACCTCCCGTTCCTTCTTGAGATTTTGTTTTAAAGCCCCACTAGGTCTACACTTTTTACTCATTTTATCAATGAATTATATTCAAAACAATCGCATCACAACCACACCGCGCATGATTCAGATTCAACAAATCTTTCATGAGGAGCCACGTACAATCAATCAGTTACTGTAACTTAACACTCCTGCCTAGACAGACGAGAGACGACAGTCTCACAACTCACAAGCGTGACAAGAAGTTCCCTGGCTGATTCCTGGCGCATGCGCTCAACTGTCACGCACCCGCACAGCAGCTGCAGATAACTTATCGCCTCCATCCGGGTTCCATTCCAATCCATTTACGTACCAATAAACTACTGGCCAGTTGGCCTACACTATCTACTTCGATATTTATTACTCTCAAGTCTCAGTTGAGTTTATAAAAACATTAGGATTAGGAGTATGACATTTTATATTCTTTTATGTATACCATTATTTACTCCCACTGAATAAAAAAAGTCTGTATGGAGAACCATACACGACTTCCGTGTTGTAAGATTTATGTTTAAAATAATTTACTTGAATTCGGTTCCATAATTTCTAAAAATATATCGTCCACCCTAAAACTAATTTCACTATTTATAGATATTTTTGTTATTATGGGGTAGTCGTTTAATATAATGTTATTTTCAGTCACTTTATCCATAAAAATTAGGTAGGATTACTTTATTCTCATAAATAAACCAAACTACATAGATAATCATCCCTCCTCCGAAGTCACTCATGGACCCTGAGCATCTTGCAGAGGGTTCATTCCCTAAAGACGAAAAGTCTGTCTATGAACCGTTCCTCTGTAAACACGTGCAGTTACACTGCCCAGCGATCCAGAAGCAAATCGATAACAAAAGCGTGCAAATGTAAGAAAATAAACATGAGTGAGGCCAGAAATAACGCTAATTGTGTGCGTGTCTTGCCTGCCTCTTTATTGCAGTAATCATAATAATAAAATGGAAATGTAAACATTAGATAATTGCGATATGATTGCCTGCCATGAACGATACATTTTCTCTCATACATGATTTAAATTAAAATGAAAAAATATAGAATTTTGTTAAAGTGAAATGAAATGTTTCCATAGAAACTACTTCTTTGTTGTCAATAACGTATTACACATATACAACTTATAAAATTTACTTTCTCCATCATCATCAACATTTTAATTTCAGGGTTCACACTGAAATTTTGAGTTTGATTTCCCTGACTCTCCATGACCAAATCCACAAATTTTCCCTGACCAGTGTATGCGTTATTTTTTGCGTACAATACCAATTTTTCAATATATAAATTACCTATTAAACATTATTGTAGCCTATTTACTCAGTTTAAAATATTAGTTTTAGTGAAATTTATTTTTATTTGTAAGCATGAAACATTCATACATTATCTTATTAAAAATTTACTTTAGTATGCTAAAACATTATAATCATCCACCATCAAGGATGAATTTAAATAAATATTTATTATTTTAAGTAATCGGCCTCCACCTTCCCCATAGCCGTCCAATGCACTCCTTTTTATTTTTTCCAAAAAGTAAACAGTTGTATTTATACAAAAAACAATATCAAAATTAATTAGCTTAAATTAAAAAATTAGAATAAATATACATTATTAGGTTAAAATATCACAAAAAACTGCATAAAAAATCTAAAGGAAACATACAAAGCAACAAAGAGATTGTATTATTCTTTAAAACTAAAACACTCTTTGATACAGGTAACCTAAAATTCCATACCTAATTTTAATAGATACATGAATACAAATTTAATTATCATAGCCTAGGTAAATAAAGTCGACCGTGATCATAAAAGTTCTAAATGGGGAGATTTAGCCTAACTTTTTCTTATCAAGAATCTGAATTTTTGATTTTATACTGTCTTCTTTCAAAGCTTGCAGTTTTAACATCTTTCTCTGCTCTTCAAGTTTCTTGATCTCTATGGATAATTTTCTTTTTTCAACCTTTTTCTTCTCTTCTTCTTTTTGGTTCTGTTTTGACTCTTTGAGATGTTCTTCGTATCTCCTATGGGCAGCTCTTACATTTGTCAACATTGTTTGAGTGATAGGAACTTTAAGAATACTTTCATAATATCTTATAGTATTTTCCACTGTTCTTTGAGCAAAAAGACTATGTTCTTGCAAATTCTCCACTAATTTACAGAAAACCCTCCTTCTACTGTTGCATTTCCATGCGAAAATATCAGTCCTAATTTAATAATTTGCCACAATTCTGAATAACATTGATTCCCAAGTAATAAAGAAAAAAAAAATCATTGTCTCTTGGAAGAAAAATCACCATCCAAAAATACTTTGAATTGTAAGTGAAGGGTAGAATGAGCTTCACTGCAAAGTTGAGTGTATTGTGCTTTTGCTTTCTCAGCAACAGAATCTGTGATTCGGTTATTGGTGTACAATGCCTCTAGCAATAAACCAAATCTGTTTTCCTAGCTCTGGCTGATGAAAAATTATACTAGGATCCAATGATGAGAGCCCTTGGACAGGCTTGTACTTCAGAGGATTTCTGTCATTTTGACTAGCACAGTCTGGCATTCAAGTTTGAATTTTAGGATATCACTTTCTTTTGAAGTGGCTTCTTTGAGAAGTTTTTTGTATGAAATCCGAGATCAATACTTTTTACATCACGCAAATTTTCTTTGTCATGTAAATCTAATGAAAAAAGCTTAGTTGTTGTAGTAGGCATTTTACTGGATTTAAGAAATCTCTCCATCAAATTTTGTACGAGACTTTGCAAATCTGTGAACAGGAATGGACCAAGTGGGTCTGAGGTTTGGAACTTTTGTAAAAATGGTTCACATTCCAAGGAAAGCATTTTAAAAAAAGCCAGTTTGGATTTCAGAAATATATCTTTGGTTTGAACAAACATTTTTTAATAGTTTTGTATAGAGATATTTTTGGCTGTCAACAAATTTCTTTATATCATCAAAAATACTTAAAACTCTGTCAATAGAAGACACATTTTCAAGCCATTTGGTTGTACAGCATTTTAAAGGCAATATAGACTTTCCAGTAAGTTCAATGAAGTCAGCACGGCGGGCTGGTGAATCATTAAAGATGTAATAAACATCTCGCAAAAAGCTATCCACTTCCCACTTTGCCGTCTGTAACCCAGTTTTTATCACACAATTGACAAGAAACACCAATACTAATTAGATGTTTTCCATCTGGATTTTCTTCATTGATCTTTTCATCCAATTTTTTAATAAAACTCAAATTTACATTGGGACCGTCCATTGACACTTGGAGAATGTTCTTAGGCTGTAATGGAGTTATTCCTGCAATGAAGTTGTCTAGAAGGTCTTGTGCTGTGGCTCTATCAAAAATATCGGTGTGGAGAACCATACATGACTTCCATATTCTAAGATTTATATTTAAAATCATTTTCGAAATGAAATATTACCATAGAAACTACTTCTTTCTACTTACTGCTTCAGCCTTAACCACAGTACTGTGGTCACTAACATATACCACCTCACGTTATCGCACTCGATTTTCACTAATGATGGAAGTCAATGGCATTGCCGAAACGTCTGGTTTTGTAGAAAACATTGGACTACGGCCAAATATCCCGGGAAGGAATTTTAACAAAAACTACTTCTTTGTTGCCGATAACGTTGTACACATATATATAAAAAATATGCATAAAATTAATGGCTTGTATAAGTTAATTGATCTCCATTAAGTAGTGCTCAAGTTTCCAAAGTTTTAATATTATGATGTCCATAATTAAAACATCAGAGCAGGTTTAGTGTGTATGAGGGTTCACCGTGGACAAAAATTTTCAACATTTCCTATTGAGCGTTGCTTAGAATAAATCTGCGAATCTACAGTGTACGTTTCACAGAACAAACACGCGGAAAAGAAGGAGCACTCCGAAGTCGCTCATGGACCCTCAGCATCTTGCAGAGGGTTCATTCCCTAAAGACGAAAAGTCTGTCTATGAATCGCTCCTCTGTAAACACGTGCAGTTACACTGCCCAGCGATCCACAGGAAGCAAATCGCTATCCATGCTGGACACTTTTTCGGCTTGCATGCGTTATGTTGGTATGGGTTCGGCACTTTCCATTTAAAAACCGTGCAAATGTAAGAAAATAAACATGAATGAGGCCAGAAATAACGCGAATTGTGTGTGTGTGTGTGTCTTCCCTGCCTTTTTATTGCGGTAGTGATAATAATAAAATGGAAACGTAAACAGTACATAACTGAGATATGCTTGCCTGCCACGCACGATATATTTTCTCTTATACATGACTAGTAGAATACCCGTGCTTCGCTACGGAGTTTCACGTTGTACGTAATGAAAATGTTAGTTTAATTAATAAAGTTTAATTAAAGTAGGCTTCTTAAAAATAAATAGCTGTTGCCCACAACTTCGTTCGCGTGGTCTTCAATTTAATGCGATAATATATTTAGAACAGAATCTATTCTATTGGGTTGCCATAGTAACCAGATCTAATAGTTTTTAAGACCGCAAAGGACCCCCCCCCCCAGAGGATCGTATAGAAAAAAACACCTGCCCTATGTTGGTTCTCCCGTTGCGTAAAATATTTGTGCCAAGTTTGGTTGAAATCGGTCCAATGGTTTAGGTGGAGACGTGGAAGACCCCAAAGGATCGTATCGAAAAAAACACTTGTCCTATGTTGGTTCTCCCTTTGCGTAAAATATTTGTGCCAAGTTTGGTTGAAATCGGTACAGTGGTTTAGGAGGAGATGTGGAAGAAACCTTCGCGGACGTGCGCACAACAACTCACCGAAGTTTCATCGCAATCGGATGAATGGTATAGGAACGCATACGGGACAAACAAAGAAACATTCATTTTTATATATAAGATGCACTTACTTGACATAAACCGTGATAGCTAAGCTAATGTACAACATATATGTATTAATTATACACATAAATGTTCCTCGATAGACACTCTTATCTATTGGCGAAAACTTGAATAAAATCCGTTCAGTATTTCCTGAGATTAGCGATTTCAAACGCAGAGAGAAAACGGACCGACTTTACTTTATACTATGTACAGATTTACATTAAAATGAAAAAATTATAATTTTATTGCCTGGCAACAAAATTATTTTATTTTTAACAATTACCATTGTTTGAAAAAGTTTAAATGAATTTTCAAGTACTTTACTCTTGTTAAAACGTAAAAGGTTGCAGGTAAACTACCCCTTCCCCTTAACCGATCTTCACCAAAATCAAAAGGCCTTGAGTGCTCTACAATTCAGTGACGTATGCAAAAAATTATTTGATTCTGTTTGAATCTGCGGCAGTTATCGTTTGCCATAGAAAATACGCTTGATAAAAAACGTTGCAGGTAAACTATCCCCTTCCCCTCAACCGATCTTCACCAAAAACAATAGGTCTTGAGTACTCTACAAATCACGGCTGTATGCAAAAAATTATTTGATTCTGTTTGAATTTGCGGCTGTTATCGTTTGCCATAGAAAATACCCTTGATAAAAAAACGCTGCAGGTAAACTACCCCTTTCCCTTAACCGATCTTCACCAAAAACAATAGGTCTTGAGAACTCTGCAATTTAGGGCTGTATGCAAATAATCTTTTGATTCTGTTTCAATTTGCGGCTGTTATCGTTTGCCATAGGAAATACCCTAGTTAAAACATAAAACGTTACAGGTAAACTACCCCTTTCCCTTAACCGATCTTCACCAAAAACAATAGGTCTTGAGAACTCTTCAATTCAGGGCTGTATGCGAAACATTATTTGATTCTGTTTGAATTTGCGGCTGTTATCGTTTGCAAAAAAAAAATTTCCCTTGATAAAAAAAAACCGTTGCAGGTAAACTACCCCTTTCCCTCAACCGATCTTCACCAAAAACAATAGGTCGTGAGTACTCCACAAATCAGGGCTGTATGCAAAAAATTATTTGATTCTGTTTGAATTTGCGGCAGTTATCGTTTGCCATAGAAAAAAAATCTACACAGACACTTTTCGGAAAACGACTTTTTTTCATGTTTTGAGTGTAGTACAATCAGAATCTGCAATAATCTCGAGCACGATTTTTTTTGCCATCACGATACTTCCATTCCTTAAGGAATATGGAAGTAAAAAACACTATTAAAATATTCAGTACGCACCCTACTTCTATTGACATAAAAAACTTTACAAATATGTCCATCTGTCCTTTTTGAATGATCTTATTCAAAGATTCATCGAAAGAAACGACAAAATCATCACACTGGCATAATCGGTCTTTCATTTCATTAGAAAAATAGGGAGCAAGTCCATGGTTAATAAGGTATTTACATTTGCTCGGCCCCATTTTAAAACTTGAAGCTACTGCACTATCCAGAAACATTAATTTAAATGTTTCTCCTATATCTGCACATGAGTTTAAAGACATTTATTTAGTTTTTAAGAGTGAACAATTATTTTTAGTCATAGTGAAACTATATTCTTTCAAAACAATTACAGTTTAAAATATAAACTATAGGTACATACATATTCAGGTCCATTACAGAGCAGCAAAGAATTCATGCAGTTCTTCATGAAACTTGGATCATCTTCATACGTTTTGTGTGACTGGTCATAGTAAAAAAATTTCCCTGACTTTCTGAAAAATATACTTAATTTCCCTGACTTTCGGCATATCTTAAAATGTTTCCCTGACTTATTTTGATTTCCCTGACTTTCCAGGCCAGTATGAACCTTGAATTTATAGAAATTACCCCCTTCCCCTTCAACTACCCTTTTCATTTATAGATATTTCATCTACCTTTCTACAGTGGATTATTATGGCCTTCTTTTAAGGATACTTTATTTATCAAAATTAAGCACTTTACTCTTGTTAAAACGTAAAACGTTGCAGGTAAACTACCCCTTCCCCTTAACCGACTTCACCAAAATCAATAGGCCTCGAGTCCTCTACAATTCAGAACTGTATGCAACAAATTATTTGATTCTGTTTGAATTTGCGGCAGTTATCGTTTGACATAGAAAAATTCTACACACAGACACTTTTCGAAAAAGACTTTTTATGTTTTGAGGGTAGTACAATCAGAATCTGCCATTATCTCGAACACGATTTTTTTTGCCATGACCATACTTCCATTTCCTTATGGAACATGGAAATAATACGGCATTGGAGTTATAATCAAAATCGATTATTTAAAAAAATCCTGTCACTCGTGGGGCCCTCGGCAATTGCCGACCTGGCCAGTCCGACACTGTGTGGGGGGGGGGGGGTGAGGAGCCTGCACATATGGAAATCTGGCATGGTCATTTTGTTAATGCCTGGTCTATAATTGAATATAATCATTATTACCATACACTTATACTCGTTAATGCATATCTATAATAAACATAGATAAGGCTACTCCAACCTGATCAAAATACTGTAACAAGATGCTACACAATATCACATTATTTGTTTTGACGTAGAATACTTCTACCTCTTACCTTTCAGGCCAGCAATAGGCACCCCCAACCAGAAATTCGAGCATTACGTTTTCATGTCATGTTTGAAATTGAAATATTATCTAAACGACAAAAGATTCACGCTTATGGAGGTACCATTCGACAGATAAAGGAACAAAGATAATAAATAGCACAATATAAGCGGGCTATTGCATCATCCAGCGGGGGGGGGAGAAATAGAAATGTTTTGCGCCACTCGAGGCACACTAAAATTAGTATTTCTCCGGTTTCCGATGCGATAGAACGTTGAGTGAGGTGTCGCTAAAATTGTCTCATCAAGTGCTATCTACATAGTGTACCGTAATAGCGGTGATATTATCAAGAGGTTTGAATAATCGTAATTAAAGTTGTAAAAATCGTGTGTTCGGACAAAATGTTGCGGTATATGGATGCTAAACATGCTCAAAAGTATCGTAAACGCATACAGGAGAGTAGAGAAAATCATGGGGAATTCAAAAAACTCAAAATGACCAATGCCGAACGTCAGAGGATTTACCGACAACGCTTAAAAGACAAGGAAATAAATACTGAAGTCGAGTTGGATGAGGAAGAGCGCCCGACTTTGCAAGTGTATCAGCTGATCGAATTCAGCAAAACGTGGCAGTTAGCTACAAAGCACATCCACAAAACATTCTTTAATAATGAATTTGGACACGCGTGTGACGTTTGTGACAGACTGTGGTTCCAGATGGACGTAAAGATAGTGGCTGTTAAAGTGATGCCGTTGCAACACTGGAGTCCAGAATTAATTACCATAGTAACAAGTAAATAAACACATTATATTTAGCGGCATCGGAACTATACCTTTATCCGTTCCTGCAGTTTTTAATGTTTTTACTATGCGATTGTATTGATATATTTTGTAATTTTTTATACAGATACGTCTATATATTTTGTAAATTGTCTTAAGTGATTATAAAATGTATGTTTATACGTATTTCTGATGATGCAATGAATAAGTAATGAAATATATTAAATACTACTACTAAAGATGTCAACAAGACCAGAATTAATTACCATAGTAACAAGTAAATAAACAAAAGCTATTTAGCGGCATCGCAACTGTACATTTATCCATTCCTGCAGCACATTTTTATTCATAACATTAGCAACCCTAAAGCACACAGACGTATTCTACGCTCTGAAGATTTGCGGCCGTGACTCCGACACAGCCCCCGCCAATTTTTATAAGTACAACTGAGATGGTGTGTATACACATGCAGAAAGATATAGAGAAGATAGAGAAACTGGTTGTGAAAGAAAAACCCTAAGAACGAAGAATTATAATAATCAGGTCACACTTAGTGATTTAGATACATCAATAAAGAAACAAAGACTTCACGAATGAAAGAAAACAAATTTCGCTTTTAAACATTTATGATTATAAATTACAAATTCAACTATCAATCAACATTAAGAAAATAACATTACAGTAAAATTAAAATATACAATGGAAGTACGTAATATTAATTCTAAATTACTGCAAAACCACTACAAACTAAAGTAATAGATCTCCCTGTTTATTACAAGAACAAATTATAATATCATTTTCAATATCCTGTATTTCCATCATTCATCATCTTTCTTCAGTGTTTAGCCTCCTTGCTTTTGTTCTGTAGCTTTTATTACCTCCAAAATCTGGAAGAAATCAAAATTTAATTAAACAAAATACTTGAATTTATTGTTATTTTGGAGTGATAGTGGTCTCAAATATTTCTACTAGTAATTTTATACAAACCACTATGTTGTATTTGGTATTGACAAGCGCTTTCGGCAGTCAAGCCATTTTCAGGTCATTTACCAACAGAGAAATATGAAACCGTTCACTTCTTATATACCGTTTTACCGGACCTATCTAGCCCCGCCCCCTGACAAAGTAACGTCTTACTTAGGTCCACCCATAGTAGGTTGTCTTACATTACCAATTTTGTAGCCGTTACAATTTACATTTAACTTACTCTTTTTTGTTGTCTAATAAGCTGCTAAATATTTCTTCATTTTCAAATGTGGTTTTTATATTCATAAGTCGTTTTTCATCTTTATTTCTTATTTTTAATATTTCCACTTCTTCCTTTAATTTCCTTTCTCTTTCTTTACTCATCACTTTTATTATCTTATAATTTATGACTGGGTCTATGAATTTATGTCCTTCTTCTATAAAATGCCTAGCGTATAATGAATTCGTCGTTAACTCTCCTTCACCCCTCCTATGTTCTTTAAATGTCTGGCAAAATTGATGACCCGTTTCGCCCAGACACACTTTTTCACATTCGCCACAACTGAGCATATATATACTTGTAACGTTTTATCACTTTTACAATAAATCCCCCCACATGACTTCTACTTACCTTGTGCGATCTTTTTACGCACTAGCCCTGATTACCCTCTACCCTGACTTACCAAAAACAGAAGATTCCAAAATTACTTGTAGGTCACCACCAATATTTTTAAACAAAGGAAAAATATGGAAACCTTAATACATTTTCTCCTTTTTGACTTTACTTACTTACCAGGTTCGTTTAGGCGAGATTTTCCATACAGGACAGGTTATGTTAAACAGGCGTAATAACTACTCTCGACGCATGGTTATACCACTAAACACATCTTATTTATTTTAACATATTCGTCCTTAGTTATCAACATTGTAATACAAAATTATACTACGAAAATTCTTTGAATTCCAATCACTGAAGTTAAACCATCAAATGAAATTTACTAGTCACAAAATTACTATACATAAATCATTAAACCAAAACCATTACAAGACATCAGTACTTTGATCATTTGCTCTCTCTCTCTCTCTAATTATCCCCCTTCTTTTTCTTTTGAGATCTCATTTTAACTGGACATTTTTATAAAAAAATAGAAATTGATATAAAATTTTATTTTGTTTTGGCCATTTAATTCTGTTCTTTCGCTTTTACTTAACTGCATATGGTCCGATTCGTAGCACTGCCTGTTGAGAGACGCTTTTTTAATAAAACCACTAAGTTAATCTTGTTAAAATGGTTATATTATCACCACTGTCACTAAATTCTTGTTTTAGCTGGTTTTTTATTTTTTCTTACTGCTTCATTCTTCTTACAACACTTTATTAGATAGGCCGATTATAGCATTTTCGGTCTATCGCAAACGCACGAGGCTACGGTTGCATTACGTCTACCCAGTATGAAGGTAGGCTGCCGACAACTACTATTCAACTGTGTCAAGGTGTTGCGTTGTTCCATCTGCGCACCAACGTAGGTGTTTTAATGGCGCCTTCTCTGGTTGGCTGGCATGCCCCGACGCTCAGCCCAGGAATCCTTATAATTTTTGCTGCCAGTTGAAACTGGCGTTTTCCGTGATTCACGGACGGCACAAGCTGTATGTAATTACGTAATATGTCTGGCCTGGCTGACTCCAGAGACAAACACAGATGGGTGTTTTGCAATAACATTGTATGCGTCTTTGGTTAAAATGAGGTTCCTCAAAGGTGAACACTGCCTGCTTTGAAACTTCTAAAAACTATTTAAACCCCTGATCTGTCCTGTTACATACTCCACTTTTCTTCAATATGTCTTCTTCTTCAAAATTCGTAGTTTTTATTATATCAAACACGGTTTTCGATTTTTTAACCGCTACCTCTATATTATATTTTCTAAAACATTTTTGTATCTTTCTTGCGTTATAACCTATATAAGATATGGATCCCTTATACTCCTTCTTTTCTTTACTATTCTCATTTTTTGTTTCTTCTCTTCGTTTTATATTATTAAATATTTTATCTACTACATTCGTATTATACTTGTTGTTTTTTACAATTATTTTTATTCTTTCTATTTCTTTCTTTCTGTTTTCCTCATCTTCTATACAACTGTTTATTCTATGACAGAAATTATTTATCGCTGCCATTTTATACTGTATTGGATGGTATGAATCATTTGGTATTATAACATCCGTATATGTGCTTTTCCTATAAATGTCAAATTTTATTTTATTTTGTTATTCTTATGTTTAAATCTAGGAAATTTATTTCCTTGTTTCCTACTTCCATTTTAAATTTTATACTCTCTTCTAATTTGTTAACCTCTTCAAAAAATACCTTTAATTCTTCATCATCGCCCTCCCATATTAACAAGATATTGTCTACATACCTCATCCATTTCTTAATTTTGTCTTTATTTTTCACTGTTGACATTATTTTATTTTCAAAGTAATTCATGTAAATTTCTGCCATTAATGGTGACATTGATGAACCCATTGGTAGTCCCTTCTTCTGAATATAAAACTTATTATTAAACCTAAAGTAATTTTGCTTCAAACACTCTTGTATTACTTTTATTAATTCTTCTTTCTTTTCGTATCCTTTCAATTTGTTCTTTTCAATAGGTTTAACATTTTTTCAACCGGGATGTTTGTAAACATATCTACTACATCAAGCGATATTAACCTTGAAGTTTCTTTTACTTGTACTTCTTCTTTCAGTGTTTCTATCAACTTTTTGTTATTTTCTATACTATGTTTTTTCTCGAAGTTATAATATACTTTTAGTATTTTACTACAGTCTTTTGATAACTTATATGCTGGTCCTCCAATAAATGATATTATTGGCCTAACTGGGTGGTTTTCTTTGTGCAATTTTATCTGTCATTTAAATTTAGGCGCTTCCGGATTTGATTCTGTTAGTTTTATTTTATTCTTAAAGATAGTGGAATTTTTTATTAATTTCTTCACCCTACTTTGAAATTTATTAGTATAATCATATTTAATCTCTTCATAATTACTACTTTTTATAAATTCATTCCCTTTCTTTATATACTCTTCTTTATCTGTTAGCACTACGGAGTTGCCTTTGTCCGCTTCTGTTACCATAACCATTACCATTTGACATTTATAGGAAAAGCACATATACAGATGTTATAATAAAAAATGATTCACACCATCCAATACAGTATAAAATGGCAGCGATAAATAATTTCTGTCATAGAATAAACAGTTGTATAGAAGATGAGGAAAACAGAAAGAAAGAAATAGAAAGAATAAAAATAATTGTAAAAAACAACAAGTATAATACGAATGTAGTAGATAAAATATTTAATAATATAAAATGAAGAGAAGAAACAAAAAATGAGAATAGTAAAGAAAAGAAGGAGTATAAGGGATCCATATCTTATATAGGTTATAACACAAGAAAGATACAAAAATGTTTTAGAAAATATAATATAGAGGTAGCGGTTCAAAAATTGAAAACCATGTTTGATATAATAAAAACTACGAATTTTGAAGAAGAAGACATATTGAAGAAAAGTGGAGTATATATGCTCAGTTATGGGGAATGTGAAAAAGTGTATCTGGGCGAAACGGGTCGTCAATTTTGCCATAGATTTAAAGAACATAGGAGGGGTGAAGGAGAGTTAACGACGAATGCATTATATGCTAGGCATTTTATAGGAGAAGGACATAAATTCATAGACCCAGTCGTAAATTATAAGATAATAAAAGTGATGAGTAAAGAAAGAGAAAGGAAATTAAAGGAAGAAGTGGAAATATTAAAAATAAGAAATAAAGATGAAAACGACTTATGAATATAAAAACCACGTTTGAAAATGAAGAAATATTTAGCAGCTTATTAGACAACAAAAAAGAGTAAGTTAAACGTAAATTGTAATGGCTACAAAATTGGTAATGTAAGACAACCTACTATGGGTGGACCTAAGTAAGACGTTACTTTGTCAGGGGGCGGGGCTAGATAGGTCCGGTAAAACGATATATAAGAAGTGAACGGTTTCATATTTCTCTGTTGGTAAATGACCTGAAGATGGCTTGACTGCCGAAAGCGCTCGTCAATACCAAATACAACATAGTGGTTTGTATAAAATTACTAGTAGAAAAAAAATACTTGAAACCTGTTTAGTGCTGTGATTGACTATGCAGTGCTCTGTAATACAATGATAATTGTCAGATATTTTGTTTCATAACAATAGTTAAACTCACCCTATCTCTACTTCATTATCTCTAATTGAGTGCACTCCCATTACCTGTTTCAAAGTTCAATTCACATTGTAATCAGCAGTCATAATTAGAGCGTTTTTCTTTCCTGTAGTGTACGATATATCGTGCAGTTCAGTTCTTTTTCGTTTATACACGCATACCGCAAGAATAGAAAGACTACTCAACGCTATTGTTATTTTACTTTGTGCTTTTTTTCATGTGTTTATTTATGTGTTTAACGTTTGTTGGGATATTATTGTTAAGTTTAGGACTGCCTAGAAAATCACCAAAGTGTTGCTTACAACAGGACATTTACAACACACAAGGACAGGGTCAGTAAACGCTTAATTTTTATGCATTGTTGATTACATGGGAATAAAGCCTTTTAACTATTTAGTTTGACAATATACAGTCCACTGCAAATTAGAAAGAACACCACATTTTTGGTCCGTCCAGCCCGGATAGCATCTTTCATTCAGAATCCAGCACGTTGGAAAGCAAGATTTTTATTAATTATTACACTCTTTATTATTATGTTTATTGAATTATTGTAATGCTTAAATATTAAAAAAAAAACAATTATTTACTATTGGCAAGTATTGCCAATACTCAGTGCTCTTTTCATTTTGTTATGATTTTCTCTTGTTTTTTCATGCAAGCATAGTTTTATTGATTCATTGTGCAGCGTGTGTTATTTCATGTTTTATCTGGCAAGCATAGTTCTGAAGTGTAGTGTGTTTCTTCAAAACCGACCTCTGTATTAGTTTCTAAAATACAGTAGCCATATTCCTTTATTACCATATTACCATTATTACTGTCATCTACGCTATTGGTATTTTAGTGATTAAAAAAAAAATAAATTAAAATTATTTGGACTGGAAATTACCGAGTAGTGGAAGAACATTGTGAATTACAACTTTTACTTAGAACTCTTTTGTTATTTACATCTGAATCTGCTTTTTAAACCGAGTGTATAAATAAATTACCAAAATGAGATTTTCTTCTTTTGTGAAGCAAAGTTGTAACGTGTCAAAATTGGGTCAGTTTATTTCTTACCGTATGGGGTATTTCTTTTTATTTCATTTTGGGGCTTTGTAAAAAATATTGTGCAAACGTTATTTCCATTATAACAGACCACGTGGCAAGTAGGACAGTGTTGAGAACAAAGCAGTAAGACGCAGTTTCTGTTGTGTAACCAGTCAAGGAATTTGCACCACCCTAATTTTCTCAGAACTTTGCATAAGTGTGACCGCGCGCCCACGAGCAGTACAAGTCCGCGCTCGGGGGACGCCGTCGTCCGAAAACCAAGATGCCTGGGGAACGATTTTATTCATCGTCTCCTTAGCCGATCCGCAGGAAATGCCGCTAAGGACCGCCCACTTTTAGTGACGTCAACAGTGTTTAACAAATATCGTCCACGGTTACCACACAAAAAACACTATGTTTCATACATAGAGCTCATAAGCCACAACAAATCAACCGTGAACGACGACGAAATCAGGTGGCAGTGAACGGCAGCTTCCTACCGCCCAAACACATTCTACATTAGGCAGAGACGCTACACAGTCTACTAGAAGCCGACTTCGTTAACAAACGTTTACAGTTTTGTCGGTGTCCCGGTCGGTGTTGTTTTATAGGATGTGAGTAAAACAACAATACCTCTAATACCGACCGGGACTCGAGGAAGTTACGAAATACTGAGTATCATTTGTGTGGTGGCGTGGTGACTTACAATAATGAGTAATGAACATGTGGCTTGAGTGACCGACACGTGTTTTATTCGTCCTGAATAGTGACAGTGAAAAACTAAATAAATGGATCTGTAAATAAATCAAACGAGGGGTAACGTATGAATTTGAATGAAAGAGAGAATGTGCAGAATGGGCTGTCTTAATAATGATTAAAAATGGTACCAAAAAATAAAATTAGATTTAAAAATTTCATCTTGTAGTGTTCTGGCAGTATCCATAAAAATGTGTGTGAGAAATTAAAGTTATTGAATTTACAATATAATCATGTGTTAGTCCAAGTTATTTCGTCATTACCACTTTCTCATTTCTGTGTTGCGAAAGTCGTCTAAACGTTCCGGAATCTTTCTGAATTATTAATTGGGTGTGGTCAGATTGCAAAATTGTCCTTTTTATTTAAGGTGGAGTGTAAAGGTTTTCGATATTTTACCTATAAAAAATAATCGTGGCGACCTTGGTCTTCTGATAAAATTTAAATAACAGGTAAGTTGTTATGATGGTGCACAGGTAAGTCCTGGTAGGGTATTTTATGTATTAATAAATTTCGGCGTCTTTTTTAGCATCACAAAGTGAACTGATTGAGAGTAGGCTTCATAATATTAACAAGCAAATTGTTGCTCTTGAGGTTATTGGTGTAGGTAATTTAACTGAACAGCAAACACGAAAAGTTAGTTTGCTTAGTTCCACCGCAGAAAATAAATATGCTGAATTTGAAAGGCTTATAAATAAACTATTTAGTACAACACCTTTACCAGAAGATCTGGATAATGAACAGATTTCAAGATTACAAGATTCTATATCAGACTTAAATATAGCTATACAAAGTTCGTGTGCTCCTCTTCTACCATCGCTACCGCAGGAAACCTTGGATCAGTCTCACACTGGTGCATCACAACTATTTGCGCCTACTCCCACCGTAAATTTACCTCGCTTAAACTTGGGAACATTTTCTGGACAACCTGAGAAATGGGTAGCCTTTCACAGTCTGTTTGAAAATGCAGTTCAAAAAAATGAAACCATTTCTAATGTGGAGAAATTTACATACTTGCTTTCTTGTTTGACTGATGAGCCGCTAAATTTAATTAAATCATTGCCTGTCACTAATACAAACTATGCCATAGCCTGGCAAACTTTGCTAAAAAGATATCAAAATTCTAGATTGTTGATAACACTTCACGTAAACAATATATTTGAGTTACCACAATTGCATAATCCTTCAGTTAAACAAATGAGGAATTTCCTGTCGACCTACAATGAAAATTATCAAGCGCTCAAAGCACTAGGACATGATATTGCTAGCGAAAGTTTGTTGTTGACCTCATATATTTTGCGTAGATTTGACACGGAATTCAGGACCAAACTTGAACGTTCTCGAGATAATTTACAAAATGTTCCTACCATTACAGAAGTAATTACATTCTTAGAAAATGAATGTTCTTGCAAAGAAGCAGCGGGTTTAACTAATATCATCTCAAAAAATGAACCTTCTCTTCAAACCTCTCAAAAAATCAGTGGCTTTAAAATGAATAAAAACCAGTTTAAACCGCACAAAATAGCGATGGTCACTACTCACACTCAGCATTGTATCTTCTGTTCATCAAATTCACACAACATATATAGATGTGCAGATTTTTCCGCACTTACTGTACAAGACAGACAAGCTTTTGTTAAAAATAAGAACTTGTGTCAAAATTGTTTTGGAACACATAAGTTAGTCACCTGTAAGTCCGTCCACACATGCAATGTATGTCATAGGCGTCACCATAGCCTACTACATTTTTTTGTTGAGAACCGCTCCGCACAACCGCAACAAAAATTGACTCAGTCAAATAGACCTACCTTGTGCCCTTCTGTTGAAACAACGATGAATAAGCAAAACCACTCTGCAGAGTGTCACCAGGATACTACCTTGATAGGTGTTTCTTGCAACCAGAATAACACTGTGTTACTCGCAACCGCTTTGGTGCATATCACATCTGCCAATGGAAATGCAGCAGTTGTACGAGCTGTGCTTGATAGTGCATCCCAAACAACAATTATTTCAGAAAGTTGTGCAAAGACTTTGTGTTTGTACCGCTCTCAAACAGATGTTCCAGAACTTAGTGGATCTCTACAGCCCCAGTGAAAACGAAGGGACTTACCTTTGTGACATTGTCTTCGCTCAGTGGGAATATTTTAGCAAAATCTCACCCAGTCATGATTCTTAATAAAATATCATGCAATCTGCCTCGTGTTCCGCTCCCACCAGAAATTAAAGAGCGACTCAAAGGTTATATGCTAGCGGATCCAACTTTTGATGTTCCGGGTCCAGTTGACCTTCTGATTGGGGCAGATTTATTTGCATTGACTCTTAATGGTACCTTTATCAATCTCGGCAAGAATATGCCATACGCTGTCAATACAATCTTTGGCTATGTTGTGCTTGGTCCGACACCTGTTTCACTTAAGTCTAAGCCTTACTCAGGCTTAGTGACTCTTTTATCGACGAATGATCGTGATCTGCACACAACATTGCAACGTTTTTGGTCCATAGAGGAACCACCTCACACTACAAAACTCGCTCCACAAGATGAAAAATGTGAAGCTCACTTCGTCTCTACTCATAAGAGAGATGCCTCCGGCAGATATGTTTGTCACTTGCCTTTCAGCGGAAACCCTGCTCAACTAGGTGACTCTACAACTTTGGCAAAACGCCTGTTTAATACACTGGAACGCAAATTTGAATCTCAACCTGAGTTTAAACAGAAGTATGTCAATTTTATGAATGACTACTTAGCATGTGGGCACATGAAACTGTGCACATCTGTGCCGTCTCTGAACAAGCCGCATTACTTTTTGCCACATCATGGCGTTTTTAAAGATAGGAAAATCCGTGTTGTTTTCAATGCATCAGCACCATATTCTTCAGGTGTCTCACTGAACCACATTCTACATCAGGGTCCAAAGTTGCACAATGACATTACTGATATAATTCTTCGGTTTCGTCAACATAAATTTGTTTTCTCTTGTGATATCAAACAAATGTTTAGGCAGATATCCATCCATGAAGATGATCAGATCTTTCAGTTAATATACTGGAGAGAAGACACTTCAGTCCCGCTAAAGGTCTACCAATTGACTACTGTCACTTATGGTATGACGTCCTCGCCTTACCTTGCTAATAGAGTAGTACAACAGCTTATTATGGACGAAGGAAAAAATCATCCACTTGCTGCTGAAGCACTCCAACCGCAAATATATGTTGATGATGCTCTATTAGGGAGCAATTCTCTGGAAGAAGCTCTCCACCTTCAAGAGCATGTTGTTTTACTTTTGAAAAAGGGTGGATTCGAACTGAGCAAGTGGTCTTCAAACCATCCTAAACTCTTAGAAAATGTCATGCAAGATAATCATGAGACACCCCTCATGTTACGCACGTCGGAACAGCCATTTTCAAGTGTATTAGGGCTAAAATGGATCCCAGATATTGATGTCTTTTCATATGTGATGCACACACCTTCAAGTAATTACACAAAAAGAACTTTACTTTCATCAATTGCTCAGATTTATGACCCTTGTGGTTGGATATCCCCAATAGTTTTTTGGTCTAAAGTCTTAATGCAGCATGTATGGACCTTAGGCTTAGATTGGGATTCTCCATTACCTGATCATATTTCCGAGAAGTGGTCACGATTCGTGACAGAACTTCCAGAAATAGAAAAGCTAAGGATACCACGTTTCATATCCTTAGCAACTGCAGTCAATATCCAGCTTCATGGATTTTCAGATGGAAGTGAATCCGGATATGCAGCTTGTGTCTTCCTGCGCACAGAAGACGCAGAAGGAGATGTCAACATACGACTGCTGATCGCAAAATCAAGAGTAGCTCCACTGAAGCGTGTGACTATTCCCCGCTTGGAACTTTGTGGTGCGCACATGTTAGCCAAATTGCTACATTACTGTACAGAACAGCTCTCACAACATCACAAGATTGACAACATTTCAGCATGGTGCGACTCTACAGTAGTTCTATCTTGGATACGCACTCTATCTTTTCGTCTCAAGGTGTATGTTGCTAATCGTGTGGCACAAATACAAGACTTAGTTTCACCGCATGTCTGGAAATATGTTTCAACTGTTGACAATCCTGCTGATTGTGCTTCTCGAGGCTTGACACCCACGGTTCTGATGAAACATAGTCAGTGGTGGCTAGGACCACCATGGCTCGCTAAATCAACGCAGACCTGGCCACAATCTATCCTTCATCCAATTTCGGAGGAGTCTATTCCTGAAATGAAACCAAATGTGCTTAATCTTATGATGACCACAAAAGAAGTCCCAACATTTGGATTTCTTACAAAGTTTTCTTCTTGGAAGACTCTTCTTCATGTAATGGCTTATGTCCTTCGCTTTATAACCCGTTTGAAATTTAAAACCACCATAAGTGGATCATTACAGTAACTGAATTAAATAACGCCTGTAACCGCATTTGCTGGCTCATTCAGAGACTTCACTTTGCAGAAGACATAGATCTACTCTCCAAGAAAAGGACATGCTCAAACTGCATCCAACGTCTAGCACCCTTTATTGATGATGCAGGAATAGTCCGTGTCGGAGGTCGACTGAAAAACTCTGCGCTTACTTACAATGCCAAACATCCTATTCTTCTGCCAAAAAATCATGTCGCTATTCATTTACTCATTGATTACTATCATGGCATGTACCTGCACACTGGTCCCCAGTTCCTCCAAGCAACACTATCTCAACGCTTTTGGATCCTCTCCGCCCGCAGTGTTATATGCTCAAGAATATTTAAATGCGTACGATGTTTTCGTACAAAATCAACAAATACGTCTCCGCTCATGGGTGATCTACCAGCCGGTCGTGTTACCCCTACTCATTGTTTCAACGCTTCTGGAGTTGATTATGCTGGGCCTTACACGGTCAAGTTTTTTACACTTCGCAGGATACAGCCTATAAAGGTGTACCTCTGCCTGTTCATCTGTTTTGCAACAAAAGCAGTACACTTGTAAGTGGTTACTGATTTAACTACAGACGCCTTCATAGCAGCCCTTACGGGATTCATCTCTAGGAGAGGTCTTGTATCAGACCTGTACTCTGATTGTGGGACTAATTTCATAGGAGCTGCTTCTTCGCTCAAAAGATGTTTTCAAGATCTCATGAAGCAACCAGAGATGCAAGATTTTGCTACGAACAACAGTATCACATTCCATTTCATTCCTCCGCGTGCACCTCACCAAGGTGGACTTTGGGAACGTGTCATTAAAGGTGCAAAATATCATCTCACCAGAGTCATAGGTGAACACATTTTAACGTACGAAGAATTTACCACCTTAGTTGTGCGTGTTGAAGCTATCCTTAATTCGAGGCCGATAGCTCCTCTCTCGAATGACCCTTCAGATCTTCAACCTCTTACACCAGGACATTTTCTAACTGGAGGACCTCTTAATGCCCTGATCGAACCTCAACGAACCAATGCACCACTTAATCACATAAAACGCTGGAAATTGGTTCAAGCCTTCACACAACATCTCTGGAAAAGATGGCAAATGGAGTACCTCCACACACTTCAAGAATGGTCCAAATGGATCAGACCTCAAGAAAATCTCAAAATAGGAGATTTAGTCGTTATTCATGAAGCGAACCTGCCACCCCTCAAGTGGAAGCTCGGGAGAGTCATCTCCGTATCTCCAGGGAATGATGGAGTGGTACGTGTCGTCAACATGAAGACTGCAGGTGGAACTTTGACCCGTCCTTCTGTTAAGGTATCCCGTCTTCCCATTTACTAAAATCCTCGACCAGTCAATTGGCTACTGCCCCTTATAATTTAGTTTTATTATAGTCTTCCAAAGGATCAAATTTGTTCTTATGTTCTTTTAATGTTTCTTGTTGAACCAGTTGGTTCAAAGGGGTCGGTATGTCAGATATTTTGTTTCATAACAATAGTTAAACTCACCCTATCTCTACTTCATTATCTCTAATTGAGTGCACTCCCATTACCTGTTTCAAAGTTCAATTCACATTGTAATCAGCAGTCATAATTAGAGCGTTTTTCATTCCTGTAGTGTACGGTATATCATGCAGTTCAGTTCTTTTTCGTTTATACACGCATACCGCAAGAATAGAAAGACTATTCAACGCTATTGTTATTTTACTTTGTGCTTTTTTTCATGTGTTTATTGTAGCATGACAGATATTCCACCACTAATTAATTCATATAAGATCATAAAAAATATTTAAATTACATATAATAAAAGAATATCGAATGAAATTCAATTACTTCAAAGGAAAAAACCACAATAAAAGAAAAACAATCATTAAATTATAAAAAATACAACTATTAAAAGTCAAAGAAAGAATTAAGGAAAACTCATATTAAACAATCAGGAGATTACCCAGGAGGTTAGGAGCAGTAAATAAACTAGATACCCCAAAATCAAGAAAAAAGAATCAGATTAGGAGTGGTGATGAACAAAATACCCGCCACAAGAAGAAAGAAGAATAAGGTTTATTATCAGGAAATAAACAAAATACCCTGAAACCAATAAAGAAGAGTAAAGTCAGTATAAAAAAAAATAAACAAGATACTCCGAACCAACCATCAGTCAAGATAACACTGAGTACCTTGGTTTACCCAAGAGTGAAGACAAGAAGGAAGACGAGAAGAAAGGAAGAAATAGGATGGAAGAAACACCATAAAAAACCTATTATTAACTACCATTGACCCCAAACCAATTGATACAATTAAAGAAAGTATAACATCCCGAAACCCTATAAAATTGTAATTATTAATAAACAAAAGTGTTGTATAGTATGATAAGAGGTGCAACAACTAAAGTTATTGTGTGATAAAAAAAAATAAACAAATCTTCACAGTCCATGATGACTAAAGGTCTGGTCTGAGATAATAAGACTCAATATGTCAGAACCACCAGTGAAAGTGTATTAGTGTAAGTGTTTTTGAAATATAATAAACTTGAAGTTGTAGCATTACTATAACTTAAACTATATGCTATAAAACAACTTTTATATTTGATAATTAACAAATCATAAAATAATAAAATGGAAGGTATTTCCAATATTTTATTATTTTTGGTCACTTTGTTATCTCAAGACATTTGTAGGAATGACAATAACTAAAGTATGGGTGGAAATGTTTACTATATAAGGGGATGTTAAATAATAGTAATAAAAACAGAAAGGACTGGAATTAGTTTAAGTGTTAATAGAATTAAGAAATTTTAAAATGGCTAATATTGTTCAAAGCCATGAACTCCATATTTTTGAAAGAGTTCTTATACAATAAGATTTATATGTTTAGAATAAGTTATATTAATTAAATAACAGCATACATACCAATTAAAATGTTTCAGTATGTATGCTGTACTAATTAACAAAATGAGTTAAATGTATGTTAACTACAATTTCAGCAAACATGTCCAACTTTACAGAATGCTGAGTGATGTTAATTATTATTTTTATAAAAGTAGCATGAATTAGATGCTACACATCTCAATAAGTTTGTAAACAATTTTATTTTATGTCATGATAACTATTAAGAGTCAGAGGAGGAGTAGAAGTAAATTTATTTGAAAAAACCATACATGTAAAATACTAAACTCTAGGCCAAATAATGAATTCACAGAAACTCAATATAAACCAGTTAATTCACCTATGAATCATGTAAACTGGCAAGATTTAGATAAGGTAGGTCAATTAATAACTACTGTAAATGAACCTATGATTTAAAAGGGTAATATAGAAAAATACCTTAAATTATTGAAAATTTTTGAAATGTATAAATTAACTATTTTTAAAGAGGAATGTTAAATTCAGAAATTATCACTAAAAAACAGTTCAAATGTTCAATTTATATGTAATTAAGAAAAGGAAGGGATTTGTGACCATTTGAAATTTATTATAATTGTATTAATAACACTTAAAATGGCAGTAAAAGTATAGGAAGGCGGAAACCAAGTTTTTGGGCCTAGATTTCCAAAAAGAAAGAAATTTGGTAATTTTAACAAAAATCTCAACAAATATGGACTATGTCATATCAAATTAAACAGAATGAGATAAATAAACCAATTATATGGTTAATAATTCATGAAAGCGAATAATAAACTAAAATTATTCCATATATAATGTAATTTGGAATCATGTATATGGGAAGTAAGAATTATTTTAACAATACTTTTCCAATATTAACTTGGCAAGATTTTTACTAAAGTGGAGGAAGTTAGTTAGTTCTTTTTTAACGCTCAAACTGAACAGTCTATGTGAAATTGCGTTCCTTAAAACCGTATAATGAAGTGCTAACCTTACAGAGAAAAATTCTATGAGCAACGAGAGTTACTTAAATAAACACTTTTCCAGTTAAAACATATAAAAAATTCAACGACAACAGTGAAAACGAACACCACACTACATAATACCAGTGCATTAAAACATTAAAACTACATATTAGTAATAATTCAAGCTACAACAGAATAACCATGTTTGCGTAATGAACATATATAAGTGAACACATCTAATATAAAATAATTAACACCAGTGGACACTGAACACTCATCCAGACTACCCCAAACAACATCCTACACAGTTTACACAAGTTCGGGGATCTTTAAAACAATTATAAAGTTGATTTTGTTGTGAGATTTGCTCGCGAAGAATATTGCAGTTAACCTATTCGTTTCTGGGAGCGGCCATATTGGAAATACGAGGCACGGCCACCGAATTCGACTGACTTTGTAGTCTACACCTGGTCTGATACTCAAGTATATTAAACATTTTATACAGATTATTCACATTTGTTAGATAATAATTATTTAAAATAATTTATTGTAAATGTTATACTTTCTCGTCCTGCCCTTCTCTGACTATTATTAAGTAATCGCTCCAAGAACCTTTTTACAATAATTATATGAATTTCTTAACCTGTATTAACATATCGATTATCCCTGAGACGGAGTCGAACATTGCTCGAAATCGATTTAATATGGACTATTATTTAAAACTGTTAATAAATCAATTCCTTTCAATTGTATGGTTTAATAAATTATTTCACATGGTAATTTAAGGTTTTAATTAAGCAACAAGACTTCCTGAAAGAAGAAAATATTAACAAAAGGTGATATACTGGAGCAACACGGAAAGTCGTTAATCGATTGCTGACAGGAGTTAATCTGTTTAACTCCGGATTTGTTAATATCTTCCAGAAGTGCGAATTAAACAAAATTACCTTTCAGAAGTTTAGAAATTTGGTTAAAAACATTAAAACAGAATTAATTACAAATTATATACACCATAAACAAACATAAAATTTTTTTTTAGAAAATTTTTTTTAATAAAATTATTTCTTTCTTTCTCTTTATTTGTAACTACAGTATACAGGTCTGGTAACATTATTTATATGTTTAACGTTTGTTGGGATATTATTGTTAAGTTTAGGACTGCCTAGAAAATCACCAAAGTGTTGCTTACAACAGGACATTTACAACGCACAAGGACAAGGTCAGTAAACGCTTAATTTTTATGCATTGTTGATTACATGGGAATAAAGCCTTTTAACTATTTAGTTTGACAATATACAGTCCACTGCAAATTAAAAAGAACCCCACAATAATATTATATTGCTTCAAGATAAAACTGGAAACTTTACTGTATGAATAAAGACACACTATGGTTGAACCAATCCAGAAAAGTTTATATGACATAATAAACAGTACTTTTATGAAAAAAGTTTTTAAATGAGCGTACCAGTAGAAAGGAGTTCTAGTGACAAGAGCACAAGGTTGACCATCAATGTACGTAAGGCAATAAGACCAGATGAACCTATGTAGCTGATGACCTACTATTATTTATAAGTAATAAAAGTGATTTGGAAGGGTGGACACAGTAGAAGGAACATTTAGCATAATATGATTTAAAATTAAAGAAGACAAACAATACCTCCCGCTCAAGAGCAAGTGTAGGGAATCGTACAGAGATTAAAACACAAGAAAGGATGCAAATAAAGTAGAATTAGAATTGGAAAGTGTCAGTATTGCATAGAATAGAATATTACATAACACATTTTTCAACAAGCTGGAGATGGTAAAAAAATAAAACTGTACTGTATTAACCAGTTCTATTGCTGATCCTTATGTACAGCTGTAAATTGTCTGTACTAACAGACTATTTTTAAAAATGCATTCAAACGTGAAACTGAAAGTGCTGGAAAAGATTGAAGGGTTACTAGAATCAATAAGGTACTGTGAAACAATCAGAAATAATCTGATGTACGAATTGTCCAGAAAAATATTGAGAGATAACAGCTGAGAGTAGTGGCAGCTGGTGATAGGGTTGACAGGTTCCACAACCCCCAGAAAAAGTGGTTTCTTAATAATATGTATTATTTATAAAATACATAATGTTTAAAACTTTTCAAAGTACTGTATTTTGAGAAATAATATAGTCTATAGGGTCTGTACAACATTATATTGAACACAATTGGAAGAGCATAGAGAGTACCTACATAAATACCTGTGAAAAGGTCCTAGGCAAGAGGGAGAGAGGAAGAGAGGAATGGATTACTTCAGAGACATGGGAAGCCGTGAATCAAAGGAAGGAATGTAAGAAAAGACTCAATACCACAAGAACGCAAGAAGAGAAGGTACAAGCTAGAACAGACTTTAATCAACTTAACAAAACAGTGAAGAGGAGTTTTCGACGAGACAAACGAGCATTTATCAACAATCTTGCAACACAAGCTGAGACGGCAGCACAAAACAATGACAGTAGGACTCTGTACCACATTACCAAGAGATTAACAGGAAAGTTTTCAAGTGCGGACAAACCAGTGAGAGCTAAAGATGGGAGATTACTGTCCACACAAAAAGAACAGCTAGAAAGATGGAGAGAACATTTTCTGGAGATTTTGAATCATGAAACAATCGAAGAAGGGGAGACAGAGGTGATGATGGAAGAAGAGCAGGAAGATGTTGCTATTAGTACAGAGCCACCATCAAGAACAGAGATTCAAAGGGCCATTAAACAACTTAAGAATGGCAAAGCGGCAGGCATGGACAATATCGCACCGGAGGCCTTGAAAGTGGATATGGGTACTTCGGTTGAGATTCTATTCCCACTTTTCAAGAAGATTTGGGAAGAAGAGAAGATCCCCTCAGATTGGAAGAAAGGACTGTTGATTAAGCTTCCAAAGAAAGGAGATTTATTAGAATGTGATAACTGGAGAGGGATTACCCTCCTTTCGATACCAAGTAAGGTACTCTCACGAGTAATTCTTGAAAGGATAAAACAGCGAGTTAACTCAAGGTTGAGGAAAGTACAAGCAGGATTTAGAGAAGGTTATTCCTGTACAGACCAGATCAATACACTGCGTATAATTATAGAACAATCCACGGAGCTGCAGTCGTCACTGTATATACTATTTGTAGACTTTTAAAAGGCGTTTGATAGTGTAATGAGGAAGAAGATGTGGAAAGCCATGAAAGAGTTTGGGATTCCAAAGAAAATTATTAAGTTAACGCAAGAAATGTATGAGAACTACACATGTCAATTTTTACACCAGGGGATGTTGTCCGAGCCCATCCCAGTAGATAAAGGAGTGAAGCAAGGATGTTTGCTGTCACCAATATTATTTATTATGGTGCTGGATCTCATGATGAAGAAGGCAATGAATCGCCGAAGAGGAATTCAGTGGGGACTGACAGATAGGTTGGAGGACTTGGACTTCGCGGATGACCTGTGCTTGCTAACCAACAGTTTTAAGGATATGGAAGCAAAGCTGAACGATTTAAAAACCGAAGCATCAGAGGTAGGATTGAAGATTAATGGAAAGAAAAACAAGGAGATGCGTTATAATAACCGCAATAAGGCACTATTATTTTTAGGAAACCAAGAGATCGAACAAGTCAAACAGTTTTGTTACCTGGGAAGTATGGTCACCACGGAGGGAGGAACCATAGAGGATATAGGAAATAGAATAAATAAGGCTAAAGGAGCATTTGCAATGCTGAGACCAATCTGGAAATCAAGGGAACTTAACACCAATACCAAACTACGCATCTTCAATACAAATGTCAAGTCGGTACTGCTCTATGGGTGTGAAACTTGGAAGACTAACAAACAACTGATTAGCAGACTCCAAACATTCGTGAACAGAAGTTTGCGGAATATCCTGAGGATATGGTGGCCACAAGTTATCTCCAATGAAGAGCTGTGGAGAAGAACCCATCAAACACCCATTGACATCGAGATGCGTCGTAGGAAATGGAAGTGGATTGGGCATACATTACGACGAGATGGAGACAACATAGCAAGACAAGCCCTGGAATGGAACCCACAAGGTAGCAGGAGAAGAGGCAGACCAAGGAACACATGGAGGAGGAGTGTAATAGCGGAAGGGATGGAGAAAGGAGGGAAGACCTGGCCCGAGATCAAGACGATGGCGCGGAACAGAGTCCGGTGGCGGAAGTTCATTGATGCCCTATGCTCCACTTAGGAGATGCAGGAATAATGATGAATAATGGTTGAACCAATCCAGAAAAGTTTATATGACATAATAAACAATACTTTTATAAAAAAAGTTTTTAAATGAGCGTACCAGTAGAAAGGAGTTCTAGTGACAAGAGCACAAGGTTGACCATCAATGTACGTAAGGCAATAAGACCAGATGAACCTATGTAGCTGATGACCTACTATTATTTATAAGTAATAAAAGCGATTTGGAAGGGTGGACACAGTAGAAGGAACATTTAGCATAATATGATTTAAAATTAAAGAAGACAAACAATACCTCCCGCTCAAGAGCAAGTGTAGGGAATCGTACAGAGATTAAAATACAAGAAAGGATGCAAATAAAGTAGAATTAGAATTGGAAAGTGTCAGTATTGCATAGAATAGAATATTACATAACACATTTTTCAACAAGCTGGAGATGGTAAAAAAATAAAACTGTACTGTATTAACCAGTTCTATTGCTGATCCTTATGTACAGCTGTAAATTGTCTGTACTAACAGACTATTTTTAAAAATGCATTCAAACGTGAAACTGAAAGTGCTGGAAAAGATTGAAGGGTTACTAGAATCAATAAGGTACTGTGAAACAATCAGAAATAATCTGATGTACGAATTGTCCAGAAAAATATTGAGAGATAACAGCTGAGAGTAGTGGCAGCTGGTGATAGGGTTGACAGGTTCCACAACCCCTAGAAAAAGTGGTTTCTTAATAATATGTATTATTTATAAAATACATAATGTTTAAAACTTTTCAAAGTACTGTATTTTGAGAAATAATATAGTCTATAGGGTCTGTACAACATTTATTCGCGATAAATTGTAGGTAAACTGTAACCAACACAGTTGATGGGGATACACTGTGCACTGCTGGCAAGGTTTCCAAGGTCCAGGCAAACCAGCATTCGTGATGTCATTTACAGAGCTTTTACATTGACAAACCAATATTGTAACATTACTTCCTTATATCGCCCGTGTCATTTACCCACACGTTGGATGTGTCAATTTTCTAATATTACCCTTCTGCGTACCTTCAATGTCTTACCAAGTCGTCGTCAATTTTAAACGCATCTCACGCAGACTACGTCCGTCGCGAACGCACGAATAACCAGTACCAATATCCTTACCTGTCCTTTTTTTATATATTTATTTCCCGAACGGCGCCAAATTGTTTTTTTGAAAACAATTAAAAGATTCAAATTAGTCTGTCTCCTGTACGGTGATGATGAATTCGAATTACCTCGTAGACTGGCGGGAACTCGAATTTCGCTTGTCTTTGAACATGTTGCCAACATAAATTTTTGGCAAAGAATTCTATTCTCCGCTAAAGAACACAAACTATATAATACAATTTCAATAAAAACAAAGGACAGTTAGTAATGATTCGTACTTGTTTATTTGAGTCTAAAATTCGCTAATTTTGATAACTTTTGTACAATAGAGAGTATTATAATAAAGTTTCGCCCCGGCAACAAATTAATTTTCACTCAGCTGAGAGCAACGGTGGCAGCAGTCGTGTGACGCCACAATGGCTAGCGCTCTTATTTACACAAGTTATTCTGCCAATGAGTTCTTTGGGTTACGAAAAGATTTAAAACAAGATGTTAAATAAAGTACACCACCTTACATTTGTGGTACTTAAATACTAAAAAGGTTTACATGAAATTCAACTCTTGGTGTTTAAAAGTGTGTGTCCAATTTATAGGCTTCAGACATAGGTTATCTTACAGTTACATACAGTGTGAATAAATATGATCTATTAATCCTTGAAAGAATTCGGTGTTCAAAGTTCAGAGTGAGAGTTATATATTGTGAAAAAAGTTAATCAGTTTTAGTTCGTAATTATTGATAATTTAATTTATACTTAACAAAACCATGTTATTTTGGTTATGGGTCGTCAGGATTTCTTCCAGGTTGTGATAGTACTTTCTTTAATTTTCAATGATATGGTTGCCCGTCTCCTTCTGGCGTCTGTTTCTTTTTATTCAATTTTTATTAATTTTTTAATTTTAAAATTTTGTTTATTGTTCCTCCTTGAGTTGCTGGAACTATGGTTGACTTCTTGTGTTCATTTTACTTTCATTTATATCTGATTTTCTTCTTTATTAGCCTTTAATAGAGCCGCAGTCAATATAGCGTCTGTACCGCTGGATAGTTGATAATGGAACTCTCGTTTCATAACGGTCAAAATTATAATAAGGTTTTGTTGTTATGGCAACCGCTTGCACTCTCATTGGTTAAACACATTTGAACCTATTGTTATAAATCCTGGTTTCTGTTCAAAATGAATAAATATTTTATAATGGTTATTGTTCCTTGGTGATATTACCAATGTATGAAATATTAACATAGATGTCCCTATTTTCTTTCAAAGATCAAATTGACATCTCACAAGGCTGGTCTAGGTAATGTATTAATGTTTTTGGACAAAATTGCTAATACTATGTTATTACATATTTCACTTATTTATACTGTTTATTACAATTCTGACATATTATTATTGTTAGTTAATGGTAATCACATAATTTACTTGGTCTTATTATTCAAATACAATATTCAGTTGTTTACAATTGGTTTTCTGAAGTTAGACAGCTATGTCATTTATAGGCCTAAACTGTAGCATCTTAGAATTTCTTATTTTGCTCTATTTAAACATTATTTATTAAATACATGTGTTCTGCTTATTTTCATTTCGCACTTATTGGCTTTTGAATTACTTTGAAACTGTTTTACCATCTATTCGTGTTATTATACTTTTACAAAATTATTTCTTATCTGATATTTTTTCTTTTCTATTATATAATAGTGATTAATCTGTTGCTTGTTAAGTTTATATCATTGCTAGTTTATTCCTACTCCCATTTCTCACACACCTATTTAACACTTAAATCTATTAACAAAACATAATATAGAAATAATTTAATGGTCTGTCTATTGTTCAGCCATATTCCTTCTTACTAATTACAATGGTTACATTGTATGTTATTACTTGAAATTAACATACTCCTCATCTCTTTATAATATCATTACATACATAAAAATTACAAACATATTACCTTAATGTTATGCTTTCTTGGTTTATACTCCTATGAACACTAAACAAATAAACTAATTTTCTTTAAACTAACAAAACTGTTTACCATACATTAATCTCATTTTCCTCAGTTCAGTTTCTTCAACACAATTTAATTATTTATTTCTGAATGAATAAGTAACGTATCTTATTGTTATTGATGTCTCTTTGCATTAACATTAACTGTTACAAAGACAGGGATCTTTTGTAACTAATACCAAAATTGGCAATCCCCTTACTCATTGAAAAGCATAATTAGGAATTATTATTATTATTGTTATTCCAACATTGTTTTTTAACCTTTTTGGTTGAGTACACTTATATTTGCACTGACTGAACTCATTAATTTCCACAGTCCTGCCTGTTTGATTAGTTACTATTATTCCTCACTTATCACATCACTTTTACTTTTTATGGTTATCACTCCCTACCTATCTCTCGCTCTTAGTTTCAGTGATATTTTACACACACATTTATAATTATTCTTTCAACATTTTGTGTCTTACTTTCTTATTATAATAAGGTTCTTAACAACATACTTTATCTACTAATAATTGTCTTACTTATTTCTTATGGTTAGTGTACGTTCTTTATTATTGTTTTATTCATGGTTAGTTATTATATTTGCTTTACTCATTTGTGCCTTTTATCATTAATTTGTTTTTTCTCATCTTATTGTCTTTATCTGGCCAATCTCTGGGGTTGGGTCATAGTCATTTGTTTGTCAGTCTAGTCTATTCATTTATTTATTATTCTTGTTTACAATTCTATTTATTTATTTATATTCTTGTTCATTTTATATTTTTTCATTATTATTCATTAAATTATTTTACCTTTTATCATTTATCTAATACTTGTGGATACCCTATAGGGTCTGATTTGTAACGGGTCTAAAAGGGAGGGGTTCTATTTTATTAAAAATTTGGTAACAATTCATTTTCATCTGCGTGGTCCGTCCCATGGCAATATAAATCGTAGCGAACAAAGAACGGTAAGGTGAAGTCAGTACAATGGAATGTGCGTGTCGCACACAACTTCATAATTCTCAGAACGGTAAAACAGTGTAATGCGCCCAAACGCACTAACATCGGCGGAGCGCATAACCCACGCTAAACAAAAGGCGCACAAGATGGCTTGAAGATGATTTTTTCCAACATGTGATCTCAACATGACGGAAACATAACTGTAAGACACGCCTTCCAGTGACGTAAACCAGTGGCAGTGTAATTTCGTCGACGTCCAAAACAAGGGAATTGTACGTGGTACCATGAACAGTGACAATGAGTTTGACGACTAAGGCATTGTAATTTCCATCATGCCTAACTGCAAGTGGGCGAAGTTGTTGGTAGCGCTCCCCCCAGTCGACTAGTAACATAGGCCACGCGTGGTCGAACTAAATTTTCCACCCGGGCAAATAAAAAGGTCGGCCGACTATAACAGAATGTCCGAATAAAAGTGTTATCAAATTAAAAGAACATGACTCGGTAAACAAGTATAGTGCACCAAATCAACAGGACAATAACAGTTTTAATCAAGAAAGGAGTAGTGCGAGTGTTACGCCATGCGGTCAACGTAGATGCCATGGTAAACTGTAGGGTAATCAAATCCAATTTTATCATAATCATGTTTGCAGAGAAATGTAAAACCAGTAATAAAAAAGGGGTTTTATAGTGTAATGAATGTGTGTGTGTGCAGCAATCTGGGTCGTCTTAGTAGTTTAATTAATTAGTTTGTCAGTTTTTTAAGTTACAGTTGCAACTAGTTATTACGATTTATATTGCCATGGGACGGACCACGCAGTGGAAAATGAATTGTTACCAAATTTTAATAAAATAGAACCCCTCCCTTTTAGACCCGTTACAATACCCCCCCCCCCAATGAGAGATCTTCTGTCGAAACAGAAGAAATCTCATTGCTAAACCCCTAAGAGGACCGGTGAGGATATGGTGCCAACAACCCCCCATTAATTCTTATACATCATGGGCAAACTACCCCCCTGGCTCAGCGACTATGGCTGCACCTGAACGATATTACTGGACTTCTCTATTCGAGATCCCAACACCATAAAATCAAACAGACACGCACCACAGTGCGCCTAACCTTCGAACATGCCACCCCAAACTCCAAATCCCTGGCCTTATTCCATGCCAGATCCTCAACTGATATGTTCCCCCTTGTCATGCATACTGGGTCACCTTCAGCAATACTGGGCGCATACATATACTTATTAAGAGTATTGTTATATTACCTTTTCTTTCTCAAAAATCAAAATAAAAATCTTTTATCTGAATCTAGGAATTTTCTTCATTCCTTTTAATAATCAGAAAAACAAATAAATTGAACATCTAATTAGAACATGAACTCCTTTATCCTAACATTTGATTATCCATACATACTAAACAAGACAATTCAATAAAAAACACTAGTAATACACATAAACAATAATACACTTGAAATTCAAACATCACCTATATGGCAGGCATAAAATAAAAAAAAAAATTTTTTTTTCCCAAAAAAAATTTAAATTTATCAAAATATTATTTTTATCAATTTCGGAAAAAATTTTAAAATTATTTAAATTACTTAAACGACACAATTTGCATCAAGCAATTGCCAAAACTGGTCTAGTTTATAACATCACCCATCAGCTGATCACACTGGGTCAAGTCAACAACCTTGACATACTCATGTGTCACACAAAGCTACATCATAAAATACATGAAAACATCTTTAACAAATTTTTATCTTCAAACATAATACAATAATAATAAAATAAAACATTTAAAATTAACATGGTTATTATTACAATCAACAATAAAATTTGCATTTAAATTAATCAAGAATTACACATTTTATAGCTTCACTTATTTTCAACTTCTATCAAAATCTGTCACTTGTACCAATCAATTATTTAATTATATTCAAATATTTAACTCCATTGAGAAATTTTCAAATCATTTATAAGTGATACACTACAGCTGATCAGTTGATTTTATTAGCAAGGTGAACGACCTTACTATAGACACATTTCAAAATTTTACGTCATGTGAAATACATTACACGTTGACAAACCTTATATCCTAACATAATAAAATAAAACACAATAAGACATACTAAATACAATATGATAAACATCTGATGCACCTATTTGTCAAATCAAGCTACAATTCTTTAATTACTGCAAGAGCGAGTCATCATCCTTAAGTTACAAAATTTTAATTCGTTGCTCCCCTGAGCAATCTCCTGCCACACACTATTGTTTTCTGCTGGTGGGCTGTTGCGCCCTTTTGCATCTACAAGGACGGCATTGGTGGAGGAATTTATCATCTCCGTGTCCTTGCTTCAGCGTTACATTTTAAAATTGAGTAGATATCATCATATCCTTGTTATATATTAATATGCCCTTAAAACGGGTCTACCACCTGGTTTACTGTTCCTACGCGAACAAAGTGGCAGCCGCTGTTCCATAGTTCCGGGGATTTCCCCTAAAGTCACCCCCCATTAATTTCAAATATACACCAATTTCAAGCCAGCTATGGTCAAGGTTCTTACTTTATGGCCATAGCTGACTGCTATCCAAAACCACGATTAGTGCTGGTAAGGCAGTAATCACCCGAAAAGGCGGGGAAATCAACTCTAACTTCAGGCATGTTCTCTACGTCATTATGATACACGGCACGGCAATCTATCAGCATATAATATAAAATTATATAAAAGGTGTGCCGTGTATTTTACGCCCTTTTGGCCTCCGATGGAGGTAACACTCTCTGTTACCCCCAACACTTATCGCTACCTACCGTGGCACATGCCACCACGGCAATAGCCAACCTAATAACTAAACTAACCCGTTCCTACATTCCCTAAGTATAGCGCTTCTATTAACACCACTCAACCCCCCAAAATTACCCACATCTCTTGTATAAAAACATTACATAACATAATAAACAAATAGACATTAACCTTGATCATTAGTATTGTTACATTCACATTAAACAAACAATTCTCTTTTAAATAATTTATACAGAAAATTATAAACATTATAATGTGAAATTTTTATTAGCTCTTTAATATATCATCATTTCATTATTTATCACTTACCACAATTATATTCCTCAAAATTTCAAAATTATTATTAACATTTATTTTATCTCATATTTCAGTTACTACTACCTTTTGACTATGGTTCCTATTTAGTACAATTATCTCAAATTAGTTTCATCATTTAGTTAAAATCTTTTCAACACCTGTAAACATTTTACTCTATATAACTTGTATTATAAACTTTATACTCACAGTACATCGCTCATACCCTGTCATAAGCACACAAATATAAATATCAATAACTCCCTGTACCTTCTGCAACATTTCAACAACAATGTTATTCCATACTAAACAATTTAACATTTATTTACTTATTAATTATTATCAAATTCAAATCTCATAAAATAATTTAAACTTATTAGAAAAATTCAATTATATAACATTTAAATTAATCAAAATATTTAAACATCTCAAATTATTTTGATTAAATCAATTATTAAAAACACAACATATTTTAATTATTATCAAAACAATTACAATTCATTAATTACTCTCATAATTATTCTTGTTATTTATTTAGTTTGCTCAAAATATTATTATTAAATTGATTTCTACTACCTACACACATTGTTTACATTACATACTTGTTACAATACAAACACAATTAATTTCACTAAAATTTATTTACAAATCTTTGTCATTATTTTTCAGTTTACCAAACTTCATTTTGTAAAGCAGTCCATTCCAAAACTATTAATTACATGATTAAACGTTCAGAAACATTCATTGCCTTTACCCCCAATCATCGTACAAAAATCTGGTTTTACGTTTACACAGTTCATTTTTTTCTAAACACATTATATTATTTTTATTCATATAAAGATTATCCAAATTTTTATATTCTTCCACAATATCAACAGAATTATTCCCTGTTATTAAATTATGTAATTTATTATCATCGAGTATAGTCCAGTTGCCTTTAGTACGATCTGTCATAGTTATGTCAATTACAGTTTCATTATCATTATTATCTGCTGCTGTATTTGCTTTGTCATAAAGTAAGTAGTCTATAACATCAATTGCTGTACTAACTATTTCACCAGGTAAGTACCTATTATCAATAACTCTTTCAATGTCTAATCTCTGTATTAATTCGTCATAACCTCTACTAACCTTTAATAACTTTACTTTCTTGTCAACACATCTTTCATCATAACACCAATGCATACTTTTGCTATCATTCCGTACAGAGGGTATTAAATCATAAAAATGCCTACTAAACATTAAAAAATTACTTAGAAACACATCGCTTTCCTGTAAGGGACTCTTGCCCTTCAAAAACATTTGTAACCAGCTTGGTTTACCATAAAACTGGGGAAAATTTACCCTCTGCCCTATATTCACAAAATCATTCTCTTCATACTCTCTCTCTAACTTGCAAACACTCTCTCCTCTCTCTCTCACTGTTTCTATATTATTATGATCGCTAATTATTTTCACTGTATTATTTTTATATATCTTGTTTTCAACTATCTTACTACTATCGGTTGTTAATTCATTTTTGTAATTATTTGTTATTTTATTATTACTCTGGTCGTCTGTTATTTCATCACAATCACTCGTAACTGTGTCATTTTCTACCTTCTCCTTCCGCGTTCTACTTTCGTTTATTTTGTCTTGAATATTACTTATATTTATAATTATCTCACCTCTCATGCCCGCAATAGTTTTATTCATACTTTCTAATTTGTTATTCATATTTATTTCACTCACTCTCAATTCGCTCCTTACATTCATGAACTCGTTATTTAAATCAGTAAGTTTAATATTTACAGCATTTATTTCTGATTTGATTTCGGATTTTAAATTACTATTTTCTGATTTCATTTTCTCAATTTGTTTGTCAAGTTTATCATTGATTTCAGTTTTCATTCCTAACATCATTTTCATCATTAACGCTAATTGGTTAAATATATTTACATTATCGCTTATTTTTGCATCTACTGTCTCAATCGTTAATTCGTGTGTTGTATTGTCTACGGTCTCGTTAATATCTGTCGATATTATATCGTCTTGCGTAACATTTAAAATACATTCTTCTACACTACTTTCACATAAATCTGCATCCTTATTTTTCTCTGCCATTTTCGATCAGTTTGTCAATTAATTAAATTTAATTTACAAAGTCACTGTTAACGGGCGCCAACTAAAGCAGTACGAGCTTAAATAAATATTAAAATCGAGAAATCTGTGCCTATTAATAGGAGGCAACTTAAACTTTACTTATTTTTTAAATTAAAATATTTAAAATTGTCCCACTTACCTTCATTGCGAATAACCAGGGTGTCGTCTGATGTACTTAGGCAGAGAAAAACAGCAGGTAATGCAATGACAAACACATATTTTGCAAACACAAATAAAATGGTATTTTATTTGTTTAGCATGACATTTTTTCTGTTTACTTTCTTTTACTTTACTTAATATTCATTTTCGACTCAAAACTACTACTCTGCATCTCGATTATTTTTCTTAAAGAATTACAAAAACTTGGATTATTTTACATGACCAATACGCTAATAACTAGTTGCAACTGTAACTTAAAAAACTGACAAACTAATTAATTAAACTACTAAGACGACCCAGATTGCTGCACACACACATTCATTACACTATAAAACCCCTTTTTTATTATTGATTTTACATTTCTCTGCAAACATGATTATGATAAAATTGGATTTGATTACCCTACAGTTTACCATGGCATCTACGTTGAACGCATGGCGTAACACTCGCACTACTCCTTTCTTGATTAAAACTGTTATTGTCCTGTTGATTTGGTGCACTATACTTGTTTACCGAGTCATGTTCTTTTAATTTGATAACGCTTTTATTCGGACATTCTGTTATAGTCGGCCGACCTTTTTATTTGCCCGGGCGGAAAATTTAGTTCGACCATGCGTGGCCTATGTTACTAGTCGACTGGGGGGAGCGCTACCAACAACTTCTCCCACTTGTAGTTAGGCATGACGGAAATTACAATGCCTTAGTCGTCAAACTCATCGTCACTGTTCATGGTACCACGTACAATTCCCGTGTTTTGGACGTCGACGAAATTACACTGCCACTGGTTTACCTCACTGGAAGGCGTGTCTTACAGTTATGTTTCCGTCATGTTGAGAGTACATGTTGGAAAAAATCATCTTCAAGCCATCTTGTGCGCCTTTTGTTTAGCGTGGGTTATGTGCTCCGCCGATGTTAGTGCGTTTGGGCGCATTACACTGTTTTACCTTTCTGAGAATTACGAAGTTGTGTGTGACAAGCAGATTCCATTGTACTGACTTCACCTTACCGTTCTTTGTTCGCTACGATTTATATTGCCATGGGACGGACCACGCAGATGAAAATGAATTGTTACCAAATTTTTAATAAAATAGAACCCCTCCCTTTTAGACCCGTTACAGATTTCTGCAACGTTATAATATGTGCTTTCAACTGTCATGGCATAGAACAGTTAACATGCAATTAAAATCTTTGTTTGGTTTGAAGTAGTTCTGCAACATTCTGGTAGGTGTGCTGTATGATCGTTCACCAATGACATGTGCAAAATAATGTTTGAATTCCTGTCATATTTCTTTGTAGTGCCCATGTGCATACAAACAAGTAGAGCCTACTGTGTTCTTTATATGAATGTAAATTCTGTGAATCTTTAGTGTTAACAGCGTAAAAATGATTTTAAGTATTGCATTTTATTTATAAGTGATAGTTTTTTTATTATAAGAGATAATTTATTACTATTTAAAAATGATTTCAATAGACAGTTTGTTGGAAAAGCCGTTTAGCATAAGGTTTCTACAAGAAAAGCTAGTAGGTACGCCTACAATAACATTTAACATTTAAAAAAAGTTTTAATTTATTTAACTGATAAATTTTTATATTTTATAAAATTGTGTATGCTAAAAACATTTTGTCTTAACCAATATCCGAGTTTTACTCTCATAATTATGTCAACATAATGAGGAATATAAAAAGTGAAAGTTATCCTATGTTCAATTACTCTTGAAACTCGCTCTTCTTCTTAACACCACCAGATGCCTCTGGTTGAGAGTGGTTTGGAATTGTGACAAGAATAGGAGATGAAAGAGCGCCTAAAGCGATACAGGAAATAGGAATAGGAAATAAAAGAAAGCACGGAACAATGGATGATGACCTTGGAACAAGTCTGGGTGATGGATGATGACCCTGGCAGCTTTAGTCTGGAGCTGACAGACTAAAGAAGAGAGTAATCAACTTATGAGAGAACCAATGCTCAACAACACAGGTATGTGGGAGGCCAAAATCATCAGTGCGTAAAAAAAAAGTATTATACAAACATATCTGGATCTGGTGTATCTGTTTTTTGAGCTTATAAACAATGAATACTTACAGTATGAAGTATTTTGCTAATCTACTATAGCTGAAGATGCCATTATTTTGCTAATCTACTATAGCTGAAGATGCCATTTGATTCACTCCACATGTTCCATCGCCACGATAAACTCTATAATATCCCTGAAACAAAGAAACGAGCCCCTCATTACTGTTTTAGTACTGTTAATCCTGGAATAGAATAGAATAGAGTGTAGTTCCAGCAATATCGTAACAAACGCTGAAATACATAAATGGTTTTAACTTATAGTTTTGCTTTGGAAATAAAATATTCAGTTTTATTTAAAAAAAGTCCACAACAAAACAAGAAATGTTAATACCATAGAATAACAAAAAATGTATCATACAATTTTTTAGATCAAATATGATTGCTTAAATAACTAGATTTTCTGTGTGTGTGTGTGTGTGCGCGCGCGCGTGCGCGTGCGCTCACAAGTTTAATACTTGTCATTCTTGTTCATGTAGCATTACTGATTAGTATTATTATTATTATGATGCTGTTGTTGTTTTCCATAATGACAGTTTAATTGTCACTGTGTTCTAGTGATTTGTTGTGGTTACTTCTCAGTTTTGTTCTTTATGAAGGTATGTAATTGTTATTACAATCAGACACAGATAATATGGGTGAGTCTGAGGAAACTCTAACTAGAAGACAGAACAGCTGACACTTAAAACGTAATGATAACTCACTTTTATCAATGGTGTATCCATAATTTTTTTCCTGAGGGGAGGTTATTGACCAAAATTGTTCCAATGGGGGGGGGGGTTTAGACCAGGATTTTTCCTGGTGGCAAGTTATTGATTATAAGTTGGTAGGTACAGGTGATAGTGGTAGCAGGGAATTTGCCAGTTATAGACTACTGTGTATATTATAGCTAGTAACAACTGGTACTGCCTATGTGCAGGTTTTATTTACAAGAATCCACTGACGACCTATCCAATTAGGGGTTGTACCCCCGATAAACCCTCTGGCTACACTTCTGTCAGCAGTGTACACATTCAATAAAAACTTACGATTTAATCTGTGTTCATAATTAATACTCACAGAAATGTTTTTGTGTATTTTTCACCAAATCATTTTCAATATTAAATTTATTATTGAATGTATATTCATTTAAAGTAAAATAAACAATATTATAAAAAAGCCTTTTATGTTGGTCCAGATGGAACAGAGACAGACGGTCTCTTAAGAAAGTACCGACTGAAAATATCGATGTTCTGTTGCTTTAGCATTCTATATAGGAGTTCCACTGATGATTCACTTCTGGATCCACAGGTCACAATCTTTTGATCTTTTTCAAGTTGGTCTTTTCAAACCTATCTTTCAAGATGTTTTAATTCTATTTACAACAATCTGAACATCCCTTTAATACACAAAAAAAGACATCATCAGTATACCTCAACTGTTTTAGTGTGTTTCAATCATTTCCTTTATTTCCTTTGTTTAACAGTCAATTCCTTTAAGTATTCTTTCAAAAACCATGGTAAATAAGTTTGGAGATAATGTGTCGACCTGTCTGTTCCACTAACAGTCATGTATTTCAATTGGTGTCCTGGCTTGTTCATAGGTACAAGTTCTGGTGGCATCCTTTACAAGTGTATTTATACACCATTTGTCTAGTCAAAAACAATCAAGTTCCTCTACTACTTTCCACTGTTCAATCACATCAAATGCTCTTAAGAATGAGGAACATGCCTTCTTATCAATTTCTACAGCAAGAAGGTGACTATATTTACTATGTCCCTTACAAAATCTTCCTTCCTCAAACAATTATCATCTATTTTCCTTCCTGTCCGTTTATGACTTCCAACGTATAAAGTAATAATGAAAGATGCCAGACCACATGGAAACGAAATGAAAGGTATTCAGAAGAGCTACATGGAGAATTACTGCTATGTAAGAGGACAAAGCCAGTATGATGAACAACTGAATCCCAGATAATTTTTACTAATTTACTACAAATAAGTCACATAATTGTCGTTTACTCAAATAAAACACAAAAGCAAGAAAAGAGATAAATAACACACATTAATAGAACCAAAGTAATAATAAGTTTGAAATACATTACATTGTTTATAGCATTCAAAACGACTCTGAATCTACAAACTACACACAATTATGAACATGCAACAGTCCAAGGACAAGAAACATTAAATGCAATTATACAGTCGCCTACATAAAGTGAAGCCATTTTCTACTAACTTTGCCCATAATTACTGATAGAAGTTCACACCACTAATAGAAAAATTGTAAGCATATTTCACCTGATTATCCTAAGAACAACAAAAATTAAAACTAAACAAATTGAAAGAAATTAAAAAAGACATTCTATCATGTTTCCATGCCAATTATAAAATACAGTCAACTCCCAATTTTCCGGGATCAGGTCAACTGGTTTGTGGATCAACTGAGAAAAATATATGAATATCGGTATGGAGAACCATACATGACTTCCATATTCTAAGATTTATATTTAAAATCATTTTCGAAATGAAATATTACCATAGAAACTACTTTTTTTCTACTTACTGCTTCAGCCTTAACCACAGTACTGTGGTCACTAACGTATACCACCTCACGTTATTGCACTCGATTTTCACTGATGATAGAAGTCGATGGCATTGCCGAAACGTCTGTTTTTGTAGAAAACATTGGACTACGGCCAAATATCCCAGGAAGGAATTTTAACAAAAACTACTTCTTCGTTGCCGATAACGTTGTACACATATATATAAAAAATATGCATAAAATTAATGGCTTGTATAAGTTAATGATTGATCTCCATTAAGTAGTGCTCAAGTTTCCAAAGTTTTAATATTATGATGTCCGTAATTAAAACATCAGAGCAAGTTTAGTGTGTATGAGGGTACACCGTGGACAAAAATTTTCAACATTTCCTATTGAGCGTTGCTTAGAGTAAAGCTGCGAATCTACAGTGTACGTTTCACAGAACAAACACGCGGAAAAGAAGGAGTGCTCCGAAGTCACTCATGGACCCTCAGCATCTTGCAGAGGGTTCATTCCCTAAAGACGAAAAGTCTGTCTATGAATCGTTCCTCTGGGAACACGTGCAGTTACACTGCCCAGCGATCCACAGGAAGCAAATTGATGTCCATTTTTTCGGCTTGCACACGTTATGTTGGTTTTGATTCTGATTACATTATTTGATTCTGTTTGAATTTGCGGCTGTTATCGTTTGCCAAAAAAAATTTCCCTTGATAAAAAAAAACTGTTGCAGGTAAACTACCCATTTCCCTCAACCAATCTTCACCAAAAACAATAGGTCGTGAGTACTCTACAAATCAGGGCTGTACGCAAAAAATTATTTGATTCTGTTTGAATTTGCAGCTGTTATCGTTTGCCATAGAAAATACCCTTGTTAAAACATAAAACGTTGCAGGTAAACTACCCCTTTCCCTTAACCGATCTTCACCAAAAACAATAGGTCTTGAGAACTCTACAATTTAGGGGTGTATGCAAAAAATTATTTGATTCTGTTTGAATTTGCGGCTGTTATCGTTTGCCATAGAAAATACCCTTGTTAAAACATAAAATGTTGCAGGTAAACTACCCCTTTCCCTTAACCGATCTTCACCAAAAACAATAGGTCTTGAGAACTCCATAATTCAGGGCTGTATGTGAAACATTATTTGATTCTGTTTGAAATTGCGGCTGTTATCGTTTGCCATAGAAAAAAAATCTACAGACAGACACACACACGCACAGACACTTTTCGAAAAACGACTTTTTTTCATGTTTTGAGTGTAGTACAATCAGAATCTGCAATAATCTCGAACACGATTTTTTTTGCCATCACCATACTTCCATTTCCTTAAGGAATATGGATGTAAAATTACCCTTGATAAAAAACCGTTGCAGGTAAACTACCCTTTTCCCTTAACCGATCTTCACCAAAATCAAAACGTCGTGAGAACTCTACAATTCAGGGCTGTACGCAAAACATTATTTGATTCTGTTTGAATTTGTGGCTATTATCGTTTACCATAGAAAACGTAAATATCGGTATGGAGAACCATACACGACTTCCATGTTCTAAGATTATATTTAAAATCATATTCGAAATGAAATATTACCATAGAAACTACTTCTTTCTACTTATTGCTTCAGCCTTAACCACGGTGCTGTGGTCACTAATGTATACCACCTGATGTTTTCACACTCGATTTTCACTGATGATGGCAGTCGATGGACTGCTGAAAAGTCTGGTTTTGCAGAAAACATTGGACTACGGCTAAACAGCCCGGGAAGGAATTTTAACAAAGAACTACTTCTTTGGTGCCGATAACGTAGTACACATATAAAAAATTCTCCCCTCCCCAATCAAGTATAATTTTCATGAATAGAAAATTACCCCCACCCTGTTCACCTAACCTCTTCATTTATAGATATTTCATCTACGTTTCTACAGTGGATTATTATGAGCTTCTTATTAGGATACATTATTTATCAAAATTAAGTACTTTACTCTTGTTAAAACGTAAAACGTTGCAGGTAAACTACCCCTTTCTCTTAACCCATCTTCACCAAAATCAATAGACCTTCAGTCCTCTACAATTCAGGGATGCATGCAAAAAAATATTTGATTCTGTTTGAATGTGCGACAGTTATCGTTCGTCATATAAACAATTACCCTTGTTAAAACATAAAACGTTACAGGTAAACTACCCCTCTCCCTTAACCGATCTTCACCAAAAACAACAGATCTTGCGAACTCTACAATTCAGGGGTGTATGCAGAACATTATTTATAGGCAATAAAATTATAATTTTTTCATTTTAATGTAAATTATGTATGAGTTAATATCTTTATATACATAATTCTTCTGTACGTGTGTATGTCACTGAACTCCTCCATGTATAAAATAATATATCGTTCGTGGCAGGTAAGCATATCTCAGTTATGTAATGTTTACGTTTCCATTTTATTATTATGCCTACAGCAATAAAAAGGCAGGTAAGACACACACACACACACACACACACACACACACACACACACACACACACACACACACACACACACACACACACACAATTCACGTTATTTCTGGCCTCACTCATGTTTATTTTCTTACATTTGCACGCTTTTTAAATGGAAAGTGCCAAAAACCACACCAACATAATGCGTGCAAGCCGAAAAAATGGACATCAATTTGCTTCCTGTGGATCGCTGGGCAATGTAACTGCACGTGTTTACAGAGGAACGATTCATAGACAGACTTTTCGTCTTTAGGGAATGAACCCTCTGCAAGATGCTGAGGGTCCATGAGTGACTTCGGAGCGCTCCTTGTTTTTTGCGTGTTTTTTCTGTGAAACATATACTGTAGATTCGCAGCTCTACTCTAAGCAACGCTCAATAGGAAATGTTGAAAATTTTTGTCCACAGTGTACCCTCATTCACACTAAACCTGCTCTGATGTTTTAATTACGGACATCATAATATTACTACTTAATGGAGATCAATCATTAACTTATACAAGCCATTAATTTTATGCATATATTTTATATATATGTGCACAACGTTATCGGCAACAAAGAAGTAGTTTTTGTTAAAATTCCTTCCCGAGATATTTGGCCGTAGTCCAATGTTTTCTACAAAACCAGACGTTTCGTCAATGCCATCGACTTCCATCATCAGTGAAAATCGAGTGCGATAACGTAAGGTGGTATACGTTAGTGACCACAGTACTGTGGTTAAGGCTGAAGCAGTAAGTAGAAAGAAGTAGTTTCTATGGTAATATTTCATTTCGAAAATGATTTTAAATATAAATCTTAGAATATGGAAGTCATGTATGGTTCTCCATACCGATATTTTAACAATTACCATTGTTTGAAAAAGTTTAAATGAATTTTCAAGTACTTTACTGTTGTTAAAATGTAAAAGGTTGCAGGTAAACTACCCCTTCCCCTTAACCGATCTTCACCAAAATCAAAAGTCCTTGAGATCTCTACAATTCAGGGACGTATGCAAAAAATTATTTGATTCTGTTTGAATTTGCGGCTGTTATCGTTTGCCATAGAAAATACGCTTGATAAAAAAATTTTGTAGGTAAACTACCCCTTCCCCTTAACCGATCTTCACCAAAAACAATAGGTCTTGAGTACTCTACAAATCAGGGGTGTATGCAAAAAATTATTTGATTCTGTTTGAATTTGCGGCTGTTATCGTTTGCCATAGAAAATACCCTTGTTAAAAATACGTTGCAGGTAAACTACCCCTTTCCCTTAACCGATCTTCACCAAAAACAATAGGTCTTGAGAACTCTACAATTTAGGGCTGTATGCAAATAATCTTTTGGTTCTCTTTGAATTTGCGGCTCTTATCGTTTGCCATAGAAAATACCCTTGTTAAAACATAAAACATTGCACGTAAACTACCCCTTTCCCTTAACCGATCTTCACCAAAAACAATAGGTCTTGAGAACTCTACAATTCAGGGCTGTATGGGAAACATTATTTGATTCTGTTTGAATTTGCGGCTGTTATCGTTTGCCAACAAAAAAATTTTCCTTGATAAAAAAAAAACTGTTGCAGGTAAACTACCCCTTTCCCTCAACCGATCTTCACCAAAAACAATAGGTCATGAGTACTCTACAAATCAGGGCTGCACGCAAAAAATTATTTGATTCTGTTTGAATTTGCGGCAGTTATCGTTTGCCATAGAAAAAAATCTATACACACACACACACACACACACACACACACACACACACACACACACACACGGACAGACAGACAAACACTTTTCGAAAAACGACTTTTTTTCATGTTTTGAGTGTAGTACAATCAGAATCTGCAATAATCTCGAACACGATTTTTTTTGCCATCACCATACTTCCATTTCCTTAAGGAATATGGAAGTAAAAATTGTAGTTTTAGCAAAAATATTCATACATACTGACTTTAATGACTTACTGCTTATAATGGGCTTTAACTTATTACAGTATTCTTAAGCCTATTATTTTCAGTGTGGTACTGTAGAAAATAAATCACTGGTTGTAATTATTATAAGCAAATGACAGTCTGTTTAATGTGTTATGACACAATTTGACGGCCTCTTAACACTGCGCGCGTATGCGATTAAAAGACGCAACGCACTGCAGTCAGTCATTCTTCCCTAATTGTTTACCCTCACATGTTGTTTTGTTGCGAATGGGACACATAAACTTAAGCTCCTAGTGATAGGAAAATAAAAAAAAACCACGATCATTTAAAGAAACACGAGCAGTTAACATGCCTGTAGTTTACTACAATCAAAAGAAAGGTTAGATGAATAAAGACAATTTTTATGATTGGTTCCACAATAAGTTTTGTCCACAAGTTCGAGAGTTTTTAAAATCACAAGGACTTCCCCAAAAAGCAGTGTTAGTATTAGACAATGCTAAATCACATCCAAGTGAAATGTTGCTCAGATCCAACGATATAAAGATCGTTGTTAAATACTTGCCACCCAATGTTACACCCTTGATCCAGCCAATGGATCAAGGGGTAATAGCTACTGTAAAACGTAACTATCGGTGAAGTATTTTGAGAAAGTTTATAGAGGAAGGGAACGATTTGAAGACGTTTTTAATGGACTAAGTGTTATGGATGCGATCTACGAGACTGCAGTTTCGTAGGACAAAGTTAAACCCACTACGATGACAAAGTCATGGAAAAAAATACTTCCTGACATATCGGAAGATAAGGATTTTGCTGGGTTTAAGGATGACGTTGACGCATGTGCAGGGCGTAGCAGAAAGTGAGTGTTAGTGATGACGAGGGGGAGGGGTGTGACGAATGTGTTTCCGAGCCCAAAGTCACACACGGGACAGCGCTCAATACGTGGAGGGGCTTCTTGACTATGTAGCGGGTCATTTTTGGGTATTTTTTATTTTAACCGTATGGGGCATTTATATGTTTTTATTTCCTTTCATTTTGGGCGGGCTTGTAAAAAAGGAGTTATGAAAATTATTGTGTAACGAAATTCATTCCATTCTCACAGAACGCATGGCAACGTTATTTCCATTGTGTAACAGAACAGTGTTAAGCAACAGTTTGAAACAAAGGCAGAGACGCAGTTTGTTGTTGAGCAATGCGGCTGAAGAATTTGCCCCCTTCAAAATTCTAAGAACTTTGCAAGTGTGTCGACGCACAGGCGCGAATACCCACGCAAGCGCGCTCAAAAGGACGCTCTAACTAAAAACTCAAGATGGCCAGAGTGTAAAAAATATTCGTCGTCTCTACAAGATCTCCCGGAAATACTGCCAAGACAGTGCTTACTATCAATGACGTCAGCAGAGCCAAAGCCAAAATTGTACTTTGGTACATGGAATATAACCTCCATATTCCATATATAAAATGGTTAGCTCGCAATAACTGAGGCCTGAGCGACGAAAGCAGGGTGGCAGTGAACAACCATTCCCGCCAGAGAAAGGAAGATGTACCTGTTACGTTCTCAGTGACAGTCGATCTTAGGCAGAGACACTAAGCGGTTTACGAGAAGCAGCGTACCGCTACAGACACCTACAGTTTCGTTTAGGGCCCGGTTGGTCGAGTTTTCCTAAATGTAATTAATTCATCAGGACCGACCGGGACCCAAGAGATTAATCAAACCATCACTGCGAAAATTTTATTACCTAGGAGACAGTGAAAACATTTCAAGACGAACATTTTCGGAAACGTGGAACAATAACCACGTGCGTGGCCGGTAACGCGATAGTGCGGTTCCCGAGTTAAACTGAATTTTCTAAGGTGTTGAGGGGTTTATAAAAATTAGGTATAAATGTGTGAGTGAATTGCAGGCTGGGCAGTCTAGTCGTAAGTAGTAATCATTAAGTTACATAAGTTATAATTACGTTTTAAACAGACAAAACATAAGGAAAAAATTTATTAAAGTTTCAAGCAATATACAAAAAGGTTTTATCTGTACACATGGTTGTTGAATAATCACTCATTAAAAATAACGGTTACTCCAGATAAAATGTGTTAGACTAAGTTATTTCGTCATTACCACGTTCTCATTTCTGTGTTGAAGGAATTCGTCTAAACGTTCCGGAATCTTTCTGAATTATTAATTGGGTGGGGTCAGATTGCTAAATTGTCCGTTTTATTAAGGTAAAGTGTAAAGGTCTCCATATCTGTCCTTCAAAGATATAGGTGGCGACTCTGGGCTTCTGAGGAAATTTCTGCAACAGGTAAGTCCTGGTAGTGGTTTTATTTATTTTATATATTTCGGCTTCTTTTTTATTGTTACAACTAGAAGGACAAGAAGACACTTTGTTGTGCGACAAGTTGGTTTTACACAAAATAAGGTCGTCTATTTTAAAGAAAACAGCAAGTGCTAAGATGCAAAAATTATTAACAGATTATTTTCACCGTGTATAAACACTGACTCTGTACATATTGTTCTGCTTGTAAATATACTATTTTAATTGACAAAAACGTGATTTGACTAATTTTTATTGTGTAATAAAAGGTATGTACTACTTTATTGTATGCACATATTTTATTTTTAACTAAGACCTTCATTTAAGCACTAGGTTACAATTTTTGCTTTAACCGCGGGATTTTGGCTTATCCGTGATCACCCTGCCGGTGATTATCCCGGATAATCGGGAGTTGACTGTAATAAAGTTACAAAGAATACCCTGTCACTCTTTCTGCCTTATAACAGAAAAACAAACATTAAGCCAACAAAATTTAGTTATGCAGAGCGGGCCATAAGTCACTTGACATTAGACTTTATCTTTGGTTTAGTAATGGCTGCGAGAATTGACTAGACTAATTTTAAAATATCGGTATGGAGAACCATACATGACTTCCATGTTCTAAGATTTATATTTAAAATCATATTAGAAATGAAATATTTCCATAGAAACTACGTCTTTCTACTTATTGCTTCAGCATTAACCACAGTACTGTGGTCACTAACGTATACCACCTCACGTTTTCGCACTCGATTTTCACTGATGATGGCAGTCGATGGCACTGCCGAAAAGTCTGGTTTTGTAGAAAACATTGGACTACGGCTAAACAGGCTGGGAAGCAATTTTAACAAAAAACTACTTCTTTGTTGCCGATAACGTAGTACACATAAAAAATTCTCCCCTCCACCTTCAACTATAATTTGCATTAATAGAAAATTACCCCCACCCCGTTCACCTAACCTCTTCATTTATAGTTATTTCATCTACGTTTCTACAGTGGATTATTATGAGCTTCTTATCAGGATACTTTATTTATAAAAATGAAGTACTTTACTCTTGTTAAATCATAAAATGTTTCAGGTAAACTACCCCTTTCTCTAAACCGATCTTCACCAAAATAAACAGACCTTGAGTTCTCTACAACTCAGGAAAGTGTGCAAAAAATTATTTGATTCTCTTTGAATTTTTGGCAGTTATCGTTCATCATAAAAAAATTACCCTTTTTAAAACATAAAACGTTGCTGATAAACTACTCCTGTCCCTTAACCGATCTTCAACAAAATCAACAGACCTTGAGTTCTCTTTAGTTCAAAAAGGTATGCAAAAACATAGTTGTTTCTCTTTGAATTTATGGCAGTTATCGTTTGCCATAGAAAAAATATCGGTATGGAGAACCATACATGACTTCCATATTCTAAGATTTATATTTAAAATCATTTTTGAATTGAAATATTACCATAGAAACTACTTCTTTCTACTTACTGCTTCAGCCTTAACCATAGTATGTAACGGTACGAAATTGTAGGGCCAAGATAACATTTTAAAAATTATATTTTCCATGCAGTCATTGTTCACCCTTGTAGAACCCCGAGTTAGTCAACCAAATCGGCTGTGTTTATTACAAAACCAAACGCCTATGTTTTATCTCCACACTCAAGCAGCGTAGACAGATTGTGAAATAACACCTAACTTCGCATCAGCCGTGAATCACGGAAGAAAGTAATGTAACTCCAGATTGCATCAGGCGGCAAAAATATTGCTAAACCTTCCGCCTACGTTAAGGCGCTCTTTTAACAGCACCAATGGGAGCACATATTCACGATCACGTGACCAAAAAACACTGTGTGCTCAATTTTAGCGAACTAACGCCAGTTCAACTGTAACTCTGACTGCGCGGTCATCACCTAAGTGCTCGAGCAACATAAAGTCGGCCAACAAAATGTTACAAAAGTGGAATTTAAAACTAAACTAAAATATGTTAAACTAAATAAGTCGGAGTATACCGTGACAGTGAATATATTCATAAATAACAGTTCGAAGTGATGAGTGATACCGTGAGTAACACGTGACGGTGGTGAAGTGGTCTGGAACGCCGTGGACTGGTTAAGTACCTTTCAGAAACAACTAAATCAATTTTATAACTATACAAAATACTTACAAATACAGAGCTCTATTAACAGGGGTTAGAAAATAAAAATGTAAAAAAGAATGAAAGAGAGTGTGACAAAGTACTGGGTCATTATTAAGGTTAAGAAAATTGTTAGAGCCAGTTAAGAATAATAATCATAAGAATTGTTTCATTACTGTTTGATATACCGGTACAGATAACTTTATATGTTGTTTATGCTCAACGAAACAAAAAACTTTCAATCAATGTAGTAATCAACCAACCTAGAATTTGATACGTTATGGCATAACTGTAAAACATTACATTAAATAAAATTCAAATAAGTTGTTTTAGCCAGAATAAACTGTGTTATTATATTTTGTAACTCAAACCCAGGTAACCTGTCTGCAGCTGTTTTCGTCTGTTCGACTCTGGACCCGAATTTAAAGGTAAAAACATTAATTATTGATGTTACAAATTGAGTAGTTACATTGGCGCCCGAACAAGGACTCGAGTGTAGGTTACAACTTACATTCGCCAGACCTAACCAAGGCTGCAGAACGGGTTATTTGGAGGTGAGGGCGTAAATAAAGTAATTTTAGAATGGAGAATGAAAACATGTTAACTGAGCTGGCCAATAAAGGCGACTCAGGAATTCAAACGAGTGAAAATAATGATGAAGTCAGCTTCACTGACAGTAATAGCCAGTTAACAGAATCAAAAATAATGAAAGATGTCGAACATCAATCGACACCTATCCAAAGTAAAAAAATCTGACAATACCTATGAAATGTTTAAAGTAATACAAGCAATGATAGAAAAACAGAGTGTAAAGTTTGACGAAAAATTTGATAAAATAGACCGTCGTTTTGACGTTCAAAATAGCAATTTTAATAAAAAATTCGAAGAACAGAATATTCAGTTTCAGCAGAGTATTAGCATAAAATTTGATGAACTTAAAACTGACATTAATAAAGTACAAATCAAATGTGAGAGTAACTTTAACAAATTGAAATATGAATTAAATGAAACGTTGAGTCATTCGTTAAAAGATATGAATAACAGAGTTGATGAAATAGAGAGTAGCATAGCAGAGAAAATCAATAAACAAATACAGGAGGTAAATGAAAACTTTGAATGTAAAATAAAGAATGTAATGTTGGGAGTGAGTATAAATTTAATTGTGTAGTTGATAAAATCAATACATATGAAACTAATGTTAATTTTAAAATAAATGAAATAGAGAACAAATGTGAAAGCAAAATCAATGAATACAGTGCTGATATTGAGTATAAAATAAGTGAATATCAATTGACTTTTGCAAACAAACTTGTAGAAATCAATGAAAATGTCGATAGTAAGATTAGTGAAACAGATAGCAGTTGTAAGTCAGAAATACAGCTACTAAAAGGTGCTGTAGAAATGGTAAATAACGCCAGCATTCAATCTGAACGTGTAACTAACAACAAGTTTAATTTAATGGAACAAAAAATAATTAATGTTAAAGATGACTTAAACATGGTAATAAATAACACACTAGATAGTGTCAACAAGCAAGTAGTAATCACCCGTAACGTAGATAGTGAAATAGAGTTAGAGTCATTCACTGGGGATAGGAGGGTGGTACACCCTATGCAATTCCTAAACAGAGTAAGAGACTTTAATAAATTTTGTAACAGTAATTGGGAGATGAAATTATTGAAAGTTATGAAATGTTTTAAGGGAAGCCCCTCAATTTGGGCGGAGGTACATAAGGGAGATTGGTTAGATTTCCAAAGTTTTGAAGGGGATTTTAGAAGTAAATATTGGTCTGAAGAGGACCAAGAAGTACTTAGAAGTAAGATAATGGGGTCGGGTAATTTTGGGACTAATGGTAATAATGTCACCATTTATGTAATGAAAATGTACAATGAAGCAAAATACCTTGAACCACCATTACCGTTTAGATCATTTGTACGTCATATAAGTAAACATTTACCAAGGGAGGTGCAAATTAACCTAATGACGCGGGAAGTGGAAGGTATAAATGATCTTGAACAAATATTAGATATTTTCCAAAATATCAGGGACCGGGAAATAGGTAGGCGCTCAAACCCGTCAGGGGTACATAACAATGAGAATCATAATTATAATCAATTTAGTGGGACACCAACCACATATAGAGGGACAAGGGGAGGCTACAGTAATAACTATAGATGTGATGACTGGCGATGTGGAGAGTGTCATTGCGAGAACTATGGTAGTAGAACAACTTGTTACAGGTGTCATAAAGAGAGGAGTTGCCAACGCAATAATACTGAACATAATCAAAATAGTTGTAACGGGCCAAATTTATGGGTATTTTATTTTATTGCATTTTTTGGGGATTCATAAAAATATGTGTAAATTTTATTTCCATTGTGACAGACCAAGTGTGGCAAGAACAGTTCTTAACAAAGGCAATGCAATATCACGTTGTGCAATCGGTGACAAAGAATTCAACCAGCTTTCAGTTCCAAGAACTTTGTTTGAGTGTGACAGCACGCCCATACGCATTATACATCCAGGCGCACGGACCCACGCTAGCTTCCAAAACTAAAATGGCCAGGAAACGATTTTGGTTCATTTTCATCTCTCTTGCTGGCGGATGTATCGACCAAGGTCCGCCCATCTCGTGACGTCAGCCAGTGCCTGGCTAATATCGTATACTGTCGGCACACCAACAACTACATGAATTAAATGGGACAAAGCTACTGCAACGAAACCAAAGGCATTGGTTTCCACACAAAAAGACATACTCAAGGTAGCGGCACCTGCTACGCCGATCTGCCCAGTCGGCCATAGATCGTACCAGCCGGTACAACCCTACGGGGTTACTTGTTAACCAAATTTTATAAATTGTCAGTAGTAAAGTGAAATAACAGTTGAAAATACATGACCGCGGTCAATAATACAGTGGAGAACATAGTGAGTTAAATTTCGGACACAAATATCAGTTCTAGAATAAGATAGACTAGGAATGGTACTCATGTAACTCAAGCAAAGAAAAAATCACTAAGACGCTATGTCATATTCAAAAGCACAGTACAATTTGTTGGAATTTAAATGATTTAAAAAAATTAAAATATCAATTCTCTTCATTCAAAATGTGTTATAATACTTATTTCGGAACCTCACACTGTTTCTGATCTCGCTTATGAAAGAACCTGGGGACCCTTAGGAAGATCGAAAAAATCAGTAAGTACGAGTTATGAACAATTAATAAATATAAATAAGTGAGTTTTTATACAAATGGCTGCCCGAACGATGGACGTTATATAAAATAATTATATAAATAAGCCAGAATTCAGAAACAGAGTGGGTATCGAAAGAGTAGATAATGCGTAAAAGTTGTAACGTGTCAAAATTGGGTAATTTTATTTATTGCATTTATGGGGTATTTGTATTTTATTTTATTTCAGTTTTCGGGGTTTCATAAAAAATGGTGCAAGTTTTAATTCCATTGTAACAGGCCACGTGTTGACTGAAACAGTTTTAGAGCAAAGGCAAGACGCAATATTCCGTTGCAAAATCAGTTGAGGTATGCAGCCACCCTCTATTTCCACGAACTCTGCTTATGTGTGGTCATGTGCCTGTACGCAGTGACTCAGGTATGCGCGCGGTTGGGACGCGAAGAAAATCAACTGATGCTATCAAAAAATGGCGCAGAAACGAACAATTTGTGAGATCTATCATCCGACCTGCAGGATACGCAAATTAAGGACCACCCCTTTTTTGACGTCAGACCAGAAGTGCCTAGAGATTGTCGGCACACACTACTAAAACAAACACTATGTAGCATGTGCCTAGCCAATAAGCCACAACAACTCAACTGTAAGCGACAACAAAATTCGTTGGCCGTGGACATGAACTTCCTACCGCTCGCAAGGAACGCCTGCCCAGTCTTCCTCTGTTTGTGTCGGCCGACACAGAGCCAAGTCAGGCTCTTTACAAAAATACATATTTTACCGGTAATAAAGTGAAATAACAGTGAAATTATGTGACCGCGGTCGAAATAAATAGTGGAGAACACATCTATCGATTTTTCGGACACTAACAATAAATCTATAATGACGTAATAATGATCAACCAAGAACCACGTTGCCGGTGGGGGGAATTTTCCAGAATGATAAGGGTTTTATAATTTTCTGTGTTTGTGAGAATGTAAATTGCAGGTTGGGCTGTTTGTGTTTGTATGTTTGTGTAATGTACAAGGTAAGCTATAACACGTAAGTAAATACTGTAAAATTACCGATTACTAGGAAGCTGTATTCCAGTCAAAAAATACACTAAAAGATAATAGGTTTTGTAGACAGTCAGAAATGAGTAATGAATAATTGGAACAGAGTATATTCAATGCATAATAAAGCTTAAATAATTCTCTTCAAAATTGTGTAGAGTTAGTTATTTCGATAACCTATGAAACACATGTTTGTATCTAGTGTTCGTACGAAAGAATCCTGGCCCCAGATAAACGAAACTTTGAAGGTAGGTGGAAGTTATCTTTATGAATTTTATATATTTTAAAAGTGTATTTAACGTCACAATGGCGCCCGAACAGGGACAGTTTTTATTAATTAAAAAATTAAGTAAAGACCGTACCTACAGAAAAGATACAAACATGTTTTTGGGGTTAGCGGAATAAAATAAAAGTGCGTTATTCACGCAAAATTGGTTATACAATGCATTATATTGATTATATTATATTTACACACAAGTATCAAGTATAAAATAAGAAATGGCAGATAACAATGAAGTCAGCTTATCTGACAGTCAGACCGAGAGTCAGACAGACTCCGGTATTCAAACAGAAGCAATATCAAGGGATGAGCAGAATGTAGAAGTATCCATAATTAGTTCGCCGGGAGCGATTTCTACTCCCGTACCAATTAAAATAAATACAAGAGAAAAAGAGTTGTCATTAAATGATTTATTTAATCTCATTAACAATAGATTTGATATGAACAATAAACGCTTTGATAGTAACGAGATAACTTTGAATGAGATGAAAAGTGATTTTAACAATAAATTAGATGAACAGAGAATAAAATGTGAACAACAGAATACTCAGTTGTAGCAGAGTATTAGTATAAGATTTGATGATTTTATAAATGATATACAAGACAAGAATAAATGTTTAGAAAATGCTAATGAAATAAGAAATAGTTTGAATAAAGTAAAACAGAGTACGAGTAATACAAATGAAAGTTGTAATGGCAATGTTGTATTAGACAAAGAGTTAACCAATAATAATGATAATGTCGAAAATAATGAATGCAATACTGAGAATAGTAGTGTATTTGAAGAGTTGGTATCAGAAAGTGATACGGTGAAAATATATAGTGAGAATACTGATGAGTTTGTAGAATGTGATTATGAGATGTTAATGTGTGTTAAGGAGTTAGAGCGAGAGTGGAAAAATAGTATAGTCGCTGAATGTGTAGGGCAGAGGGTAAAGTTTCCCCTTATTTGTGATGAACCAAGGTATTCAAAAATGTTATTATTGGAGGGCAAGAGACCCGTATTAGTAGAAGATTTGAAGTGTTTATTTTTGTTGTATAATGTTGTACCCTCTGTCTGTAATAATTTTGAGAGTGTGATATGGTATTGTGATGAGAGAGATTTAAGTAGAGAATTGTATATTAATAAAGAAACAGAATTGTATGAATCGAATAGAGAGTATGATGAGTGGAAGGTGAGGTTAGAAGTGTGTCTACATAATAATGATTTAATTGATGAGACAAAAGTAAATAACCTAATAATGAATATAATTACTGATGGAGACTTAACAAATGTACCTAACGTTGACTTGTTTTATGATTATTTTGGTAAAATGAATGAATTTGGTTTGTATGGTTACAACACACAAAACAGTAATTTGTGGGGTAATAAAATTGAACAGTGTTATATAAAACCAAGATTAATCTATGACGATGGTGGGTAGGCTATAAAACGATAAAAGACAGTTATAAATATTTTGTTTTGTGGTTTTGACCGGGCAGATTTGGACAATGAAGTGCGAAAAAACGGAACAGTTAAGAACAAAAGTTTGTAAATAAAAATGTAGTAAATTTCTTTGTGTGTATTGTAGAATGTTAAGTAAACAAGTGTGTGTAAGTGTTGCAATAATAATATTAATAGTTGCAATTTAAATAAATATCAGAATCAATTTTGAAGACAGTAACTGATGAGTTGTAATTGTTTTGATAGCTAGGTAATTTATATTTTCAGTAATTAATTTAATTAAAACAATTTGATACGTTTTAAATATTTTGATTGATTATCTAAATGTTGTAGAATTAAATTTTTTTATGAATTTAAATTATTTGTACGAGATTTGTGAAGTGGGTACTTGAATGATAAATTGTTTGATTTAAACTAATATTTGTGTTAAATGTTTCAGAGGGGAGGTGAAAGTATTGGGGTGTAGGGGGTAGATATTTTGTGTATGCCAATTTAAACGGACTGTAAGTACAAACATTTTATAATACGAATCAAGTAAAATAAAAATGTTTATTTGCAATATTTGTGTTAAATAAAAACGATAATTGAAAAATTTAATAATAAATGAAAGATGATATATAATAATTATTAATAATAAATTTGAAAATTTGAAGAAAGTTCAATGGTAGAAATTTATGAATGATTTGAATGAGTCAAGTTCTAAATGATTAATGAAAATGTTACGATAGAATGTATATAAAATTTTTTAATTATTTAGTTATTAAGGTGCTATTGTGGGGGTGGCCTGTGCCTTCGTAGATAGTGAAATGGGTTGGGGGTAACAGAGAGTGTTACCTCCATCGGAGGCCAAATGGCGAAAATGTGCGACACACCTTTTTCGTGCAAATTCAATTTGTACACTGATACACGCTCGTGTCGCACATAGCAATGATGAATGTAACAGGCAATGAAATGCAAGTAGATTTTCCCGACTTTTCGGGCGATTACTGCCTTACCAGCACTAATCGTGGCTTTGGCTAGCGGCCAGCTATGGTCATATCAAGTCCCTTGACCATAGTGGACTTGAAATTGGTATATAGTAGAAATTAAATGGGGGGTGAAATCAGGGGAAATCCAGGTACTATGGAACAGTGGCTGCCACTCTGTTCGAGTAGGAACAGCAAGGCCAGGTGGTAGACCCGTTTAAGGGCGTTTAATTATAAACAAGAATATGCTGATATTAAAAAATATTAAAATGTAACTGCCGAAGCAAAGACACGGAGATGTCAAATTACTCCAAAATATGCAGTCTTTGTGGAAGCGAAAAGGCGCTACAGTCTTACATAACTTGCAATAGAGTGTGTGGATGGGAGGTGTCTCAGAGGAGCCACGAATTTAAATTCTACAACATAAAAATTTGCTAGCTCCAATTTTGATCTAATAAAAATGTTTATATTCCGCTCAAATAATTAAATGCTCATACATTCAGTATAAGGTGTTCATTCTATGTAAATGTAATATTTTATGGTAGTAGGTTATATATAAGAGTTGATAGAAAGTATATGTTTTCTATAATTTGTGTATTTTTTAAACTAAGCAAATAACTAAACCGACTGGCAGGTGGTTCACATAAATTATCAGAATCAGAAAAAGGGGAAACAAGGAGGTTAGAAGTAAGTATTGATAAATCTATATATATCATGTAATTTGTTCAATTTCGAGATGCGTTTTCATTGTGTTAGGGAAGGTCAGCTGATCAGCAATAAAATGTCACTGTTATATTGGTTGTAAATGTTCCAGGTAATTAATGTTTAATGTAATGTTTCAATGTATTATAGATATTGTTGTAAAGTAATGAGAAAAGTAATTTGAAAAATGGAGAAATAAATTAATAATATGTGAAAGCTAATAAAAGATAGTTTTTGGGTGATGAATATTTTATGGGACAAGTAGATCAGTCCAAGTCCAAGTTGAAGTCAAAGTTAAAGGGGTAGTAGAGAGAAAAATATTGTTTTGAGTTAATGTAATGGTGTTTTGAGTTAATATATGTTATAGAATTTTGAGAAGTATTGATGTTGACACAGTAGTTATGGAGAATATATGTGGAGCTTTGAGTGATATATTGTTGTTTATAATTGATGATGTTATTTTGTTGTAGTTGAAGTGAGGCAATAAGATTGAGATTTTGGGGATGGTAATTTTGTAATAGTGGGTAGTGTAATGTAGGAGTCCGCAACAACAAGGTTGGGACGGGAAGGGACCGATTTAGTGGGAAGGGGTCGCCTTAGGTAGAATCCAGGGGCCAGATAAGGGAATGAGTTTTGGGGGGGAACACATATCCTAAGTACAAAGGGTTAGAGAGAATTTTTTTATATATATATAGAGAAGGTGGCGATTTGAGTTTAATGATAAGTTGGGGTTAGAGAGTGTTTGGATAGATATGTTGATAGAGATGGGTGTCATGTTAGTTAAAGTTGATGAGTATTAGAGTCAGAGGGGTAGAGATTATAAATGTACGCCTACCAAGTGGTAAATTAAATTGTTATAAGTATTTAAATCACCCACCGTAATGGAGAATAAGATTGTCAAATAAAGAAAGAGATTTATAACAAGAATATTAAAAATTTTAATTGAAACCAGTGACAAATTTTTGATAGAATTTGGAAATATAAAGTCAGAAAGTGTTTATTCTAAATAATTTGAATGTCCATTTGATTATTATTTATAATAATATTTTGTTATTTTAAATGTTTTATTTTATTATGTTTTGTGTTTCAAGTTAGAATGTTACAGATGTTAAATGTATCTTCAGATAGAACTTGTACATAACGTATGTGGGTCACGTTTTTTGGACTTGACCTAGTTTTGATCAGCTGACAGCGAGGTCATATACATACTATGCTTGTTTAGTAAGGAAGTTGATTCAACTTTTGTTTTTTGATCAATTTAAACAAATTTTAAATAATTTCTATATGTAAAGGAAACCTTTTAATAAATTTAAATTTTTTTGAATTTTAAAATTTTTTGGAAAATATTTTTTTGGGAAAAAATCTTGATTTTGCGCCTGCCAGCTAATGGATATTTTAAACTTTGATTATTTTATTATTTGTGTACTAACCATGTTTATTATTATGGAATTATTTTATTGAATTGTATTGTTAGACTGTAGGTAATCACATGTTAGGTTAAGGATGTTCTTAATTGTAAGAAATGTTTAAATTGATTTATTTTAACTAACAGAAATACCAGAAAAACCTAATGAAGAGAATAATTTAAAATATATACAAAATTTATGATTTGATTTTAAATGGAAACAACCAGTGAGTGGTACTTTAACGAATTTTTAAAGAATTGTTCAATTTTCAGCATGTAATGTGAGTGTGTGAGAGCCCAGTATCTGCTAAAGGCAGCCCAGCTTGCATATAAGGGGAAACATATCGGTGGAGGATCTGGCATAATCTGAGCCAGGGATTGAGGATTTTTGGGGTAGCATGATAGAAGGCGAGGTGTGCTGTGGTACGGGTCTGATCGATTTTTTGGTGTTGGGATCTCGCACAGAGAAGTCCAGTGATCTCGTTCAGATGCGCCCATAGTCGCCGAGCCAGGGGGGTCGTTTACCCATGCAGAGTAAGAACAAAGGGGGGTTGTTGGCACCAGTTCCTCACCGGTCCTCTTAGGGGTTTTATCAATGAGATTTCTTCTGTTTTGGACAGAAGAATTCTCATTGGGGGGGTATTGTAACGTGTCAAAATTGGGTAATTTTATTTATTGCATTTATGGGGTATTTGTATTTTATTTTATTTCAGTTTTCGGGGTTTCATAAAAAATGGTGCAAGTTTTAATTCCATTGTAACAGGCCACGTGTTGACTGAAACAGTTTTAGAACAAAGGCAAGACGCAATATTCCGTTGCGAAATGTAAATTGCAGGCTGGGCTGTTTGTGTTTGTGTAATGTACAAGGTAAGCTATAGCACGTAAGTAAATACTGTAAAATTACCGATTACTAGGAAGCTGAATTCCAGTCAAAAAATACACTAAAAGATAATAGGTTTTGTAGACAGTCAGAAATGAGTAATGAATAATTGGAACAGAGTATATTCAATGCATAATAAAGCTTAAATAATTCTCTTCAAAATTGTGTCGAGTTAGTTATTTCGATAACCTATGAAACACATGTTTGTATCTAGCGTTCGTACGAAAGAATCCTGGCCCCAGATAAACGAAACATTGAAGGTAGGTGGAAGTTATCTTTATGTATTTTATATATTTTAAAAGTGTATTTAACGTCACAAAGTAAGGTTATATTGTGATTAAATGTGGTAGGGAATAGTACAATAATAAGATTTATAGATAATAAGATTGTGTAATATTTATTACACGGAATAATTTTTTTTTTGAAAGAAATATTTAAACAAAATTTTTTTTAAATGGCAGATAACGAGAATGTCAGCCTAACTGACAGTACAAATGAAAGCCAGACAAGCGCAACCGAATCACAAATTATGAGTGGAGAAATTATTCACTCAACGCCAGTCCCGACTAACAGGGCTGAAGAAAATCAAATAATGAAAATGATGCAAACGCTTTTCAATATACAAAATAATAAGTTCGATGAGAAATTTACCGAACAGAAAAATGAAATTAGAAAAATCCAAAATAATCTTAACATAAAATTCGATGAAGTGAAGAAAGAAATTAAAGAACAAGGCTGTATTTACGATAAGAGATTGAGTGAACTAGAGACACGGTTAGGCGAAATAGAATTAGAAAATGAGAAAGTAATAAACAAATTAAAATCGAACAAAGATGACAGGGTAAGTAGTAGTGGAAATGATGATTTAATTAATGGGTTTACAAGTGATAACAACGATAATAGAAATAAAAATATGGTGTTAGAAAATGATTGTGTAGATGTTGATAATGATAACAAAATTGTAGAAGTTGATAATAAGATGTTTGTGTGTGATGATTCAGAGAGAGTAGAAAGAATTTACAGGTAGAGTGGATGCAGGTGGTAGATTTTTCCCATAATGTTGTAGTGGGGAGTGAAGAAATGGCTTCATGTGAGTATTTGGAAGACGATAGGTCTGTAGATAAATTTCCCTTGGTTTTTTGTGCACTTCATAGGTGGTGCCGTAATGATAAGTTAGTGTCCCCTGCATATTTTGAGAGAGAGTGTGTAGCTTGGCGTGAGGGTGAGAAATGTTTTGAGAGAGAGAGATAGAGAGAAATAGAGATATTTAAAGTAAAGAGAAGTTATGAAGAATTTGTAGAAAGGTTAGGCGTAGAGAGAAGTAATAATAATAATGAGTACTTACCTTACAGTGAAACTGAGATAGCAGTAGATGAGGTTAACGATGATAATATAACTCACCTGATTTTAACAGAATATAATAACGGCGACAGGACCATACTCGAGCGTGACCAGGTACATGAGAGAATAATATGGAATAATCATATTAATTCAAATGATATTGTAGAAGTATATGACAAGACAGATAATCATTATGTTGATAATCATGAGATTATGTATGTAATTGTAAATGACTGGTATAATCATAAGATTAGACTATTATTCGACGATATGGGGTAATTGTTTATTGTTTATTGTTCATGAACATTTAATTATATGAATAATGTGGTTTTGAAGTGCATTGTCTTATGAAACGATTTGTGGTTAATGATAAGAAATAATAAGTTGGACTGTATATTCTTTTATGTGTTGATGTCATTATGTTAAATGTATTTGTGTACTACATTATAGTGTACTATATGTTATGTAAACAATGTGTATATGTAGGAGAAATTGATAACATTAATTACCAATTAAATTAAATTTGCAATTAACCAGTATAAATTAATAATAATTATAAAATTTGACAGACTAATTAAGCGATGAAAATAATTGTGAACTGTTAAAGAATTGAATTAAATAATTGAAAAATAATTACTTAATTAAGGTCGTACAAAAGAAAGTTTGAGAATGAAGTTAAATGATTTTATGAAATTAAGATTCTATAATGATTAGGGGACGATTAAACAGATAGTATGTTCAAATTGAGGTATATTATTATAAGGAGAGAAGCGATGAATTTCCAGTGTAATGTAATGATTATATCAAAGTGAAATGTTGTAAAAGATTTTGGGTGATAATGAAATGAGGCAGGTGAGTTAAGTAGAGTTAATTGTAATAGGAGTCAGAGAGAATAAGAATTTTGAAATACCAGTGAAAAACAAAGAGGATATTAGATATTTTAGGGACACAGTAGTAGTGAGTATATGTAGAGATGCGTAATGTGAACGGTATATAAATATATTTGTTGATGATGATATTTTGTAGTAAGGGTGAGGTGGTAAGGTGTGAGCAGCGTGCGGCGTGGCGAGAGACCAGCGTGCGGCGTTGTGGCAGGTGATAGAGTAGTTTAAGGGAGTGTTTGGCGATATTTTGGAGGGGCATTGGTTCGTATGTATATAGCCAGGTTGGGAACACACATCCTAGTACAAAGATGAGTGGTGCCAGAGGTAAGTGGAATTAGTAAAGATATTTATAATGGAGAGATTGGTGTCATAAGTTGTTAATAGGGGTTGTTAGTAAGAAAGGGAGTAAGATGATAAATGTCTATTCAATTGAAGGCATAGAGAATACAGGTGTCACCCAGACTAATCAATGATTGAAATGTGAAGAGTTAGATAGAAAATTCATAGTAGAAAGGTAATCAGAGATATAATGTAACATGAAGATAATAATAAATTTGAATTTGGTGAAGAATTAAATGATAAATAATTGATGGTTAATTAATAACAGTTCAATTGAAATTAAAATGTAAGGTTTATAATTTTATAAAGATGTAGGGTGTGTATAGAGTTTGACCAAAGTTAAATGTGATTTGGTTATTTTGAGGTAATAATTGCAATGTTAATTATAAAGGTATACAGGCCAAGTGGCAAGTTAAGTTATGGTGAGTAATTAAATCACCCAGAGTAAGGGAGAATAAGATATTTAAATAAAGAAAGAGATTTATAACAAGAATATAAAATTTTTAATTGAAACCAGTGACAAATTTTTAATAGAATTTGAAAATGTAAAGCTATACGGTGTTTATTTTGAATAATTTAAATATCAATGTGATTGTTAATTATGATAATATTTTGTTATTTTAAATGTTTTATTTTATTGTGTTTTTATGTTTAAAGATAGAATTTTACAGAGGTATAATGCATTTTCAGATATAACTTGTGTATAACGTATGTAGGTCAAGGTTCTTGACTTGACCCAGTTTTGATCAGCTGATAGGTGATACATATACTAGGCATGTTTAGCAAGGAAGTTAATCCAACTTTTGTTTTTAATTGTTGTGAACAAACTTTAAATGATTTCAATATGGAAAAAAGAAAATATTTTAATAAATCGAAATTTTTGAATTTAAAATTTAAAAAATTTTTTTTTTTTTTTTTTTTTTAAATTCTTGATTTTGCGCCTGCCAGATTATGGATACTTTTAAACTTTGATTATTTTAGTGTTGGTGTTCTAATCGTGTTTATTATTATTGAATTATTTTATTGAATTGTATTGTTAGACTCTAGGTGTAATCACATGTTAGATTAAGGATGTTCTTATTTTTAAGAATGTTCAATTGATTTATTTTTAATAACAAAAAACTAAGGAAGAGAATTTTTTGATAAAAGAGTTAGTTTGATTTTTGGATTTTTCACTTAAATGAAATAATGAATTTTTTGGAGAATGTTTTAATTTTACAATATGTAGAATAGGTGTGTGTGTGTGTGTGTGTGTGTGTGTGTGTGTGTGTGTGAGCCCAGTATCTGCTAAAGGCAGCCCAGCTTGCATATAAGGGGGAACATATCGGTTGAGGATCTGGCATGATCTAAGCCATGGATTAGGATTTTTGGGTTAGCATGATAGAAGGTGAGGTACGCTGTGGTGCGTGTCTGTTCGATTTTTCGGTGTTGGGATCTCTAACAGAGAAGTCCAGTGATCTCGTTCAGATGCGTCCATGGTCGCCGAGCCAGGGGGGTATTTACCCATGAAGTGTAAGATCTAAGAGGGGGTTGTTGGCACCAGTTCCTCACCGGTCCTCTTAGGGGTTTTATCAATGAGATTTCTTCTGTTTTGACAGAAGACCTCTCATTGAGGGGGTATTGTAACGGGCCAAATTTATGGGTATTTTATTTTATTGCATTTTTTGGGGATTCATAAAAATATGTGTAAATTTTATTTCCATTGTGACAGACCAAGTGTGGCAAGAACAGTTCTTAACAAAGGCAACGCAATATCACGTTGTGCAATCGGTGACAAAGAATTCAACCAGCTTTCAGTTCCAAGAACTTTGTTTGAGTGTGACAGCGCGCCCATACGCATTATACATCCAGGCGCGCGGACCTACGCTAGCTTCCAAAACTAAGATGGCCAGGAAACGATTCTGGTTCATTTTCATCTCTCTTGTTGGCGGATGTATAGACCAAGGTCCGCCCATCTCATGACGTCAGCCAGTGCCTGGCTAATATCGTATACTGTCGGCACACCAACAACTACATGAATTAAATGGGACGAAGCTACTGCAACGAAACCAAAGGCATTGGCTTCCACACAAAAAGACATACTCAAGGTAGCGGCACCTGCTACTACGCCGATCTGCCCAGTCGGCCATAGATCGTACCAGCCGGTACAACCCTACGGGGTTACTTGTTAACCAAATTTTATAAATTGTCAGTAGTAAAGTGAAATAACAGTTGAAAATACATGACCGCGGTCAATAATACAGTGGAGAACATAGTGAGTTAAATTTCGGACACAAATATCAGTTAAAAGGAGTAACCATGAGTGCGCACGAGAACCACGTTGCCAGCGGGGAATATTACGACAAATGTTTAAGGGCTTTGGGGCAATAAAAGGTTAAAGGGTTTTAAATAATGCAGGTGTGGATGTGTGAGTGAGCAAAGCTGGGCTGTTTATGTTGATGTGTGTATATATAATAAGGTAAGCACTAGAATAAGATAGACTAGGAATGGTACTCATGTAACTCAAGCAAAGAAAAAATCACTAAGACGCTATGTCATATTCAAAAGCACAGTAAAATTTGTTGGAATTTAAATGATTTAAAAAAATTAAAATATCAATTCTCTTCATTCAAAATGTGTTATAATACTTATTTCGGAACCTCACACTGTTTCTGATCTCGCTTATGAAAGAACCTGGGGACCCTTAGGAAGATCGAAAAAATCGGTAAGTACGAGTTATGAACAATTAATAAATATAAATAAGTGTGTTTTTATACATAGTCAACCACAGAGAGGAGGGAGCAGCAACCGAGGAGCACCGGGAAGCAGTGGGACTTCCAACAGAGGTCGTGGGGGACACACTCCAGGCCGGGTAACCACTCAGACGGAAAACTAATAAGGACAGTGAGTGAAGGGACCCCACCATTGTCGACAAATGACTGCGGGACCCAAGACAACAATGACTATACAAATAACGTCATCCGTACTGATCTGTCCAAGGAACTGATGGAGGAGGAGGACTTAGAGACAGCAAGACCAGAAACCGGACTGACAGAGGTAAGAATTCAACTTGAAGGTAAGGAAGTAAAAATTTTAGTAGACACAGGTAGCGAAATTTCTGTTATTTCCGAACACATATTAGAGAGTTTGCAAGAGACAAACAAAAATATCCCAATTTTGCCAGTAGCGGGGGTGACCATTGTAGTTATTACCGGGGTTAGGAGTAAACGTTAACTAAACAAGTACATTTGAACATGGTAATTAATGGAGTAGAGTATGATAATACATTTTTAGTAGTACGGGGACTAAATTTGGAGGTTATTTTGGGGAATGATTTTTTGATAAAACATAAGGCGGTAATTGATTTCCAGAAGTGGTTGTTAGTACTTAATAATGAAGGTAAACCAGTTGAGATTAGCTTTGAACGGGCAGTAGATAAAGTGAGAATTTCGGGAGTTAAGATGATACTCAATCGTGCCAGTAAAGTAGACACGGTAGTTAATACGTATGTATGTAGAGAGAGAGAGTTAGGGGGTAATATAAATAAACGAATTTGGGAGGATAGAGCGGTGAAATTTTGTAAAGAAAGGGGTGACGTAGGGAGCTCTCAACGTAAAGCGTTGTGGCAGGTAATAGAGTGTTTTCGAGAAGTGTTTGCCGATGTACCAGGGAGGGCAAGAGATTATGAGTGTGAATTAAAAGTAAGGGAGCACGCACCCTATGTACAAAGAAGCTATCCGGTACCTTATTCAAAAAGAAGGGCGGTTCAGGCGGAATTAGATAAAATGCTAGAAGGGGACATAATAGAAAGATCAGTATCACCATACTCTAACCCGTTAGTAGTAGTCACTAAGAAAGATGGCCGCGTTAGATTATGTTTAGACGCCGTAAGATTAATCAAATAATTATCCCGGACCGGGAGTCACCCGAAGCAATAAATGAAATCTTTCAAAAATTCAGTGGAGTTAAATATATGGCATCCTTAGATTTAACCGCGGGGTACTGGCAAGTCCCGTTAGCAGGTGAAAGCAGGAAATACACAGCATTCCTGTTTAATGGAAAGAATTACCAATTTAAACGATTACCTTTTGGGCTGAATACCAGTGTGGCCAGCTTTATAAAATGCTTAGATGAAATACTCCAGCCACAAAATTTAGATTTTTTAACAATTTATGTAGACGATATATTGATAGCATCACAGCAGCCAAATAAAAACCATCCAGGCAATGACAGAACTCCTCGAAAACTATGAAAATGAAGACTACTACCGACAGAGTCGTAGGAGAAGTGATGGGCCCGAACCAAGGACGTATCAGAACAATAACCAGGGTACGAACCACATAAACACTGGGTACCAAGGAGGCCGGGCATACCCGCAAAATAACAATTTTAGTAATAATAATAATATTAACAACTCTAGTTTCAATAATAATAATAATAATACGGGTCCAAACCATCCAAACCCAAGTCGACCCTCTAATGGTTATCAGGGTAACCGCAATCCCTACCCTAATAACACAAATAGTCAGAGAAGCCCCAATTATGGTAATAGTCGTTACCATAATAATAATAATCGTGCGGGTCCCAATAATGGTAATTCCGTTAATAATAGGTTTCCTCGCCCTAGAGTGAACTTCATACGAGCCACAGATGGACGACAGCGAAGATTCGACCACAATCAAAGAAACAGCTACCGCGGATATGAAGAAAGGCGGAGGAGCCTAGAACGGGACCAACCAAGGTACTATCCGGCAAGAAGGAGTAATAGTTTAGACGACGCTGAACGGAGGTCTAACCAAGAACGACCGGAAGACCATAGGACAGATCGACAGGGGACCACTCTGAGCATCCCAAATGAGGCATCAATTAGTATGGCTCAAAGGAATAATGATGCCGAGCCTTTAAACGGGCACAGGCAGTAATAAATCGCCAGAACCTGTTACTGCTCCTAAATACTGGGTATAATCATAATAATGAGTGCAATCATAAGTATAATAACAATCGTATCACAGTCATAGGGTGCAACTACCTAAAGGACATCAGACATGAGTTATTGGAAGAGGATAACAGGAATCCCACCAATAACTTCAATAATGAAATAATACATGTCGACACCGAGGTAGAAGGCATCCCAGCCAAGTTAATGATCGATACTGGTTCGAACGTGTCAATCATAAGTACGACGGAGTTGGAGAGGATACAGCAAGAGTGCGGGAGAACTTTACCAACGTTGCCGTTGAATAATATTGTTTTGTTGGGTGCAACCGGCCGACAAAATAAAACAATACGTAGGCAAGTCTCCGCCAGTGTGATGAGCTGTGGTATAGCAATTGATATGGAATTCTTGGTGGCGAGCGGTCTGCCATTTAATATACTGGTCGGGTGTGATGTCCTTAGGAGGAATTCCGCCATCATTGATTTGAGAACTGAAACATTGTCGCTGTGTACTAACGGACATACTTGGACGGCGAACTTGGTGGGTAGTGACCAAGTCGTTCCAGATAGTATTCACCAGCAAATCCGCAAAATTAATTACATCCATCCAACATCTATAATTGAACAAAGGATAGACGACACCTCCAATGAAGATTTATGGTCACAAAAAATCCAGGAGATCAGGGATTTCCGGAGCGGTATAACTGGCGAAAGTTTAACAATAAACCAAGCGAACAAATTAATAAACATATATAACAAATATAAATCAGTCTTTTCTGATGAGCCCGGTAAAGTGAAAAACTTTCAGTGTACTCTACAGTTCCGAGACACAGTGGACTTTAACCGGAAGTCTTACCCCATTGCGCAATCACGAAAGCAAGCAGCAAAATGAAATAAATCACTGAAATAGAGCAAATGATTAACCGTGACATTATAGAGAGTAGCCATTCCCCATATACAAGTCCTATCGTGGCTATTCCTAAGAAAAACGGACAAGTCCGTTTGTGTTTAGATGCGCGCGAAATAAATAAAATGATCATTAATGACAGGACTTCGCCCGGTGAGATTGAGGAGATTTTAAAACGGTTCCACGGTACCAAATACTTCAGTACCTGGGATACGGTGTGCGGGTACTGGCAGGTGGAATTACATCCACACAGTCGCCAGTATCTGGCCTTTATATTCGAAGGGCGGAACTACCAGTTTAAGAGGTTGCCCTTCGACTGGTAAACTCAGTCGCAGTCTTTGTGCACTGCATGGACCAGATACTTGGCCAAGAAGCACTACAATTCACCACCGTATATGTCGATGACTTGCTAGTGTCCTCAGAAACTTGGGAGGAAGACTGCTACCGTGTGGAACACGTATTACAGAAGCTAGCGACAAATAATATTACGCTGAAATTAGCAAAATCTCATTTCATTGCTAAGGAAATACAATTCTTAGGCTTCATCTTAAATGATCAGGGAATCTCACCGTCGGCTGAAAAAGTCGAAGCGATTCAGAACTTTCCTACACCTAAGAATCGAAGGCAGTTACAGTCGTTCCTGGGACTCTGTAATTATTACCGCAAGTTCCAGGAAAAGTACTCAGAACTGACTGCCAAATTTCAGCCGCAACTGTCATCCAAAAATAAATGGATCTGGGGTAATGAACAACAGAATATATTATCTCTAATAAAACAAAAATTCCTTGAACCCATTATACTCCGCCATCCAGATTTTAACAAGCCTTTCTTTCTTAATTGTGATGTCAGTGACATCAGCCTCGGCACTACCTTATATCAAGAGGATGAGGAGGGCGAACATCTTGTCATCTGCTTTGCCAGCAGAGCATTGAATCAATGTGAGAAAAACTACCACGTTACAGAAAAGGAATTATTGAGTGTTGTGTTCGCGTGCGGAAAGTTCCGCACTTATATCCTTGGTTATTCCGTTACCGTCCGGACAGACCATAAGTCTATCTCGTTCCTTAAGAGATGTAAGTTAAGCCATGGAAGGTTAACACGGTGGATACTATTGCTGCAAGAATACGACCTTAAGTGGGAGTATATCCCCGGAAGAAAGAATGTCGTCGCGGACATATTGTCTAGAGTAGACATTGACAAACAGACGTTCGAGGGGGAGAAGGAGAGTATTCTTAAAGTATACCATATTCTAAGCAGCAGCGCCGGTCTACAATCAATTTTGGAACACCTAAGCACACACCAACAAGCTGACCCGAAGTTAATCTCTATTATCACAAGATTGGAAGCAGGGGATGAGACAATCTCCCAATATTATAAAATATATAATGGAATCCTGTTTTCAAGACCATCTTTATATAAGGAGGAATGGAAGGTTATAATTCCGACCCATATCGAGAAGGTTCAATTATCATGTTCGATATGGGCATATGGGCGCCTTAAAGGTGGTAAAGGCCCTGGAAGAGAGCTGCCATATCAAAGACATAAATCGGAAAGTACGAAAGTACATACAAAACTGTCGCATTTGCCAACTCGTAAAAACAAACAACGAGAAAAGAGAGGGGCAGATGATTCCGATAACCTCTCAGTCGAAACTTGAGAAGGTATTCCTGGATATCTGTGGGCCATTTCCCCGCAGTGGAGGCCGCCACCGATACAAATATCTCGTCATCATAATGGACCATTATACCAAGTTCGTGAAGCTATACCCAGCGAATCGGGCGATTACGAATAAAGTTCTTGAAATCCTGATCAACCAGTACTTCCCAACCGTCGGAAAACCGGTATCGATCATAACCGACCACGGAACACAATTCAAGGGGAGGAAATGGCGGGATACACTGCTGTCAATGGGGGTTCATACATACAAGACATCAGTATACCACCCGAGCAGTAACCCGGCCGAAAGAGTCTTGCGAGAGGTGGGGCGCCTATTAAGAACGTATTGCCACGATCAGCAGAGGAGGTGGTAAGAATACTTGGAGGCCACTGAAGAATTCCTCAACCTGGCATACCATCCAGCCATAGGAATAACCCCATACTCCGCAATGTACGAAAGACAACCCCCTAGGGAGATCGAAGATATCTTGGAGTTCCCCAGAGAGCATAAATATATATTTAATAGAATTCAATTTCATAATAAGGTGGCCGAAGATCAGGAGAAACGGCGGAATAAGTACGATAAAAGCATGGGTAAGGTTATTAATTATACCGTTGGAGAGAAGGTGTTGTTGAAGAATAGGGAATTACCCAGTTCCTTAGAGGGGATAACAAAAAAATTATTGCTTCTGTACACTGGTCCCTATATTGTCTCTAAGAACAATAACAACAACACATACGAAATAAAGGAAATGAGTTCAAATAAAATTAAGGGTGTCTTTAACCAGGCATCCATGAAGAAATTTTATGAATAAATCATCCAAATTTTAAAACAATGTAAGACCATCTTACTAACCAGGAATTTGAAATAAACATTTTGGAAGAGAATATAAAACAGGAATTAGAATAAAATCATCAAAATTTTCAAACAATGTAAGACCATCTTACTAACCAGGAATTTGAAATAAACATTTTGGAAGAGAATATAAAACAGGAATTAGAATAAAATCATCCAAATTTTAAAACAATGTAAGACCATCTTACTAACCAGGAATTTGAAATAAACATTTTGGAAGAGAATACAAAACAGGAATTAGAATAAAATCATCCAAATTTTAAAGCAAGGTAAGACCATCTTACTAACCAGGAATTTGAAATAAACATTTTGGAAGAGAATATAAGACAGGAATTAGAATAAAATCATCCAAATTTTAAAACAATGTAATACCATCTTACTAACCAGGAATTTGAAATAAACATTTTGGAAGAGAATAGAAACAAGAATTTAGAAAAAACTCAAAATTCCAAAAACAATGTAAGACATTTGCATAACAATTATTTGAAGAGAAACATTTTGACAATAATACCAAGAGAATTTAGAAATAAAAAACTCAAAATTCCAAAAACAATGTAATACTTTACATAACAACTATTTGAAGAAAACTTTATGGCAAGAATATAAAAAAGAATTTAGAATGAGAAATCATCTAAATTAAAAAAAAAAAAAGATTGTAAGTTCACTTTACTAACCAAGAATTTGAGAAAAAACATTTTGAAGGGATAAATATAAAACAGAATTTAGATTGAAATAATATAAGTTCTAAAAGGAAAAGCAAGCCCACCTTACATACAAATTATTTGAGAAAACTTTATGGAATAATATAAAAAGAGTGAATTTTGAATTGTGTATAAATCAAGTTTCCAAACCAAGAATAAGTACAACTTACCAACCAATTATTAATAAAACACTTTGGTGAGATAAACAGAAGAGATTTAATACCATATTTATGGTAAGCATAAAATATAATTACCATGGTAATAAAGGATCATAATGGGATGAATAAAGGAAACAGACTTTAGAATTAAAACAAATAATTCTGGACAGTATGATCATGTCTAATTTCAATATAAAGAGTAAAAACCTTTCCATAAAATGATGCCAAAGGAAATAAAAAAAATTTTTTTTTTTTAATACGATTTGAGTGATTGAATATAATAAAGTACAAAAACTTATTTGGAATTATGAGATAATAAAACTTTGAAGTGGTATGAGGAGAAATTATGACCTCATTATGAAATTAAAAAAAAAAAACATTCAATCGAAAGTATAATAACCATGACAGGAATAATGTGAGAATAATATCAAAGATTTATGTAATTAAACGAATTAATATAAAATGCTTTATGAATTAAATGTCAATTGTGATAATGACAGTTATAAAAAGTTCTAGAAAATAGAACAAGTGGAAATAATAAGAACAAAGAAACAGTCTAAAAATGTCATAAAGATATGCTACAATAAACAATGCAGATTATAATAAAAAAACCAGAAGGTAATAAAGAATTTATAACCAAAAGATTTATATGATAAGAAAAGTTGAAAAATGTAATAATAGAAGAGCTTCCTACCATAATATCAAATGAAAGAAACATCCAGTTAACGAGTCAGAAGAACAACTGAGATAGGAATATTAAAATCTCTGAGAAATATAATAAGTAATAAGTGAAGTATCCCAAAGATATTTTTTTTAAATAGTAACAAATGTGTACTATTCTGAATAATTTTTTAATCTGTCTGTAGATAATTCCAGCAGTATTAATATGTTTTTTGAGCAGAGATGATTTGCCTCTGTACTCAAATATGTGTGAAGTATTGGACAGCAGAGGAAGTAACGTACAGTGCCTCTCTGAACTGAACCAGCTCACAAAGTAGGGAACGATAGGGAGGAAATATGCCCAAGGAGAAAATACTAAGAAGAAATATGAAAATGAAATGATAAATATGAACTCAGATGACTATTACTATCAAGGAAGATCAAGTGAGAATGATATAAACTCAAATATAAATAAGAAAATTTTTAAAATGGAAGGAAGTCCAGAATAATAACAAACCTAGAATAATTATCATAAGCAATTGTTTCAAACAAAGCAAGTATAGTCTGAAAAAATTACTTCTGGAGAAGGGCATTCTGTAGCGTGACAGAAAATCCACTACTTATTAAGTCATATAAAATCATAAAGTTTAATTACACCACATATGTTAAAATAATATTGAATGAGATTTAAGGAAATCAAAGGAATGAACCACGATAAAATAAAAATCCTCATTACATTATATAAGAACCACTGTTTAAATATCAAAGAAAGTATTGAAAGCAACTCATATTATAAGATCAGTAATTTACCCAGGAAGCTAGGAGCAGTAAACAAATTAAATAACACCATATCAAGAAGAAAGAGAATCAGTTTAAGAGTGGTTAATACCAAAATACCCCAAAAAACAAGAAGAAGGAAGAATAAAGTTTGTGATCAGGAAGAAAACAATACCCTGAAACCTTTAGAGAAGAACAAGGTCCGTATCAGTAAATAAATTAGATGCTCCAAACTAAACATGAGTCGAGATAACACAAAGTACCTTGGTTTACCCAAGAATGAAGAAGGAAGACAAGAAGACCAGAAGAATGAAGACTAGAAGAAGGACAAGAATGAAGACCAGAAGAAGGACAAGAATGAAGACAAGAAAGAAGATAAGAAGAAGGACAAGAAAGAAGACAGGAGGAGAGGAAGAAATAGTATGAAAGAAACACTGTTGTAAAACCTATTATTATTATTAACTACCATCACCCCCAAACCCATAAAAACCATTAAAAAGAAAGTATAACATACCAAAATCCTATTAGAATGTAATTATTTAGAAAACTAAAGTGCTGTATAGTATTATAAGAAGTGAACCGACTAAAGCTATTGTGTGATGAGAAAATAAACAAGTCTTAACAGTCCATGATTACTAAAGGTCTGGTCTGAGATAATAAGACTCAAAATATCAGAACCAACAGTGAAAGTGAATTTGTGTAAGTGTTTTTTGGAAATGCAATAAACTTAAAGTTAGTGATACTATGACTTATCAATATGCTATATAACAACTTTAATATCCAATAATAAACAGCATAATAAAATAATAAAATGGAAGATTTCCAGTATTTTATTATTTTAATGTAACTCTTTATTTACAAGACATTTGTAAAAAATGCTAATAACTAGAGTATGGGTGGTCATGTTTACTGATGAAGGGGATCATAAATAATAATGGTTTAGACCAGAAAGGACTGGCATTAATTTAGTATTCATAGGTTTAAAATGTTTAAATAGACTGTTTGTTCACAGCCGTAAAATCAATGTGTTTGTAAGAGTTATTAGAAAATAAGATTTATATTATGTGTTTAAAATGAATAATGTTTGCTAAATAACTGCATACATACCATTAATAATGTTTCAGTAGGTATGCTATGTTAACTCAAAAAGAGTTAAAAGTATATGTTCAAACCATGTCAGCAATATGTTCAATTGTGCAGATTGCTAAATAATGTTCATAATTTTTTTTTTTTTTAATAACAGTAGTGTTAATTAAATACTACACCTCACAATAAGTTATAAACCATTTTATTTTCATGTAATAGTAACTATGTAAAGTCAGAGGAGGAAGTAGGATTAAATTTATTTGAGAAAGACAGAAATGTAAAATTCTAAACTCTAGGCCATTTGGTGAATTCACAGAAACAATATAAACCAGTATAATTCACTTATAAATCCTGTAAACTAGCAAGATTTAGATAAGGTAAATCAGTTAACCACTACGGGGAATGATCCTATGAGTTAAAATGATAATAAGGAAATATACCTTAAAATATTGTAAATTTTCAAAATATATAAATTAATTAATTTTAAAGAGCAATGTCAAATTCAGAGATTAACACAAAAAACCAGTTCAAAGGTTTAATTTATATGTATTTAAGGAAAGGAAGAGGAATATGACTAATTAAAATTTATTATAATAGTATTAATGATAATTAAAATGGAGGAAAATTTGTATAAAGGCGGAAATCCAATTTTGAGCCTATATTTCCAAAAAGGAAAGAAATTTGTTAATTTCCACAAAATGTCTTCAGATATGGACTATAATATATCAATTTAAAGGGAATGAGATGATTAAACCAATGATAAGATTCATAATTCATGAAAGTGATGAATAAAATAAATAAATTCCATATATAATGTAATATTGTATCATGTGTATGGGTAATCGAAATATGTTAACAATACTTTTTCAAAGATTAACTGGGCCAGATTTTGACCAAGTTAATTAGTCTTTTGTTGAATATCAAGCTGAATAGTTGTGTGAAAAAACGTTCCTTAAAACCGAGTAGAAAATGGTACGACAAATTGCCATTAATGTTAGTGCATCGAGAGTTAGATGAATTGAACACTTTATTAGCTAAATTCACCAAAACTTTAACGACAATAGTGAAAAATAACACCTAACTTCATGATACGAGTGATATAAAACAGTAAAACAATATATTTGACATAATTCACGCTACAACGCATAATCACTTTTACAGACAACCTAACCAACAGAAGTGAACACATACCAAATAACTTAATTAACACCAATATACACGGAACACTTCTTCAGAACACACCAAACTACCTAATAGACAGATTACACCAGTGCGGGAACATTTCAAACATTCATGAAGATAATTTTGTTGAGTTTTTTACAAGACGACTTTCGCAGTAACTACGCCTGAACTAGTAGCGGCCATCTTTGAATTTACACATCTGCTTCCTACCTCGAGTGACGTCATAGAAGCTCCATATGGTCTGACAAAACAATTTATTAAACATTATATATCAGAATTATTTAAATACTGTTAAATAATAATTATTGAATTTATTTTAATTGTTAATGTTATACTTTCTCGTCACCCTTCTCTGACTATTAATTTAATCGCTCAAAGAACCTGTCCTTTATATAATACCTATAATAATTTTTATACTGTAACGAAACGGAGTCGATAATTGTTCTCAATCGATAAAAAATCGATTATTTATTAAATTGTTCAATACATCCATATATTTCAATTGTTTTTTATCTGTTATTATTTCACAGGCTAATTTAAGATTATTTATTAAGGCTAAGGGACTTCAAGAGGACGAAAATATTTTATTTGAGTGAGATATTGGACCAGCAAGAAAAATCATCGATCAATTGCTGACTGGAGTTAATCTATTTAACTCCAGACTTGGTTCAAATCTTCCAGAAGTGCTCGATAGTTAATAAATACCTGCCTAATTATTAAAATTTTTACGAAACCTTTAAAACAGCTTTATTTCTTATTTACACACATTGATTAGTATAAACAAAATTATTTTTTTTTATTGAAAATTTTATTTTTTATAAAATTTTTCTCTACTATTTTATTTTTGTAAAGACCGGCATACAGGGTCTTCTTACACTGTAAAACATTACATTAAATAAAATTCAAATAAGTTGTTTTAGCCAGAATAAACTGTGTTATTATATTTCGTAACTCAAACCCAGGTAACCTGTCTGCAGCTGTTTTCGTCTGTTCGACTCTGGACCCGAATTTAAAGGTAAAAACATTAATTATTGATGTTACAAATTGAGTAGTTACAAGTACTGTGGTCAACGTTTAAATGAATTTTCAAGTACTTTACTGTTGTTAAAACATAAAAGGTTGCAGGTAAACTACCCCTTTCCCTTAACCGATCTTCACCAAAAACAATAGGTCTTGAGAACTCCATAATTCAGGGCTGTATGCGAAACATTATTTGATTCTGTTTGAATTTGCGGCTGTTATCGTTTGCCATAGAAAAAAAATCTACAGACAGACACACACAGACACTTTTCGAAAAACGACTTTTTTTCATGTTTTGAGTGTAGTACAATCAGAATCTGCAATAATCTGCAAAACCGAACACGGTTTTTTTTGCCATCACCATACTTCCATTTCCTTAAGGAATATGGAAGTAAAATTACCCTTGATAAAAAACCATTGCAGGTAAACTACCCTTTTCCCTTAACCGATCTTCACCAAAATCAACAGGTTTTGAGTATACTACAATTCAACCCTGTATGCAAAAAATTATTTGATTCTGTTTGAATTTACGGCTGTTATCGTTTGCCATAGAAAATACCCTTGTTAAAACATAAAATGTTGCAGGTAAACTACCCCTTACCCTTAACCGATCTTCACCAAAAACAACAGGACTTGAGAACTCTACAATTTAGGGCTGTATGCAAATAATTATTTGATTCTGTTTGAATTTGCGACTCTTATGATTTGCCATAAAAAATACCCTTTTAAAACATAAAACGTTGCACATAAACTACCCATTTCCCTTAACCGATCTTCACCTAAAACAATAGGTCTTGAGTACTCTACAGATCAGGGCTGTATGCAAAACATTATTTGAGTCTGTTTGAATTTTCGGCTCTTATCGTTTGCCATAGAAAATACCCTTTTAAAACATAAAACGTTGCAGGTAAACTACCCCTTTCCCTCAACCGATCTTCACCAAAAACAATACGTCGTGAGTACTCTGCAAATCAGGGCTGTGTGCAAAAAATTATTTGATTCAGTTTGAATTTGCGGCTGTTATCGTTTGCCATAGAAAAAAAATCTACAGACAGACAGACACACACACACACACACACACTTTTTGAAAAATGACTTTTTTTCATGTTTTGAGTGTAGCACAATCAGAATCTGCAATAATCTCGAACACGATTTTTTTTTGCCATCACCATACTTCCATTTTCTTAAGGAACATGGAAGTAAAATTACCCTTGATAAAAAACCTGTGCAGTAGCGCGATAATTTTACTTTATAGGTTGGCTAATCTGTTCTTTACTTTTTGTTGTAATTTGATCATTCATGTCGGTGCGCCGTACAGTACGTCTCAAATGCTTGTAAGCGGCGGTCGGCTCGCCCGCAGCTTCAGTGTCATATTCTTTATTGTCGCGACATTCAATGTAGGCCTTAGGCCAACACACTTTACTTATGGCCCATTAGGCTCGTTTATTAATGTAATTTAAATTTCATATGTTGTATATACATCATGCTTATTAGCCAACCTGTCATTCAAAACAACTGCTAACTTCATATGTACTTTTGAATATCAAATAAATCAATTGAATACAGTTCACTCGCTTCATCATTTCTGCATCCTGGCGAATCAACTAAGTACAAATTTTCACAATCAACATTCTTCTTACTAAACATTTTTTGGTCCACGCGGGCCTGATACTCAACATTTTTTGGTCACTCCGGACCTGGATTTTCGATGTATCATTCCTAATTAATATTTTTCTGCCACTATTTCTGGCCATCACGTGCGAATTAGCATATCCGCTGATACGACCGTGGCGTGATTTCCATCGGCATTTTGCTCATCACCTTTGAGCCTCCTGACAACATCATCGCAAGAGCCTGCTAGCTACAGTGCTTCAAACAAGGCGGTCACCTCTCCGAGCTGTGTTTGCCACCTTCTCCAAGGCATCGACGCTGCAGGACATCGCCTACAAGGTATCACCTCAATAACAGCATAACAAGGTGCGTACAATGGCTGAAGAAGGCCTCAAAGTGTTAACCAGAAAGAGAGGCGGCTTAAAGTCCGCAATAGTGCGAATACAATCAGCCGTAAATAACTTCGATATAAATTCCAGCACAAAACATTTTTTAACAGCAAGGCTAGAAAGTCTGAAAAGCTTGGCATCGAAGTACGACGAGGTGCAGTCTGAAACAGAACTTATTTGTAAAGACATAAATGAACTTATCTATAAATGAAGAGGTTAGGTGAACGGGGTGGGGGTAGTTTTCTATTAATGAAAATTATAGTTGATTGTGGAGGGGAGAATTTTTTATATGTGTACTAAGTTATCGGCACCAAAAAAGTAGTTCTTTGTTAAAATTCCTTCCCGGGCTGTTTAGCCGTAGTCCAATGTTTTCTGTAAAACCAGACTTTTCGGCAGTCCATCGACTGCCATCATCTGTGAAAATCGAGTGCGAAAACGTCAGGTGGTATACGTTAGTGACCACAGTACCGTGGTTAAGGCTGAAGCAATAAGTAGAAAGAAGTAGTTTCTATGGTAATATTTCATTTCGAATATGATTTTAAATATAAATCTTAGAACATGGAAGTCATGTATGGTTCTCCATACCGATATTTTTATTTAAGTAGTTGAATTAAAATGTTTTCAATAATTTATTTTACTGTTTTTCAAAAATCTTTAGGTAATTTTCTGGAAAAATGTCAACTTCACAAAACTTTTCGTCATAAGACGTGTTAACCTAAGTTTAGTATCACAGTTCATCATGGTAGTTTCACGATAATATAGCCCCTATACATTCAATATCTCCTTAATTCTCGTATTAACTACTTCGTATCATCGCTGTCGCTGTCTGACTTCACCCTTTTTAAGTTATTCGTTCTTTCTTAAAGTGTAAATAAAATTAAATTTATTTTAGAAGTTTAGGCATCTTGTAATAAACATTTAACAGTTTCTAACATTTAACAAACATTATCGACCTACAAATTAATGATTTGTAGCGCGGCTCAAGAAGAACGAGTTGAGGTCGAAGAAATGCTATATTCGACTGAAGCAAATATTTTGCAATTACTTGATACATTTAATGTTCAGACTGTACCTCCCGTATTATCGACCCACATGCAATTAAAACCAATAAGTTTGCCCTGCTTCTCAGGCAACATATTGGAATGGCAGCATTTTCATTCAATTTTTACGGACTTAGTGCATACAAGATCCGATTTAACGCCAGTGCAGAAGTTACATCATTTACATTCTTCTTTAAAAAATGAACCTTTAGATTTAATTAAGTCACTACCTATCTGTAAGGAAAATTATTCAATAGTGTTGAGTTTGCTGTCCGAAAGGTATGACAACAAGTTCATACTAGCAAAATACTATGTTCAAAATTTACTTCAAGTCAAGTCGACAATTAAGGACTCTGTCCAAAGTTTGGCAGAATTCACAAACACAATAACGTCTTCCGTTAATTCACTGGCAGCAATGCAACTGTCAGTGAATTCATTTGAATTTATTATTATACAATTATTATCAACTAAACTCGACCCTACTACTTTTAAAGTATGGAAGGAGTCAATAGACCCTGATAATTTACCTAACTTTCAAGATTTCACTCATTTTTTAAACTCACGTAGACAGCTGTTAGAAAATACACTGCCTATCGAAGCCGGACAGCAACTCAACAAGCCGATTTTAAGACTTAACAATAAATATGATAAATATAAATCAAGAAACACTGCTGGCAGTACTACATTTAAGAGTTATCACTCAGCGGCAAGCAGTTATTCACGTTTGTGTTGTAAATCTAATCACCCGCTTTACATATGTGATAAATTTCGTACATTAAGCACCGCTGAGCGGGGACAATTTGTATCAAGTCACAAATGTTATACCAATTGTCTTAGATCAGATCATCTTGTATCTAGCTGTAAGAATAAGCAGGTGTGCAAGATCTGTTGAAAACGACACCACACATTTTGCACGCGAACAACGTGCCGAAATCAATAGCTGCCAGTAGTAGTAACTATTGTTCGCTCAAATTACAATCCACGAACACTGTTCTTTTATCAACAGCAGTTGTATTTGTCATTGACCAGGCTGGCAACAGACATAGGGCAAGAGTTCTTTTAGACGCCGGGTCACAAATAAATTTTTGCACAAAATCATTTGCAAGGAAATTACGGCTTAATTTAACTAAATCCAACATACCAATTACGGGTATAAACAATACAGCGTGTTACGCCACTAATCTTGCGTCTATACGCATTATTTCTCATTATCAGAGATATAGCTTCGAGGCGAAATGTGCTATCTTATCTACATTAACCCACAATCTGCCGGCAAAATCGTTTGACATAAATCAATTCCACATTCCAAGCAACATTTTTCTGGCTGACCCAGATTTCAACATATCGTCGCAAATCGACATACTCTTAGGGGCACAATTTTACCTGGACTTAATTTTAGCTAATAAATACATACGCGGCCCTAATTTTGCAATCATTCAGGAAACAAAGCTAGGCTACATTTTGGCTGGCAATTTACCCAAACACTGCCGCAACGAGGGTCCTGCTGTTTCGTTCCTAGCTAGGAACAACGACAGTCAAATTCTGCAGTCTCTCGAAAGATTTTGGGAAGCAGAAACTATCCTTGACAACATCCCTGATAACGAGTCAGCCTGTGAAGAGCATTTCGTGCGCTCTACCCAGCGCAACCACGAGGGTAGGTTCGTGGTTTCACTCCCATTTAAGCTCGATAATCTCCAGTTGGGGGAATCTTACACCAATGCTGAAGCAAGATTCTTGAATTTAGAGCGTCGATTTAGGTGTGATGCTAAGCTCGCGCGCGATTACGCAGGCTTTATTAACGAATATAAGGATCTCGGGACACATGACGCTTATCGATAATTGTGCTATCAATTCAGGAGCGTCAAATACTTACTATCTGCCTCACCATGCCGTATTTAAACAGTCTAGCTTGACCACAAAACTGCGTGTCGTTTTTGATGATTCGTCCAAGACTACCAATGGCCTTTCTCTCAATGACATATTGTTGGTAGGCCCGAATGTTCAACAAGACCTTTTGTCCATTCTTTTACGTTTCCGCATGCATAAATATGTTCTCATCGCCGACATCGAGAAGATGTATCGACAAATTCGCGTAGCTGAAGGGGATTGTCACCATCAACGTATTCTGTGGCGTGATTCTCCTCTCGAACCATTTAAACACTTTGCATTGCGAACGGTAACCTACGGCACGGCTAGTGCTTCGTTTTTGGCCACTCGCTGTCTTATACAAATTGGTAGGGACCATCAAGCTTCCTTTCCTGATGCGGCGTTAGCTATAACGAATGATTTCTATGTTGACGATCTGCTTACCGGTTCGGACACCATCTCTGATCTGACCAAGCTGAAATCTGATCTAGGTGCGTTATTAAGCATCTAATGAAACCAGAGTGGTCGCAAATCATGACAATTTATCACGCCCCTTAAACAAACAGGACAATGTGCGTACCCTGGGCATTCTCTGGAATAATACTGCCGATTCATTTCTGTTTGACATTAAATCATTCCCAGTTGAATCAAGCATCTCCTAGAGGAGAATTCTTTCGATTATTGCAGGCACATACGATCCTCTTGGACTGATCGGTCCCGTTGTCTTTTTGTACAAACAGTTTATGCAGCAACTCTGGCTTTGCAAGCTTGGTTGGGATGAAGCGATCTCCGGCCAATCACGTTCGGATTGGCATTCCTTGTGCGACAAATTGGGTCTGATTAGCAAAATTGTGGTCCCACGATCTATTCGTTGTAAGCATGAGGCAAGTACAGTTGAATTACATGGTTTTTTGGATGCTTCTGAAAGGGGGTTCGGGTGTTGCATTTATGTCAGTCATTTATCAAGATTCATCGGCCTCCTGTCATCTCCTGTGTTCTAAATCTCGCGTAGCTCCCTTACGACAGGTGTCATTACCTCGCATCGAACTCTGCTCTTGCTTGTTATCGCGACTCGTATTTAAGGTCGTTCCTGCTCTTTATTCGTTCATTGATAGTGTTCATTTGTATTCTGACTCTATGGTGTCTCTTTACTGGATTCATGCCCAGTCTACGAGGTGGAAAACATACGTCGCTAATCGTGTTGCTGAAATTCAGCGTCTTACACAAACTTATACTTGGCATCACATCAATTCTAGACACAATCCTGCTGATATTATCTCCAGGGGGTGTCTCCCTGACGTTTTGCACGATTGTTTGCTTCGGTGGCACGGTCCCACTTGTTTGTCTCAATCGTCAGAGTCCAATCCTTTTCCACCCTTTTCACCTTCTAATCCGTCGTCTTCTGAAGTCACTGCGGAAGAGAAACATACCCATAACCTTTCTCTAATGTCTACCCTGGCTATCGACCTTTCTATGGACTTTTCCTCGTTGCATCGTCTAACGCGCATATACGCTTACTGTTTTCGGTTCATCAGAAATATTAGACTCTCAAGTGCTGACAAATTTATGGGCGATCTTACCCCCGTCGAAATTAATCATGCTCTCAATTTCTTCATAAAACAATCTCAGTCGATCCACTTCGCAGCCGAAATTAATTGTCTTCATAACGGATCTTCTGTTTCCATTAGGAGTAGTAGATCTTCTACAGATCAGGGCTGTATGCAAAACATTATTTGATTCTGTTTGAATTTGCGGCTCTTATCGTTTGCCATAGAAAATACCCTTTTAAAACATAAAACGTAGCAGGTTAACTACCCCTTTCCCTTAACCCATCTTCACCAAAAACAATAGGTCTTGAGAACTCTACAATTCAGGGCTGTATGCAAAAGAGTAGTTGATTCTGTTTGAATTTGCGGGTGTTATCGTTTGCCATAGAAAACAATTACCCTTGATTAAAAAAAAAGTTGCGGGTAAACTACCCCTTTCCCTCAACCGATCTTCACCAAAAACAATAGGTCGTGAGTACTCTACAAATCAGGGCTGTATGCAAAAAATGATTTGATTCAGTTTGAATTTGCGGCTGTTATCGTTTGCCATAGAAAAAAATCTAGACAGACAGACAGACACACAGATGCTTTTCGAAAAATGACTTTTTTCATGTTTTGAGTGTAGTACAATCAGAATCTCCAATAATCTAGAACACGATTTTTTTTGCCATCACCATACTTCGATTTCCTTAAGGAACATGGAAGTAAAATTACCCTTGATAAAAAACCGTTGCAGGTAAACTACCACTTTCCCTTAACCGATCTTCACCAAAAACAATAGGTCTTGAGTACTTTACAAATCAGGGCAAAAAATTATTTGATTCTGTTTGAATTTGCAGCTGTTATCGTTTGCATAGAAAATACCCTTGTTAAAACATAAAACGTTGCTGATAAACTACCACTTTCCCTTAACCGATCTTCAACAAAATCAACAGACCTTGAGATCTCTCTTGTTCAAAAAGGTATGCAAAAACGTAGTTGATTCTGTTTGAATTTACGGCAGTTATCGTTCGTCATATAAAAAATTACCCTTGTTGAAACATAAAATGTTGCATGTAAACTACCCCTTTCCCTTAACCAATCTTCACCAACACCAATAGGAATTGAGAACTCTACAATACAGGGCTGGATGCAAAACATCATTTGATTCTGTTTGAATTTGCGGCTGTTATCGTTTGCCATAGAAAAAATATCGGTATGGAGAACCATACATGACTTCCATATTCTAAGATTTATATTTAAAATCATTTTCGAAATGAAATATTACCATAGAAACTACTTCTTTCTACTTACTGCTTCAGCCTTAACCACAGTACTGTGGTCACTAACGTATACCACCTGACGTTTTCGCACTCGATTTTCACTGATGATGGCAGTCGATGGACTGCCGAAAAGTCTGGTTTTGCAGAAAACATTGGACTACGGCTAAACAGCCCGGGAAGGAATTTTAACAAAGAACTACTTCTTTGATGCCGATAACGTAGTACACATAAAAAATTCTCCCCTCCCCAATCAACTATAATTTTCATGAATAGAAAATTACCCCCACCCTGTTCACCTTACCTCTTCATTTATAGATATTTCATCTACGTTTCTACAGTGGATTACTATGAGCTTCTTATCAGGATACTTTATTTATAAAAATTAAGTACTTTACTCTTGTTAAATCATAAAATGTTTCAGGTAAACTACCCCTTTCTCTTAACCGATCTTCTCCAAAATAAATAGACCTTCCGTCCTCTACAATTCAGGGATGCATGCAAAAAAGTATTTGATTCTGTTTGAATGTGCGGCAGTTATCGTTCGTCATGGAAACATTTCTCTTGTTACAACATAAAATGTTGCAGGTAAACTACCCCTTCCCCTTAACCGATCTTCACCAAAATCAGTAGACCTTGAGCTCTCTGCAACTCAGGAAAGGGTGCAAAAAATTATTTGATTCTCTTTGAATTTTCGGCAGTTATCGTTCATCATAAAAAAAATCCCCTTTTTAAAACATAAAACGTTGCTGATAAACTACCCCTTCGCTTAACCCATCTTCAACAAAATCAACAGACCTTGAGTTCTGTATAATTCAAAAAGGTATGCAGAAGAGTAGTTGATTCTGTTTTAATGTACGGCAGTTATCATTCGTCATAAAAAAAATTACCCTTGATTAAACATAAAATGTTGCAGGTAAACTACCCTATTCCCTTAACCGATCTTCACCAAAACCAACAGGTCTTGAGAACTCTACATTTCAGGGCTCTATGCAAAATATTATAAGATTCTGTTTGAATTTGCGGCTGTTATCGTTCGCCATATAAAATACCCTTGATAAAACAAAAAACGTGGCAGGTAAACTACCCCTTTCCCTTAACCGATCTTCACCAACACCAATAGGTCTTTAGTACTCAACAAATCAGGGCTGCATGCAAAAACTTATTTGATTCTGTTTGAATTTGCGGCTCTTATCGTTTGCCATAGAAAATACCCTTTTAAAACATAAAACGTTGCAGGTAAACTACCCCTTTCCCTTAACCGATCTTCACAAACACCAATAGGTATTGAGAACTCTACAATACAGGGCTGTATGCAAAACATCATTTGATTCTGTTTGAATTTGCGACTGTTATCGTTTACCATAGGAAATATCGGTATGGAGAACCATACATGACTTCCATATTCTAAGATTTATATTTAAAATCATTTTCGAAATGAAATATTACCATAGAAACTACTTCTTTCTACTTACTGCTTCAGCCTTAACCACAGTACTGTGGTCACTAACGTATACCACCTAACGTTATCGCACTCGATTTTCACTGATGATGGAAGTCGATGGCATTGCCGAAATGTCTGGTTTGGTAGAAAACATTGGACTACGGCCAAATATCCCGGGAAGGAATTTTAACAAAAACTACTTCTTTGTTGCCGATAACGTTGTACACATATATATCAGTGGCGAAGTTACATGAAGGCAATTGAGGCAATGCCTACCCTAAAAAATTATGTAGAATAAAAATTATAAATACGTATGAACTACATAACGTAAAGATTATACATTGTTACTGCGACTGTCAAATTTATTAAACCGAAACGTGCTTTATTGAGCGACCGCTAGATGGTGACAGGTGAGATTCGGCATAGTTCGTTTAAAGGGAATGAGGCAACCTGACATCGTATGTAAGCAATGTAGTGGTGTGATAGGGAAGTGTAGGGAGGGGGGATTGTCCCGCGCCGTACACATAGAGCGTTGAGGCATGCCTCACTTCTGTGGTCCAAACAGTTAAGTTAAAGCGCTTGTGTTGTTTCTAAGTGTTTATTTTATGCGGTTATTAAAAGTGTCACCGTTATTCCGCTGAACTAACAGATGATCAAGATTGTTATTTGAATTATTTGTAACATTAAACATATATATAGAAACTAATCAAGTTTAAAAATTTGAAGTTCAATCAGTTGTATTATTGTGTATGACTAATACAAGGATTGTTCAATAGACACACGTATAGAGCTGTAAAGCATTTTTTATTTTAAAAGAAGTCTCCAATAACATTAAGACATGAGTTCCACTGTTGCGCTAACCTGTAGATTCCCTGCTAGTAAAATTCTTACGGCTGTTTGTGGAACCATTCGATTACAGCAAACTCTACCTCAGCGTCCGATTTGACCCACCGTCCTTTTAGTGATTCCTTAAAAAAAATTTAAGATAAGATTTTTGCCTACCCATTCATTAACTACTAGCTTCGTCAGTAAGCAAATTGATGTCCATTTTTTCGGCTTGCACGCGTTATGTTGGTGTGGGTTTCGGCACTTTCCATTTAAAAAGCGTGCAAACGTAAGAAAATAAACATGAGTGAGGCCAGAAATAACGTGAATTGTGTGTGTGTGTGTGTGTGTGTGTGTGTGTGTGTGTTTGTGTCTTACCTGCCTTTTTATTGCCGTATTAAATGAAAAATATTATATTACATTAAAATGAAAAAATTTTAATTTTATTGCCTGGCAACAAAATTATTTTATTTTTAACAATTACCATTGTTTCAAAAAGTTTAAATAAATTTTCAAGTACTTTACTCTTGTTAAAACGTAAAAGGTTGCAGGTAAACTACCCCTTCCCCTTAACCGATCTTCACCAAAATCGAAAGTCCTTGAGACCTCTACAATTCAGGGACGTATGCAAAAAATTATTTGATTCTGTTTGAATTTGCGGCTGTTATCGTTTGCCATAGAAAATACGCTTGATAAAAAAACGTTGCAGGTAAACTACCCCTTCCCCTTAACCGATCTTCACCAAAAACAATAGATCTTGAGTACTCTACAAATCAGGGCTATATGCAAAACATTATTTGATTCTGTTTGAATTTGCGGCTGTTATCGTTTGCCATAGAAAATACCCTTGTTAAAAAAACGTTGCAGGTAAACTACCCCTTTCCCTCAACCGATCTTCACCAAAAACAATAGTCTTGAGAACTCTACAATTTAGGGCTGTATGCAAATAATCGTTTGATTCTATTTGAATTTGCGGCTGTTATCGTTTGCCATAGGAAATAGCCTTGTTAAAACATAAAACGTTACAGGTAAACTACCCCTTTCCCTTAACCGATCTTCACCAAAAACAAGAGGTCTTGAAAACTCTACAATTGAGGGCTGTATACGAAATATTATTTAATTCTGTTTGAATTTGCGGCTGTTATAGTTTGCTAAAAAAAAAATTCCCTTGATAAAAAAAAACCGTTGCAGGTAAACTACCCCTTTCCCTCAACCGATCTTCACCAAAAACAATAGGTCGTGAGTACTCTACAAATCAGGGCTGTATGCAAAAAATTATTTGATTCTGTTTGAATTTGCGGCAGTTATCGTTTGCCATAGAAAAAAAATCTACAGACACAGACAGACAGACAGACAGACAGACACACACACACAGACACTTTTCGGAAAACGACTTTTTTTTCATGTTTTGAGTGTAGTAGAATCAGAATCTGCAATAATCTCGAACACGATTTTTTTTGCCATCACCATACTTCCATTCCTTAAGGAATATGGAAGTAAATATCGGTATGGAGAACCATACATGACTTCCATATTCTAAGATTTATATTTAAATTCATTTTCAGCCAAACAGCCAGGCTGTGTCTTACCTGCCTTTTTATTGCTGTATTAAATGAAAAATATTATATTACATTAAAATGAAAAAATTATAATTTTATTGCCTGGCAACAAAATTATTTTATTTTTAACAATTACCATTGTTTCAAAAAGTTTAAATAAATTTTCAAGTACTTTACTCTTCTTAAAACGTAAAAGGTTGCAGGTAAACTACCCCTTCCCCTTAACCGATCTTCACCAAAATCGAAAGTCATTGAGACCTCTACAATTCAGGGACGTATGCAAAACATTATTTGATTCTGTTTGCATTTGCGGCTGTTATCGTTTGCCATAGAAAATACGCTTGATAAAAAAACGTTGCAGGTAAACTACCCCTTCTCCTTAACCGATCTTCACCAAAAACAATAGGTCTTGAGTACTCTACAAATCAGGGCTGTATGCAAAACATTATTTGATTCTGTTTGAATTTGCGGCTGTTATCGTTTGCCATAGAAAATACCCTTGTTAAAAAAACGTTGCAGGTAAACTACCCCTTTCCCTCAACCGATCTTCACCAAAAACAATAGGTCTTGAGAACTCTACAATTTAGGGCTGTATGCAAATAATCTTTTGATTCTGTTTGAATTTGCGGCTGTTATCGTTTGCCATAGGAAATACCCTTGTTAAAACATAAAACGTTACAGGTAAACTACCCCTTTCCCTTCACCGATCTTCACCAAAAACAATAGGTCTTGAGTACTCTACAAATCAGGGCTGTATGCAAAAAAGTATTTGATTCTGTTTGAATTTGCGGCTGTTATCGTTTGCCATAGAAAATACCCTTGTTAAAAAAACGTTGCAGGTAAACTACCCCTTTCCCTTAACCGAACTTCACCAAAAACAATGGGTCTTGAGAACTATACAATTTAGGGCTGTATGCAAATAATCTTTTGATTCTGTTTGAATTTGCGGCTGTTATCGTTTGCCATAGGAAATACCCTTGTTAAAACATAAAACGTTACAGGTAAACTACCCCTTTCCCTTAACCGATCTTTACCAAAATCAGCAGATCTTGAGAACTCTATAATTTAGGGCTGTATGCGAAACATTATTTGATTCTGTTTGAATTTGCGGCTGTTATCGTTTGCCAAACAAACAAAATTACCCTTGCTAAAAAAAAACTGTTGCAGGTAAACTACCCCTTTCCCTCAACCGATCTTCACCAAAAACAATAGGTCGCGAGTACTCTGCAAATCAGGGCTGTATGCAAAACATTATTTGATTCTGTTTGAATTTGCGGCAGTTATCGTTTGCCATAGAAAAAAAATCTACAGACAGACAGACACACAGACAGACACACAGACACTTTTCGGAAAACGACTTTTTTTCATGTTTTGAGTGTAGTAGAATCAGAATCTGCAATAATCTCGAACACGATTTTTTTTGCCATCACCATACTTCCATTCCTTAAGGAATATGGAAGTAAAAACTACCCTTGATAAAAACCGTTGCTGGTAAACTACCCCTTTCCCTTAACCGATCTTCACCAAAAACGATAGGTCTTGAGAACTCTACAATTCAGAGTTGCATGCAAAAAATTATTTGATTCTGTTTGAATTTGCGGCTGTTATCGTTTGCCATACAAAATACCCTTGATAAAACAAAAAACGTGGCAGGTAAACTACCCCTTTCCCTTAACCGATCTTCACAAACACCAATAGGTATTGAGAACTCTACAATACAGGGCTGTATGCAAAACATCATTTGATTCTGTTTGAATTTGTGGCTCTTATCGTTTGCCATAGAAAATACCCTTTTAAAACATAAAACGTTGCAGGTAAACTACCCCTTTCCCTTAACCGATCTTCACCAAAATCAAACGATCTTGAGAACTCTACAATTCAGGGCAGTATGCAAAACATTATTTGCTTATGTTTGAATTTGCGGCTGTTATCGTTTGCCATAGAAAATACCCTTGTTAAAACATAAAACTTTGCAGGTAAACTACCCTTTTCCCTTACCCGATCTTTATCAAAATCAACACATCTTGAGAACTCTACAATTCAGGGCTGTATGCGAGACATTATTTGATTCTGTTAGAAATTGCGGCTGTTATCGTTTGCCAAACAAACAAAATTACCCTTGATAAAAAAAAACTGTTGCAGGTAAACTACCCCTTTCCCTCAACCGATCTTCACCAAAAACAATAGGTCGCGAGTATTCTACAAATCAGGGCTGCATGCATAAAATTATTTGATTCTGTTTGAATTTGCGGCTGTTATCGTTTGCCATAGAAAAAAATCTACAGACAGACACACACACAGACACTTTTCGAAAAATGACTTTTTTCATTTGAGTGTAGTACAATCAGAATCTGCTATAATCTCGAACACGATTTTTTTTGCCATCACCATACTTCCATTTCCTTAAGGAACATGGAAGTAAAATTACCCTTGATTTAAAAAAAACCGTTGCAGGTAAACTACCCCTTTCCCTTAACCGATCTTCACCAAAAACAATAGGTCTTGAGTACTCTACAAATCAGGGCTGCATGCAAAAATTATTTGATTCTGTTTGAATTTGCGGCTGTTATCGTTTGCCATAAAAAAAATCGACACACACACACACACACACACACTCATTTCAGAAATTGACTTTTTTTTCATGTTTTGAGTGTAGTACAATCAGAATCTGCAATAATCTCGAACACGATTTTTTTTTGCCATCACCATACTTCCATTATGGAAGTAAAACACTTGTGCCAATATTTCAACAAAATTTACTATCATCATTAGAACCTGAATATGGACAACAGTGAAATAATTAATATGCTCAAGTATATATGGTTTTTTTGAATATATGTGTATAAATTATATCAAGAATAATAACTGTAGCATGTATATTAATATTCTTATATATTATAAGATACTATTATTATTCCTATATATTAATCAAATATAATATTCCATTCACATTTAATTCTATCATGTTATCAGCAAAGTGTGAGACTGGATCCATGTAGCAAGCAGTAGTAGCCATATTGATTCTCATTTATATTTAGGCATGTTATTTTCATACAGCCCATATACAGGTCCTGGTTATGACAATAAATTCTAATTATCTTGTTGGTACATCCTCTTCGTTCACTTTTATAAATATTATATTATATATATATATATATAAATTTTCACTATGAAGTTACTTTATGGTTTTATTTCCCAAACGTTTGAACGTGGTATACGTCTTCTTCAGTGGGAGTAAATACTGAATGTCTTTACAGAGTAACGGTTATGGACTGTAGGTGTGTGTGGTGGGGGTTGATGGTGGGAGGGAATTGGGCGCTGGGGTTCAAATTGTGTGTTTGAATCAGTGTATCGAAAAGTATGTGTGATGTATGTGTGTTCAAACACACAATTTGAACCCCAGCGCCAATTCCCTCCCACCATCAACCCCCACCACACACACCTACAGTCCATAACCGTTACTCTGTAAAGACATTCAGTATTTACTCCCACTGAAGAAGACGTATACCACGTTGAAACGTTTGGGAAATAAAACCATAAAGTAAGTTCATAGTGAAAGTTGATATATATACAATTAATTCTGTCAAAACATCAACACAAGTGTCTTAATAGTGTTTGTAGTCAATGGTGAACTTTACGAAACCTTTCATTAATGCACGTTAATAAAAAGTGCATTTTTTTTAATACGAAAACATATTATCTACTTTGTATTACACCAAAATACAATACCCATATTTAACAAGTCAATACACAACAGTATTAAAAGGTAGTTAAAAAAAATTTGTTGCATAATTTTCATCAGTTCATCTGTTGGATCCCTTAGTTTTCATTGCTTGGGTCTACTATGTTGTCACTCTGGTAATGTAACAAGATTTTATGTTGTGCCCTGCATCAAAGCTACAACAAACTGCATCAGTAAAATCATGGAGAGGTACACCATAAAAACTAAATTTTACATTAACCAGGAAATTTAAAAACTCATCAAAACTCCAAAACAGTGGATCTCTTGCAAACAACCCCTGTGCTGACTGCTTATAGTTCATACTTATGGCCCAACCAATGAAGAGAAATGAAAAGAAGAAAGGAGCACATCGCATTCAAGAAACAAGGTGACAAGTCAGCACTAGTTTAATATTACACAGAAGCAAGACATACTACACAATTTGAAGAAATTAAAACAGTAGCCACAATCACCCAATGCAATAGAACAGAGAAACCATGAAAATTCACAGATGTTTAAGCATAAAGGATGAACCATACAGTACACCTACACCACGGAAATATCATCTTCACAGCAACACACCAGCCATTAAAGCAACTACAAGGATCTGTAATTGTCATGTGTGAACCAATAAGCAACAGAAGACCATGCCACAGAAAAACTGCCTTACTTCTGAGGAAGATATAAGAAAATATGACTATCAAAATTCTAAGAAGACAAAAACCAATTCCCAGAAAAAGCAAGAACTCCAATGCATTGGGCTACAGTATAGACAAACTAACAGTATGTAATTAACTTGTTGGTACATCCTCTTCATTCACTTTTTTAAATATTATATATATATATATATATATATATATATATATATATATATATATATATATTAAACATTCACTGTGAACACTTACTTTTTGGTTTTGTTTCCCAGACGTTTTGACGTGGCGTTCGTCTTCCTCAGTGGGATTTAAAATACTGAATGTCTGTACAAAGTAACGGTTATGGGTTATAGGTGTGTGTGGTGGGGGTTGCTGGTGGGAGGGAATTGGCGCTGGGATTCAAAGTTTGTGTTTGAATCAGTGTATCGAAAAGTATGTGTGGTCTATAATGTAATTGTTCATTTAATATGTTGTTTGGTTGTAGTGTGTGATATCTGTATATTTCAAATTGTTCTGCTGTGTTTAGTTTTCTACTTTTAGGTAAGTAGTGTAATTTCCATGTTGTGCTCTATGTTTGTGTAACTGTGGTTTTCATTTTGTAAATGTGTGGCAAATGTGGAATGTATGTAGTTTCTGGTGAGGGCTTTTAAATGTTCAGAATATCTAGAGGAAAAAGATCTTCCCGTCTGGCCGATGTAGAACTGGTGACAGTCACTGCAGTTTAATTTATAAACCCCTGTTTTGCTGTATGTGTCTGTGTCTTTGTTAGTATTATTTATGTGTTTCGTGATGGTGTTGTTAGTTCTGTAGGCTACTTTATAATTGTGTTTCCTAAATGTGTTAGCAATTTTTAGGAAACACAATTATAAAGTAGCCTACAGAACTAACAACACCATCAGGAAACACATAAATAATACTAACACAGACACAGACACATACAGCAAAACAGGGGTTTATAAATTAAACTGCAGTGACTGTCACCAGTTCTACATCGGCCAGACGGGAAGATCTTTTTCCTCTAGATATTCTGAACATTTAAAAGCCCTCACCACAAACTACATACATTCCACATTTGCCACACATTTACAAAATGAAAACCACAGTTACACAAACATAGAGCACAACATGGAAATTACACTACTTACCTAAAAGTAGAAAACTAAACACAGCAGAACAATTTGAAATATACAGATATCACACACTACAACCAAACAACATATTAAATGAACAATTACATTATAGATCACACAAACTTTTCGATACACTGATTCAAACACAAACTTTGAATCCCAGCGCCAATTCCCTCCCACCAGCAACCCCCACCACACACACCTATAACCCATAACCGTTACTTTGTACAGACATTCAGAATTTTAAATCCCACTGAGGAAGACGAACACCACGTCGAAACGTCTGGGAAACAAAACCAAAAAGTAAGTGTTCACAGTGAAAGTTTAATATATATATATATATATTTATATATATAATAACAGTATGTTTTTATTTCTTTGATTTGTTTGTTCAAGTATTATTTTCTTCTCGTAATGTTTGCTATTTACAGTGGTTGAAAAATGCTTACATTTTAAGCCCTGATGAATGTATGTTTTTAACTAACAGTGAAAGCAACAGGTTTTTGTTTAAAGATCGTACTAACTACCATGGCATTAATTTTAAAATTGCTGTTTATTTTTATAGATAATAACAATATGTGTTAATTTAAAGGCAGCAAACCAGGAAAAAATGCCTTTTCTTTCCCATCATGCAATAAATAAAATACCTGTTCTCCCCATCTATCACCCCAGCTGTTTTTAATTATCCAAAATGGTAGTGATTTGTGAAACATTGGATAATCTGAAATCAAAAGAACATTAATTCTAGATTAATATTTTATAATTAAATAAAGTATCAGCTCACCTTTTCTCCCCATCTTGGTCCCCAGCTGTTTTTCACAAGCCAGTATGGCAATATCTTGTGTCTTATGGATGTTCCTGTACAGTAATGGGACAACATTTATCAATATTATTTTCTTGCATATACTAAGAACAAATCTAACCATTATGTATAATATAAAGTAAATGCACAATATATAATACTGAGCGTTCTAAAGTTAGTCAGTAGGAAATATTTTATAGTTACATTGGTAAGAGTACAAGGTATTCTTTTGTCTTGATTTGGTGTCTGTTTATTGATAGAGTTATTTCCATATAGTGAAGTCTTTGTCCTGCAGTGTTGCCAAATAAATTTACCATCGAATAATAAATTTACATGCTTTAGTTGTGGTGGAAGTGTAACAAAAATATTATTCTAGTTCATGAAGAATTTAGTATTTAGCTTTCAAATGTACCTTTACCACCTGGCAGCCTATGCAAAAATTAAATATGACAACAGGAAATGTAGCAGATGCATTGAAATTCAGATAGCCACAATCAGTTTGAACAGAAAGGTTGCTTAAGTCTTTTATAAAAAAATGATGTAAATTGACGTGGAAGGCATCCTTTGAATGAGATATATTCAGAAAAAGTGTGCAAAAAATGTTGAAGGATTTAAAATACAAGTCTATCACAAAACGTGTTTCACTCTCTTCATGCCCATGATTGGAGTGGATGGATGGAGAAAAATTCATGATCTGTAAAGGAAAAGATCCATATTTTTGCTGATCCATTTTATAGACAGATGAATCATGTTTTAAACTTAATGGATAGGTTAAATCATCATAAATGTGTTTTTATTGGTAACCAAGAAACCATCTGAAGCTAAGCAACAGCAAATCAGTTTACCTGGTGGTTAATTATATAATAAAAAAAATCATTACTAAGTGAAGGGTTATATGGTATGGGAAAGAATTGCAAAAATTGGATTCATAAGATCTTATTTCCTTGAGAGAACCATTTACCTCTGCAGCCTACTTGGGGATGCTACAGGAAGTGGTATTAATTACTAGAACTTGTGTACTCACTTATTATTACATTTAATTATTAAAATTTTAATTCATTTTATGCCTTACCTCTTAGTCCAAAGTCCGTTCCACGAAACTGCGACATACAAGTATGACCTTCAGGTTATCTGAATAACGTACTCAACTCGCTTTTCATTTGAAACAAATCTAATTTAATTACATTTTTTACTTTCTTTAAATACACCACTCACTCCTCCTTCTACTTTAATTCACATATTATTGCAACTCTTTCTTTCTTTAAAAAAAAACAGATATAACAAAATTTCAGTTTACCATTGTAACTTATACTAATATATATTTATGACCATAATAAAGCGACCCAGATTGCCCATCCACTCATTCATACGAAAACCCCTTTTATATCATTCCTTTAAACCCCCTTTTATATATGATCATAACAAATTTGATTTGGATACAGTTTACCGTGGCGTCCCCGTTGACCGCATGGCGCGTCGCACACACTATTCCCTTCTTGATAAAAAAGTTATTGTTCCACTGATTTCGGAAACCGCACTTAGTTACTGATTGATACTACTTTACTTTGATTTACACTATTTATTTATACTTTACCCCCCTTTTATATATGATCATAACAAATTTGATTTGGATACAGTTTACCGTGGCGTCCCCGTTGACCGCATGGCGCATCGCACACACTATTCCCTTCTTGATAAAAAAAGTTATTGTTCCACTGATTTCGGAAACCGCACTTAGTTACTGATTGATACTACTTTACTTTGATTTACACTATTTATTTATACATACTGTTATGGTCGTTTAAAATTTCAGGCCCGCTAACCGGTTATATTTATCTGGCTGCGGGCATGGTAGTTAGTCAACTGGGAAGAAAACTTTATTTGACGATGTTACATGCGGGCGGGCATCACTGCCTTGCCGGCGAACAAATTTCGTCACCGCACACAGCCTTCATTGTCAATGTCTTGGTAGTTGTACACCTGGCACATAGGATTTTTTAAGTGTTAGCCGTCGATGATATTTCACTGCCTTTACTTTCGTTTAGCGTGGATTAGGCGCTCCACAGATGTGGGTGCTTGTGCATTTGTGAGTGGACGTCACACAACCGCAAAGTTCTAGGAAGTGTGCTACAGTTGTTAACACATTCTTTTCAAATATTTCAACACAGTTACAGCGTACCTTTGCTTTGTTTAGACTGCGAGTTAAATTCAACCAAGGACTGGATACATATATGAAATGAATTTGAAATATTTTGAAAATGAAAACCAAAATTAATAAAGTAAAAAAACCCTTTTAATTCGCCCCATTACAATACCCCCCCCAATGAGAGGTCTTCTGTCGAAACAGAAGAAATCTCATTGCTAGTCCCCTAAGAGGACCGGTGAGGATATGGTGCCAACAACCCCACATTTGTTCTTATACATCATGGGTAACCAACCCCCCTGGCTCGGCGACTATGGCCACATCTGAACGAGATCACTGGACTTCTCTATACGAGATCCCAACACCATAAAATTGAACAGACACGCACCACAGCGCACCTCACCTTCTAACATGCCGCCCCAAATCCAAACCCCTGGTCTTATACCATGCCAGATCCTCAACCGATGTTTCCCCTTTTCATGCACACTGGGTCGCATTTGGCAAATACTGGGCGCATACATACACCTGTAATATTTTCTAAACAAACTCATCATTTAAAATCACAAAATATTCATCTTTAAATTCACTATTCTTATAAGTTCAAAATCAGATTGTATCAAAACCAAAAAAAATCTCTTATCTGAATAGAGTAATTCTCTTCGTTATTATTACTAATTAGAAAAACAAATAAATTGAATATTTAATTAAAACATGAACTGCCTTATCCTAACATTTGACTATACATATATCCTAAACAATATAATTCAATAACACTAGTAATACACACAAACAATAATATAATCAGAATTTAAAACATCAATTTGATGGCAGGCACCAAAAAATATCACAATAAATTTTTTTTTTCTATTTCCCCCCTTTTTATCCCTTGACCCCGATACCCATTACATATTCATGTGTTCTGCGCTAGGCTTCTTGACCCTTGCCGGCCTCATCCTAGCCGTAAACCACATCTCCCTCATGACCTGTAACTGGGTCACCCCCCATCCACACTCACTATTTCCCCCCCTGGACTGTAGCGCCCAGTTGCTTTCACAAGGACTGATGCGGAAAGGGGTGGACATTTTTTTCTTTTATTCCACCCCCATCCTTGCTTCGGCGTTACAATAAAATTCAGTATTACACCTACTATTCTTGATTTATACACCCCTAATGGACTACCACCCCTATCTGGGTGAAAATAGACCTGTTCCAAAATTTGGTAGATTCCCCAAAAAATAACCCCCCTACTAAATCTAACAAATCACCGGGTTAACAAAATAAAACAAACCACAAGCCGGTTATATCAGGTAAAATTTATGATTTGCCACAATTAACACTTTCACGGTCATGATCCGGTGAGGTCATGGCCGCACTTAGGTGGGGAATCTACAGTTAAACATAAAACATGGATTGTCAATTGATACAAGTTACTTGGACAGTAATATACACATCTTAGTTTCCAGACACTATCTTAGCCCAAACATTTCCTTTACATGAATATTTGTTTTCATCAATTATTATTTAATTTATAATTCCAATTTGAATTCCAATGAAAATAAAGTTAAGTTCATTATTAAAATCATCTTTTCAATTACTTTAATTACCAATTTCAATTAATTTAGTTTAATTCCTCAAATCCTGATTATCAATCTCATTTGTTTTAATCACATTTTACAAAAAACAAAAAAAATATTACCTACATTCCATCACATCAGATGTTTCTTTTATTTCATAATAGAATCTGCTCATGGCACTGATTCATCAAACTGCAGCTTCAACACTTGGCTGTAAACATTAGTCAAAACATACAGCACACCTGTTTACATTAACAATGGTCTGCAAGACTTGTTTTATAAGCACTGTTATAAACACTCCCACAGTCTAAACATTCTGGTTACATCATATACTGGCATATATACTTCCTTCAACTTTTAATTTCTATGAGTCTTTTAGTTAACATATTTATCAAAGTCTATTTATTACAGTTCAAACCAAATATAATTTTAATTCACCTTTCAGTTATTATTACTTTTTAATTACAGTTTCTATTTAATACCATTATCTCAATTCATTTATATTATTGAATCAAAATCTTTTCACACCTGTAAACATTTTATTCTATCTGATTGGTATTATAACTTTATACTTACAGTACATTATTCACCTACTGACATGAACACAAAATACACACCACACACACACACACACACACCAGTATCTCCATGTAACCTCTGAAACATTTAACAACAATGTTATTTTATACCAAACAATTTAACATTTATTTATTAATTAATATCAAATCTCATAAAACAATTTAAATCCATTAGAAATTTCAATTATACAACCTTTAAATCAATCAGAATATTTAAACATTTCAAATTATTTTAATTAAATTAATTATTGAAACAACATTTTAATTACTTTCACCAATTATAATAATTACCATTCATTTGTTATTCTCTTCCAAATTATTTTTGTTATTTATTTAGGCTGCCAAATATTAATATTATTATTCTCACAACAATTTCCATTACATACACACATTGTTTACCTAACATTTTACAATATACACAATTAATTTCACTATCAATTTATTTACAATTCTTCATCATTAATTATTCAGTTATATCACACTTCATTGTCCAAGGTTGCGAGGTCTGAACCATAAAACAAAATACTTAAAATTGTCCATTGGTGAATTTAATGTTCAGCCTCCATCGTCAAAAATTAGCCTTGGTTTCACATAACAGTTTTCAATTTTATTTACACACATATGGCTATCTTGTGTGAAATAACCATAAAATTTCAGTTTATTCATTTTACCATAATAATCACATACCAAGTCAACATTATTTATATCTGTCCAGTCTCCATTAGTAATTATATTCATTATCAGGTCATTTATTTTCTCATCATAAGGCAAATTGTTGTTATTTGAACATGTATAATTAAAACAATTCTCACTCTCTATTTTAACAGGTAAGTATTTCATATCATTTAGTTTTACCATTCCTAACGTTTCTTTCACATCATCATAATTCCTCTGCAACTCATATAATTCTATCTCTTTATCAACACACAATTCTCTATCTAAATCTCTCTCATCATAACACCATCTCATACTTTCAACATCATTCCACACAGAGGGTACTAACTTATACAAAAAAGGGAAACAATTCAAATCTTTCACTAATAAGGGTCTCTTGCCCTCCAACAATAACATTTTTGAACACCTTGGTTCATCACAAATATAGGGAAAATTTACCCTCTGCCCTACATATTTATCTACTCTTTCTTTCCATTCTTTTTCTAATTCATCAACACTAATTACTACCTCGTTACAACATATCACTCTCTCTCCCTCACTCACTATTTCACTATCAACGTATCACTCTCTGATACCACCCTTTCAATCACATTACCATTTTCAGTATCATTGTTAACATTTGTTACCTTACTCTCTAATACCACATTTTTAATTATATTCTCATTTTCGACATTATTGTCATCATTTGTTAATTTTTTATTATCATTATTATTTTTACTTTTACTCTGTTCTCCTACTGACTCTACTATTCTCTCAATATCTTGTTTCAATTTGTTCCAACTATTTTCACATTTCATTTTTACTTCATCAATGTCAAATTTAATTACATCAAATTTAGCGTCAAATTTATTCAATTTTATATCGTTATTATCAAAATGATTATTTAATTTGTTAAATTTGTTATTCTGTACATCTAATTTGGCGTCAAAACTACTTTGTACTTCATTAAATTTAATACTTTGTTGCTCCAAAATTAATTGCAACATATTCATGACTTTCTCATTACTGTCTACCTCTTGTTTATTTTGGATAGGTGTTAACGGACTTTCTGTTTTATCGTCAGTGAAGCTGACTTTATCATTATTATTTTTACTTTCCTTACTCGATTTTGGGGTTATTTGTATCCCCGAATCAGCTGTATTATTTGTTTCATTTGTAATAACTTTTGTTTTATTTTGCTGACTCACGTTTGGAGTCGAGTGGATTTCAACGTTATTCATAATATTTGAATCATCATAGTTTTCGAAACTAGTCGTTTCATTTATATTGCTCTCATTCTTTCCTGCCATTTTTATAAATTTATTAATCTAGATTTACTTACATAAAAACATCTACCACTTAACTCTTAAACTCTGAACACTGATACTATTTTATATGTGCTGCGTAATTTTTTACGTATTGTTACTCAGCCTTTAAACCATACTTGTATTCGCTTTTAGGTGCCGATTTATAATTATTTTACAAATCGAGTCCCTGTTCGGGCACCATTTGTGTACTCACTTATTATTACATTTAATTATTAAAATTTTAATTCATTTTATGCCTTACCTCTTAGTCCAAAGTCCGTTCCACGAAACTGCGACATACAAGTATGACCTTCAGGTTATCTGAATAACGTACTCAACTCGCTTTTCATTTGAAACAAATCTAATTTAATTACATTTTTTACTTTCTTTAAATACACCACTCACTCCTCCTTCTACTTTAATTCACATATTATTGCAACTCTTTCTTTCTTTAAAAAAAAACAGATATAACAAAATTTCAGTTTACCATTGTAACTTATACTAATATATATTTATGACCATAATAAAGCGACCCAGATTGCCCATCCACTCATTCATACGAAAACCCCTTTTATATCATTCCTTTAAACCCCCTTTTATATATGATCATAACAAATTTGATTTGGATACAGTTTACCGTGGCGTCCCCGTTGACTGCATGGCGTGTCGCACACACTATTCCCTTCTTGATAAAAAAGTTATTGTTCCACTGATTTCGGAAACCACACTTAGTTACTGATTGATACTACTTTACTTTGATGTACACTATTTATTTATACATACTGTTATGGTCGTTTAAAATTTCAGGCCCGCTAACCGGTTATATTTATCCGGCTGCGGCCATGGTAGTTAGTCGACTGGGAAGAAAACTTTATTTGACGATGTTACATGCGGGCGGGCATCACTGCCTTGCCGGCGAACAAATTTCGTCGCCCCACACAGCCTTCATTGTCAATGTCTTGGTAGTTGTACACCTGGCACATAGGATTTTTTAAGTGTTAGCCGTCGACGATATTTCACTGCCTTTACTTTCGTTTAGCGTGGATTAGGCACTCCGCAGATGTGGGTGCTTGTGCATTTGTGAGTGGATGTCACACAACCGCAAAGTTCTAGGAAGTGTGCTACAGTTGACAACACATTCTTTTCAAATATTTCAACACAGTTACAGCGTACCTTTGCTTTGTTTAGACTGCGAGTTAAATTCAACCAAGGACTGGATACATATATGAAATGAATTTGAAATATTTTGAAAATGAAAACCAAAATTAATAAAGTAAAAAAACCCTTTTAATTCGCCCCATTACAAACTAAAAAAAAAACAATCCAAATTATCAAAATAAATCATTTGGAGCCAACCCCATTTTGGAATGGAAGCAGAAAAATGTTTTAAACGAAAAATTTGATAAGTGGACTGGACACTGAGATACAATCAGTTGCCCTTCATGGTCATGCTATTTGATACCACATGATTTTCTTTTATGAAGTATTATGAAACTTTCCTCATACAGTAGAGCATCAATAATTCGGACATCAAAAATCCGGACCGTCGATAATCCGGATTAGATTCTGGCCAAAAAAAAAATCGTATGAAGTGAATATTTGTTTAAAAGCGTCGACACAACTGTAAAATTCTCTATATTATTTGAATTAGCAGCCATCCTTACTATTTCTTTTATGAAGTTGCTAAACTGCTACAATTTTTGTTCAGACAAAGCTTTTCATCATCTCTGACATCATCAGGTCTTGAACAACGTCTATCGCCTGTACGTTGTAGGCTTTCATACTTTAGGCCCCTCCCCTTTTGTCATCGCCCCTCCTAATGGTTCTTGCTGCTGCCGCTCTTCACGAGAACTTTGTCCACATTTTTCCGTTAGGCATTTTACCAACGTCCGTCAATTGTTTTCAGAATCTCCCGTTAATTTCTTCATGTTATTATTTTACTTTCTGACTTATAACTATTTCGTAATCTTTTATTACATTTTGTCAATTTTAGTGTATTCTTCTTATTGTTTTAATTTTATTTATTGTTACTATATTTAAAATATTTCTTCATTTGTAAATTCACTTTTATATAATTTACTAAAGTCTTACATATAGTGAGTTCATTGTTTTAACGGTTACTGCTTTTCACGGGAACTTCGTCTGTATTTTCCGTTAGGCATTTTACCAACGTCCGTCACTTATTTTATGAATCTCCTGTTATTTTCTTCATGTTACTATTTTATTTTCTTGACTTATAACTTTTTTGTAACCTTTTATTGCATTTCGTCAATTTTAGTGTGTTATTCTTATTATTTTAATTTATTTTTTGTTTATTGTTTAATATATAATAAAATATTTCTTCATTTGTAAAATCCACTTTTATATTCATTAATTTATTCTTATCTTCTTTTTTAACTTTAAGTATTTCTAGTTCTTCTATTAGTTTTCGTTTTTGCGGATTGTTTTCTATTTTGATTATTTCCATATTCTCATTTGGATTTATGAATTTATGGCCTGATTCATTGAAATGTCTTGCATATAGTGAGTTCGTTGTTTTAACTCCTTCTCCTTTTGCATGTTCATTCATTCGAATTTTAAATTTTCTTCCAGTTTCGCCCAGATATATCTTATTACATTCCCCACATTTTAATTTGTATACGCCGCTTTTTTCTGTTATTGGAATTTCTTCTGTTTTAGCATTTTTTATATATTTGAATACATTTTTCGTTTTCTTTATTCCTATCTGTATTTCGTATTTTTCGAAGCATTTTTGTAACATTTTTGTTTGATATCCTATGTATGTTATTGCTCCTTTATATTTCTTTTCTTCATTTGTTTTTTCTTTTTTGTTCTTTTCTATTACTTTATTTTCTTCTATTTTCTTAACTATTCTATTAATTATTTTAGGGTTGTAATTATTATTTTTTGCTATTTGTTGTATTTTCTTTAATTCTTTTTGTTTGAGTTCTTCATTTTCTAGATAATTTATAGCTCTATAGCAAAATGAATTTAATGCTGCCATTTTATAAATGACTGGATGATATGATTCTTGTGGAATTATTAAATCTGCGTATGTTTCTTTCCTATATATATCGAATTTGAGTTTGTTATCTTCAATTTTTATATTGATATCCAGGAAATTAATTTCTGCTCCTCCAATTTCTTCTTGAAATTTTATTGTTTTTTCTATGTTATTTAATTCTTCCGTAAATTTTTTAAAATCATTTACTTCACCTTCCCAAACTATTAGTATGTCATCTACATATCTGATCCATTTTTTAATTCTTCTTTATTTATCTACATCTATAAAAATTTTGATTTCAAAGCTATTCATGAATATCTCTGCCATTAATGGTGAAAGCGGTGATCCCATTGGTAATCCATTTTCTTGTATGTAAAATTTGTTGTTAAATCTGAAATAATTTTGGCTTAGACATAATTGCAATCCTTCTATTATTTCGTTTTTCCATTCTACATTACTTAATTTGTTTTTCTTTATTATTTCTACTGTTTTTGCTATTGGTATGTTAGTGTACATATCTTTTATATCTAATGACATTAGTTTTGTCTTATTTGTTATAGTTATTTCTTTTAACTTTTCTATTACCTTTTTGCTATTTTCTATGCTGTGGAGTTCTTCTTTTTCATATGCTATTTTGATTCTTTTACTTATTTCTTTTGATATTTTGTATGTTGGCGAATTTATAAATGATACTATAGGTCTTAATGGCATTTCTTTTTTATGTAACTTAATTTGACATCTAAATTTAGGAGCTTCAGGATTATGTTCTATTTTTTGTTTCTTTTGCCATTCTGTTAAATATGTTATCTTTTTTATCAATTTCTTTGTTTGTGCTTGAAATTTGCTTGTATAGTCATATTTTATTTCTTTATATGGTCCTTTTTGTATAAATTGTTCTGCTTTTCCGATATAATCTCTTTTGTTCATTACCACTGCTGTGTTACCTTTATCTGCTTTTATAACTATCAAATTGTTCTCCGTGATTTTCTTTTTTAATTCTCTTATATTTCTTTTTATTTGTGTTTCGTTTTTATTTCTTGCATTTTTGTTTTTCTTAGATATTTTTTCTACTCTTTTACTTCACTTCTTAGTTGTTTTTTAGTTTCTTCATTTTTTATTTTATCGATTATTTCTTCACATTCTATTATTGTATTTTCTTTATCTATGTTTGTTTTTGTTGCATATTTTAAACTTTTCCCTAATAATTTATGTTCATTTTCTGTAAACTTTGTTTCTGTTAAATTTAATACTTTTTCACCAAATTTTATCTTTTTTTTTATTTTTATTTTTTGTTCCTTCTATTAATTCTTGAGTTTCTTGTTTAATCTCTCTTCCATTTTTCTTATTTTCTTTTCTATGTATTTTTCACCAAACTCTTTTCTCATTTCTTCTATTTCTATATAATTGTAACTTGTATATAATTTTTGATGTAATTGATACATTTCTTTGTTATATCTATTTATTTTACTATATAAATTCTTTATTTCAAGTTTTATCCATATTTTTTCCGCCATATTTTTCACTTGGTTTGCTACTTTACTTTTGTTATTAATTTTAATTTTTGCGTATTTTAGAGTTATTTTATTAATTAAACACTGTTTGTTGAACCAAATTTTCCCTAGCGTTTTTTTCACTTTTGCTTTAATTTTTAAATACTTAAAAAATTCCCTTACATTTTTATATCATAAAAGAAATAGTAAGGATGGCTACTAATTCAACTAATATAGAGAATAAAACATGCGAATTGCAAGCAGATAAATATGAAAATGTAAGGGAATTCAGATTTAACAACAAATTTTACATACAAGAAAATGGATTACCAATGGGATCACCGCTTTCACCATTAATGGCAGAGATATTCATGAATAGCTTTGAAATCAAAATTTTAAAAGATGTAGATAAAGAAAGAAGAATTAAAAAATGGATCAGATATGTAGATTACATACTAATAGTTTGGGAAGGTGAAGTAAATGATTTTAAAAAATTTACGGAAGAATTAAATAACATGAAAAAACAATAAAATTTCAAGAAGAAATTGGAGGAGTAGAAATTAATTTCCTGGATATCAATATAAAAATTGAAGATAACAAACTCAAATTCGTTATATATAGGAAAGAAACATACTCAGATTTAATAATTCCACAAGAATCATATCATCCAGTCAATTATAAAATGGCAGCATTAAATTCATTTTGCTATAGAACTATAAATTATCTAGAAAATGAAGAACTCAAACAAAAAGAATTAAAGAAAATATAACAAATAGCAAAAAATAATAATTACAACCCTAAAAAATTAATAGAATAGTTAAGAAAATAGAAGAAAATAAAGTAATAGAAAAGAACAAAAAAGAAAAAACAAATGAAGAAAAGAAATATAAAGGAGCAATAACATACATAGGATATCAAACAAAAATGTTACAAAAATGCTTCGAAAAATACGAAATACAGATAGGAATAAAGAAAACGAAAAATGTATTCGAATATATAAAAAATGCTAAAACAGAAGAAATTCCAATAACAGAAAAAAGCGGCGTATACAAATTAAAATCTGAGGAATGTAGTAAGATATATCTGGGTGAAACTGGAAGAAAATTTAAAATTCGATTGAATGAACATGCAAAAGGAGAAGGAGTTAAAACGACGAACTCACTATATGCAAGACATTTCAATGAATCAGGCCATAAATTCATAAATCCAAATGAAAATATGGAAATAATCAAAATAGAAAACAATCCGCAAAAAAGAAAACTAATAGAAGAAGTAGAAATACTTAAAGTTAAAAAAGAAGATAAGAATAAATTAATGAATATAAAAGTGGATTTTACAAATGAAGAAATATTTTATTATATATTAAACAATAAACAAAAAATAAATTAGAATAATAAGAATAACACACTAAAATTGACGAAATGCAATAAAAGGTTACAAAAAAGTTATAAGTCAAGAAAATAAAATAGTAACATGAAGAAAATAACAGGAGATTCATAAAATAAGTGATGGACGTTGGTAAAATGCCTAACGGAAAATATAGACGAAGTTCCCGTGAAAAGCGGTGACCGTTAAAACAATGAACTCACTATATGTAAGACTTTAGTAAATTATATAAAAGTGAATTTACAAATGAAGAAATATTTTAAATATAGTAACAATAAATAAAATTAAAACAATAAGAAAATACACTAAAATTGACGAAATGTAATAAAAGATTACGAAATAGTTATAAGTCAGAAAGTAAAATAATAACATGAAGAAATTAACGGGAGATTCTGAAAACAATTGACGGACGTTAGTAAAATGCCTAACGGAAAAAGGTGGACAAAGTTCCCGTGAAGAGCGGCAGCGGCAAGAACCATTAGGAGGGGCGATGACAAAAGGGGAGGGGCCTAAAATATAAAAGCCTACAACGTACAGGCGATAGACGTTGTTCAAGACCTGATGATGTCAGAGATGACAAAAAGCTTTGGCTGAACAAAAATTGTAGCAGTTTAGCAACTTCATAAAAGAAATAACAACTGTAAAACTCGCCGTGCCCTACAGAGTGGAGCGCGAATTGCGTGTTGTGTGGAGGAGGAAGTGGCAGTAAAAGCGGGAGAGTCAAGGTCGCACAGTCACATGTACACCTGCTACCCTGCCCCTGTCAGTCGCGTAAGGCCACTGACCTCGAGTATTGTTGTCTGTGCGTGCACTAAGTTTTTGTTTACCAAATCGATCGTTTGTGTACAGTAGAGTGTTTGTGTGTGTGTGTGTCAGTTTGTCTGTGTTTTGTTTTTTGTAACACATTACAGTACTGTTCTGTACCCATGATGGCGTCGAGTTCGAAGAAAAAGCACACTTTTTTAACTGTTGAAACCAAGTTAAAAATTTTAGAAAGGTTAGGAAAAGGTGAAAGTGGAGTATCACTTTCAAAGATTTATGGGGTAGGAACTTCCACAATAAGTGATATTAAGGCAAAAAGAGCCCAGGTGGAACAATTTGCGTCAAAACTGGACTCTGAAGAAGGGACGCTGAAAAGAAAAACTGCACGTTCAGCAAACAACAAAGCCTTAGAAGACGCAATATGTACGTGTGGTTCACTCAAAGGAGAAGCTTAGGAGAGCCAATTTCAGGCCCATTGATTTGTGAAAAAGCCTTACAATATAATGAACAGCTTAATGGAACGAAAGATTTCAAAGCCAGTTCTGGCTGGCTTAAGAACTTCAAATCTAGGCACGGGATTAGAGTTAGACAACAAAGGAGAAAAACTTTCCTCAGATTTAGTGGCAGGAAGAGTTTTTAAAGAGAAGTTTATTAAGGAAGAACTTGAAAAAGGTTATTCTACGGATGACGTATACAACGCCGATAAGACGGGGATAAACTGGCGAGCCCTTCCACGCAAGTCGCTGGTGTCAAGACGTGAACAATCTGCTCCCGGGTTTAAAGTAAGCACAGAGAGAATAACGGCTATGGTATGTGCTAATGCCAGTGGGGAGCACAAGGTAAAATTGTTAGTGATTGGGAATAGCAAAAAACCACGTTGCTTTAAAAATGTGCACACCCTTCCTGTTTCGTACACATCTCAGAAAAGTGCGTGGATGACTTCAGTAATTTTTCTTGATTGGTTTAAAAATGATTTTATCCCTAGTGTTACAAAATTCCGTGAGGAGAAAAAGAAAAGTGGGAAAGTTCTTATCATTGATAACGCACCCACACATCCCCCTCTCGAAGTATTAAACGAAATCGATCAGAATTTTGAAGTGCAATTTCTCCCACCTAACGTTACTGCAACTCTGCAGCCAATGGACCAGGGACTGATTGAGAAAATTAAGAGGATCTATAGAAAGCAGCTCCTGCGTCGCCTTTTATTGGCAGAAAAGGACGAAGAGAGTGTAGTTCAGTTTATAACAAAGTTGAACGTTAAAGATAGCATTTACATGCTTGCCGATGCTTGGGAAACTCTCACCAAAAGTAATTTGCAAAGAGCCTGGAGAAAATTATGGCCTGATGAAGAAAGCAGGAATGAAGAAAATGCAAATGAAAATGAAGATTGCATTGTAAACGAGGTGACAGAAATCTGCAGCACGATCCCGGGATTTGAACAGTGTGCCAAAAATGATGCCAGTGAGTGGTTGGCTGTTGATGACAATGATCCTGGGTACCAGATTTTGAGCGACCAAGAAATAGCTGACATGGTGTCTGAAGGTATGTAGCACTGCTTAAACATACAGTAGGCCTACTGTAACTTTTTTTTATTTTAACCAAACAAACTGTATGCATTATCTGACGCTGTACTGTTAGTCGTTTTAAATTCACTGTTCTATTTTTAAAATATTTCGCCAACTTTGCGCTTGTTCATTTTTTCTATAAAATTAGAAAAAGAAAACATTTGTTTCGTTGTTTATTTAGGCATACTTTTTCATTTTAAGGGGACACAGATACAGTAGAATTTGATGGGGGCGAGAATGAAAATGACATTGAAGAAGCAGGGCCGACATATTCCGAAGCATTTATGGCAGCAGAGACACTGATGTCATGGCCTGAAAAACAGACTGAGAGCACACCAACCCAGCTCATTCTCCTAAAACGAATCAAGGACTTAGCTGCAAAAAACAAACCACTACCGCTGTTCAAAAGTCCATAAAAGATTTTTTTTAAAACCTCAAATATTGTATGATTTATTGTAGGTATTTTTATTACTGTACTTTACTGTATTTTGTTGTAGGTCTAGATTTAGCTGTACATAAAATAAGACAGTCTGTAAATGCAATACTGTACATACAGTATTTTTTTCTGTAATTGAAAAATGTAAAAATTTAACTAAATTAATGGTTTTATTCATCCGCTCCACTTCTGTAACCATCAGAGTGAATTATGAATGATTTTAGCAAGTTTTTTTTACATTGAAGACATCTACCGGCGCTTTTATTGGTTCATTTCGAAAATCCAGACAATTTGTTAATCCGGAAGGGATCCGGTTGTAATGGGGCAAAAAGGGAGATTTTATTTTTATTAAATTTATTTAAACTTGTTTATGTTCAGTATTGCAAGTCCCCTGTAAATTAATGTCGTATTCAAATGATGAACAGGAACATAACTTTTTGAATGGAGTGTAGAAAAATGCCAGACTCGCTTGTGAATTCAATATTGTCACGTATAGGGATGCACACGCACTCGACGGTGCGCCGCTACTACGCCTAAACATTAAAACCGACACTACTGAAAATGGCGAAGCGGTAAGAGTTTGTACCATGTGCTTTCACGACGAAGGAAATCCAGTAAGAGGCCACACCCACAAAGCCTCCTATATCGTCAACATTTAACAACCTTAGCCTGTGTGTCCCATAGACAATCCACGCTACCTGTACGTTGACGAACAATTTGTCGCATGAAGGCTGTGTGTTTCCGGTTGAGTAACAAAGTTAAGTGGGGAATCTGTTTTGCAGATGACGGAGAGTCGATGATAAACAGCTACACGTAACGGACGCGAGTAGTGGCGTGCGTTGCCGGCCGGGCAAAACTCATCTAAAAATGCGAAAATAATAAAGGCAGTTCGACTAACAACTTTTACCCAGCCGGGTGGACAAAAGAACTCGTGTGAATCAAATATTTCTTTTAACTGTAGACGGTGACAACCAGACATAAATAAGTGACCCGATATCTCAGAATGAAGTAAGCGGAGGGAAGAAAGGAAAATTAAAATGTGTTGAACTGACAAAACATTTGGACATATATCTAGTGCGGCACGTGGCGAGGAGAGGAACGCCGAAAGTTAAGTAACCGACGAGCAATTTCCCGATGTAATTATTTTAAATTAAAAGAGCGCTCTAAATAAAATAAATGGGGGTTCTAAAGGTATGAGTGTGAGAGTGTAGCAAGCTGGGTTGTCTTAATTAATATAAGGATTAGAATAAGTATACAATGTGAAATAAATGTTCTGTGTTATTCATATGTGAAAGAAACAGTAATATTTTAATTTTGAGAGAAAAGATGAGTAATCCATAAATTTGAAGGAGCATAAAAAATGAAATAAAATTTGAGTTATATTACTTAAATGAGAGTCGAGTATGTTACTGATATAACCTTGAAACCATGCTTGTATACACAGTTCGTGCGACGTAACCCTGGGCTCAATTAAGGTAGGTGAGAGATATATATGTATTATTATATAAATGTATTAATAAATAACTTCACATGGTCCCAATTAATCCGAATTATTGACGCTCTACTGTATATGGAGTATATGATATTCCTCAAATATGGTACTTTCTTCATTACCGAAAGGCCCACATGAACTGTAATGGGCAACTGAAAATACATTTGATATTGTTAATCAAGCTTCTACTGATGTGTATTTGTGAATCAATTGTAAATCAGTGTATGAAATAAATAGAAAATGGGAGACGTAACAGTTTCATGAAAATGAAGTCCAAGTTGTAATATTTAATTGGAGATATATAATAAAATTTATGTAATTAATTTTTATGTGTAGTTTCTTTACTATTTTTGTTTCTCATTATGGCCAGGAAACTGACTTTTGCATCATTCTTCATCACTTTTATAATACACAAATATATATTTATCATACACAATCACTTGCTAATAAATACTTATAAGAAAATAAACATTTAGAAACAGCACCACTTTCCAAATGTAACTGTTAACAAAACTTGATAGAAATTACAATTTGTTTAATGGAATTTTTTAGTCCAACAATGTGCTCACATAAATACCTGTAAGGTAGATTTTCACTGCAAAAGCAAGTGAATGCAATCTTATTCTCCTTATTTTGCTCCTTAAGTTATTTCACATTCATCACAGTTTTTATTCATTTTTTAATGGCAAAAATAATAATACTTTTGTTTAATTCAAAAAAGGTCATATGTAACCTGATCATCATTTCAGTGAGTGACTTCCAAGCAAGTATCGATAACTACACCAAAAAGTATACACATTTTGGGAAAATTATAATTTTTAAATTATATAATAAACAAAATAAGTAACATTATTATGTGAAGGGTAAATAATTAATTTTTTTTATGTTTGTTGAAGTAACAGTGCCTACGGGTTTAATTGAGATTTCTGAAATGTGGATTTTAGATTGACTTGAGGAAAACATTCATGATAGAAAGGAGAAGGGGTAGGGATTTTGAAGTTCCAGGAGTGGGAATGATTACAAGAGCCAAGCAATTAAGTATTGAGCACAATGTTGCATAAGTTGAGCAGCTGTGAGAAGGTGTGGATGACTATATTAATCAAAAACAGAAGCAATACAAATATTGAACTAAGTACTTTAGAGTTAAATAAGTAATTAACAATTAAAGGAGTGATTGTGAGAATAATTAGTTACTAGAAGCATTCTCACATATGAAGAAGAAAGATAGTTCAATGGTTTCATCAATTAAATACCAGAAACAAATGTGTGCAGTATACATAGACTGATGAGAACCTGATGTTTCTTCAGACACAGAAGATGAGAAGTCTGGAGTTCAGAAAATGGATGGATGGATGTTATTGAAGGGAGATAAGAAAACATCTCTCTAAATACAGTCACTATAAGAAACTCTGAGATGTACAGAAGATAAAGTGGCTAAAAAAAGGAAGGAAACATAGGAAGCTTCAAACAAGTCGGGAGTTATAAGAGCCATACAACGACAAAATAGGATTGAACAGAATAGATGTCTTATAGAACATGGATGCAAGACAAACTGCATACATGTGGAGAAGCAGTAACAGTAAAAAAAAATCTGAAATATAATTTTATGATCTTTTATTCATGATGTCCTAAATTTGGTTTCTATTTATAGCCACACTGATTTCTACAACTACAGGGTCCGTCACGGGAATCGCATGTTTTTGTATTGGGTAGTATGGCCGAGCGGTTGGCATCAGTGAGTGTTGGTTGGCCTTGATTTGTTCATTAGAGTGGGAAGTTTAGTTGCCGCCATGTCGTGGAACGTGGAGCATCGTACGTTCGCTCTCCGGCGGTTTTTCGTAAACAATGAGTCAGTGACGCAGACACAACGTGACTTTCGCACCCATTTTAATAGTCCGGTCCGCCGACCTGTTCCAGACCGCAACACCATTTTGAGATGGTTTGAAAACTTCAACACAACTGGCTCCGTAATGAAGAAAAAACCACCGGGCCCTGACAGCCCGTACGCCCGAAAACATCGAGCGAGTTAGGACGTTTGTGATACAGAGCCCTAAACGGTCGCTTCGCAAGCGTGCTGCGAGTTTAGGGATTAACGAGTCAAGAGTGCGAAGGATTCTGCACAAAGATCTTCATTATCACCCATACAAAATTCAGGTATGTCAGCAACTTAGTGTAGGTGATTATGAACAGCGTCGTGTCTTTTGTGAAACCATGCTTGGAACCACGGTCAATAATGAAAACATGATTTTTCTCATGAGTGATGAAGCCCATTTTCATTTAAATGGGTTCGTTAACAAACAAAACTGTAGATATTGGTGTAATGAAATCCTCAGATGTTACATGAGTCTCCTCTTCACAGCCCAAAAGTAACAGTATGGTGTGCAGTTGGGGAGAAGGGCATTATTGGCCCGTACTTTTTTGAGGAAAACAACATTACTGTGACTGTTAATTCAGAGCGCTACATTACGATGTTCCAAACCGTCTTCTTCCCAGAACTTCGATGTCGCAGATGGGCAATGAGGAGAGTATGGTTTCAACAGGATGGTGCAACTGCACACACAGCTCGTAATTCAATGGCTGTCTTACGGGATCAGTTTCCAGGCCACCTTATCTCCAGATATGGCAATCTTCGCTGGCCTCCTCGCTCCCCCGATCTAAGCTTATGTGACTTCTTTTTTTGGGGATATCTCAAGTCCCGAGTATATGTTAACAAGCCACGCTGCCTTGAAGATCTGAAGACGACAATCCCGGAGGAAATCGTTCGTATTCCACGTCAGATGTTAATTAACGCTACTCAGAGTTTTCGGGACCGGCTACAATCATGCATAAACATAAATGGCCAACATCTGAGCGACGTGATCTTCAAAACATAAATGAACAATGAAATTCCCAACATACACTATGTATTGTCATAAATAAAAATATTTTTTAAGCCAAACTGACTAAGTACGTCTTATTTGAAAACCATGCGATTCCCGTGACGGACCCTGTAGTATTTGTTGCTACATTACTGTCAAGTAAACTTCAGAGAAAATGTGAAAGGAATGGCTTTTTAATCATGATAAATTTATAAGTCAACAGTATTTCTCTATTACAGAAAGTATGCTAATAACAATAATTTATTTAAAACAGTGATAGTAGCTTATTTTATCTCCTTACAAAATAACGCAGATTTAAAAACTGTTACTCACTGTGAACACCAAATCCAACAACAAGAACTCCATGGTCTAAGCCTTTTGGATTGCAGAGGAACTTCAGTGGGTGAGACACTCCACCCATATAAAACTGCAAAACAAAGCAGACAAACCAACTTTAGTCAAGGTAAAAGATTAAAGTCTTAACACTCTTAAGAGAAGTAAAATTCTTAAGAGAATTTGGGATAATACATCACTTGGACCTGTCTACTCAGTTAGTATTAAAATAAATATTGTCAGAACGGCTGTGTTGCTCAATCAACTTTCTGAACTTGAAACATCCTTGAGAAACATTACAAGTTTCTTTGAAATTTATTTCATTTATACCACACTATTTCATCAGAAGATGTACAAGGTATGGCTTCTATTTTATTTTTCAAACTCAATGAGTTTACTGCAGTTGTAAAGTACATAAAAAATAGACTACACTGAAAATATTATGGAAACTTTCATTAACTTGGTATGAGATAATAACGTAAACAGGATTACCAGATACACATGTAACATTTTGTGTGCACATGCATGCTTTACTAGGATCACACAGGGACAGAAACTGTGTGGTATGCACAGAATTCCTAGCATTAAAAGTATGGAGCTCATGTAAACTACAAGTGTCATATTCTCTGCAATCAAATTTAGTATATATTAGACACCATAAAGAACAATGTTCAGAGTGATTCGCTCCTGCAAATATACGAGGTGTGATAAAAAAGTATCAGGATCGATACTGCCAATGCCAAGTCAGCTGACTTGGCTCCAAAAAAGCGACACATACGTTTACTTTACAGTATACTAATTACTCAGTATAAGTTTTATAATAACAGCTGATCTGGTTTCTTTACAAACGCTCACTGTTGTGTTGGTGTTAAACTCATTTGGCCCATTTACCATGTCAGAAAAAATTGATCAGAGAATTTCTATCAGATTCTGTCAAGAAGTTGGTGAAACATGTAAAGATACATTTGAAAAGTTACAAAAAGTTTATGGGGAAGATTGTATGAGTCGTACACAGGTTTATGAGTGGTTTAATTGTTTTAAAGATGGGCGTGAAAGTGTTGAGAGTGACGAGTGTTCAGGAAGGCCTTTAACCAGCAAGACTGACCACAACGTTGAGCTTGTGCATGCTGCTGTGCGAGAAAACCGCCAATTCACCATTCATGAGCTAGCAAATGATTTAAATATTACTTTTGGATCAGTTCAGTCCATTCTTACTGATGAGTTGGGAACGAGATGTGTTTTTCCAAAGTTTGTACCAAAGATTGTAAACTTACTTTTAATTTGATGAATATAATTTATTTATTTTGAATTAATTATTTACAACTCTCAAAATTCCTACCTGCCACGTGGGATCCAGGGTTCTGTTATGCGAACTCGTAACCTGTAAGAGTGGTTATTGGGTTTCGTTACGTAATAAACAGCAACTCTCATTTACTGCGTTAACTAGCTTTGTTTATTAATGAATTGCAACATTGATTGATGTCAAATTATATATATTGATCTACTTTTCTCTTACACAAACTACTCTTCTCCCTCTGCTCCACGTGTTACTACTTAACTGTAATACAACATATTCAAAAGAAAACAAACATTGAAAATACATATTACAATCGGTATACCTTATATAATTAACGTAACCCAGTGTTTTTGTTCATTACGTAATTTTCACACACACACACACACACACACACACACACACACACACACACACACACACACACACACACACACACACACACACACACACACAATTTCTTTAAATCCCCATTTTCTTTTTTAATTAATAGTTTTCTCAGAATTCAGTAGGTAACAGATTAAAAGTTTAGTCCATCTTTAATAAGTATATAGAAATGTTTGAGTTACTCATCCCTTTTTCTGCTTCTTCTCATCGTTGCGACACGGTTTTATTACATTCACTTTTTCTCCGTATAACTTCCGAACTGTTTTTACGAATTGTCAATGCTATCTCGAGTCTCCACTAGCGTTTTAATTACCGATTGATTAAGTTTTTTGATAGTCGGCCGAATTAGATTAGTTTGGGAACACTGTTTTGCTGATCACTTATTTATTGTTTATTAATATGTTTTCATATTTTCGGCCGGTCGGTCTACATTATTCTGTATAGTTCTTTACTAACCACGCGCCAACGCAAGTGCGCGGTTTCGAGTTTAGACGCTGACTGACGTTTTTCAAAATGGCCAGGCATCCCTTGTGTCTGGCTACTTGGCTCCTCATTGGCTGAGAGCAATCTCGAGGCTTTTTGTCCTCTCGTACCTGGCGATAAGGAATTCTCGTTATGTGACTTTTAAGCTGGGAACATTGGCCCACACGTGCGCTCGTACGCATGAATATGCACCCTACTGACAATTCGCATATTTGTATCATGCTGTGCCAGTCACGGAGCTATAGTCAGTGACCAAAAATATACTCTTGTTAAATAAAAATGTTACCTCAAAGGTTGTCTGCAGATGGTTCAACATAAAAAGCTTTAAATTATAGAACCCCATCAGTTTGTACTGTTACAAGATGCTCTCACCTGACCAAAAAGATGCCCAGGTGTCAGTCGCTCAAGACCTGCTTCAATGTGCTAAAAACGATGAGAGCTTCATTAAATCGATCGTAACAGGTGATGAATCATGGGTTTATGGATACGATCCAGAAACTAAGGCCCAGTCTTCAGTATGGAAGATGCTAAATTCTCCAAGACCAAAAAAGGCAAAACAGAGCTGAAGCAAAGTCAAGACCATGCTCACAGTTTTCTTTGATCACAAGGGGATTGTTCATCATGAATTTACTCCACCAGGTCAAACAGTAAACCAGGATTACTATATTTGTTTTCAGGCGATTGAGGGATTCAATTCGAAAAAAAGGTCACAGTTGCATCAGAGTGGTGAATGGTGGCTTCAACACGACAATGCACCTGCCCACACGTCACATGCTGTTCAGCATTTGCTTGCTAAACACAATATCCACAGCTTCAGCATCCTCCATATTCGCCAGAAATGGCTCCCTGTGACTTATTTCTCTTTCCAACTGAAAGGGAGATCATTTCAAGACATAGAAGAGATTAAAGAAAATGCGATGACAGAACTTAAGGCTCTCACAGAAGATGCCTTTAAGACACGCTTCGAACAGTTGGGAAAGCGCTGGAAGAAGTGTGTGGCTGCAGAAGGGGACTATTTTGAAGGAGACAAGTTTACAAATCTGTAACTCTTGTATATTTATGTAAATAAAATCAATCCTGATACTATTTTGATCACACCTCGTACATATATTTTCCTGACTCTGATTTAAATGCTCTGTATCCTCCAAAACCATGCAGCCAGTTGATCCAAGAATCTTTTTCTTGGCCTTTCTCCAGCATTTCTTCTGTCACCCTTAGCATCTAATACCATAATCATGTAGCTAATGTGCCTAATTAACTGTATCAGATACCAGTATTTCTACTTTTCCACAAACTTCTTTTTTTTATAGAAATTAAAACATTAACCATCATTCAATTTTAAGCAACACTTTGATTTGATTCTGTATTTGTGGAAATTGTATGTATTTTTAGTTCTGAAAGAGGTTACGTTAATTTTTTTATAACACTGAAGATGGGCAGATTTATTATGATCACAATGTTGTACTGCTTAAAGTTAATGATGATTGATGTCCAACTGAATGTTGTGAACTACAATAACATAACATCAAAAATTAAATTTAGAGCTCAAATTCAATGAAAGTAGTATCAAATTATGAAAAGACATCACATCTGCGTATATAGCATACATATCAACTTGCATATATAGCCCAGTAATAAAAATGCTATAATACAGGATGGGCTACAAATCATTCACGGTTTGTGCCATTAGCAACCATGAATTAATAAATGATAAAAGTTTTGTAAGATTTGGTCATAAGCTAGACACAATTTTTAAAAAGTTTATGTTGATGTTGCAACAAAACTTTCTGTCACCACCAGTATCTGTATCCAATAAATGCAGAAATAATTAAAATGCCTATACACATAATAAGGGTTAATTTGTATGAAATGTGTATACATTGGTTATGTTAGATAAAGAGTAATAATAACTATTACACGTATATTTTTACTCTTACATAAGTAAGGTATAATATTCCATACACATTAACACTCATTAGATGTGTATTCATTATTTCTATATTGTCCATATACAGGTCCTGATGATGACAATAATTTTCACAAACAGGTATACAAACTGGTATATTGACACAAATGTTTTAACATTGTGTTTAGAGAATACAAACCTCAAAAAAACTTGTACCATTAAAAGTTAACTAAAATTCATTTTTGTCAAGTGACTTTTGGCCCATCCTGTGCTTATAATAAATAATTAGCACAGCATGTTACCTGCATAGCATTAGCATTTATTCCAATTGATATAGGTCCATTTTTAAACAGCCACTGAGCCATTTTTGTTTCATTTGATGAAATGTTAAGAGCGCCAGAAATTGTCACTTTGACTTCAGTTTTGTTAAACACACATGCTTCCTTATCACCATCATATGGGTAGTCAGTCTCAGTCTCTAAACCCCCCAGCTGTTCAATGGCCTTGTAGGCATTATCCATGAAACCTCCTTGACAGCCTGAATCCAAACTGTCACAGTCCACCAACTCTGTTAACAAAATACTGTTAATGCCAGCAGTGCTATTTAATACAATATACTTTTATATATTCATTTTTTAACTCTAATATGGTCTACAGTAATTTTGCTTATAAACTTCAAGAAGATATAAATGTAATGTAAATGTAATGGCAATGTAAATGACCTTCCGTTTTCCATATTCTAGAACTTTCGATAAGCCAATGAGAGAAGGAGGTACGAGGTAGACATCCGTTTGGTACCACGTGGCGAAAAAACACAAAGAGCGGATAGCGTCACCAAGCTATCTCAGCTCGCACAGTTCAGCACAACTCATCAAACAGTACAGTCGCAGTGGAATAGTGTCGGGAGGCCAGCACATGTAAGTACGCGAGGCCTGCCCCCAAAGTCAAGTAAAAGGTAGTAATGAGGTATTAAAACACCGTTAATAATGTGGCAGTGCAGAATAGTGATGATTAAATACACAGTTTTAAAACGTTTAATGTTTGAGTGACTTGCAACATAATAGTGCGTAAGGATTGGATACAAGTACAGATAAGTACACTGTAAACGACCAATTGGCCCAAGTTTATACAGTAATACAATAAATAATAAAGAGCTCAAATAAGAGAGAGAGAGAGAGAGAGAGAGAGAGAGAGAGAGAGAGAGAGAGAGAGAGAGAGAGAGAGAGAGAGAGAGAGAGAGAGAGAGAGAGAGAGAGAGAGAGAGAGAGAGAGAGAGAGCGAGAGCGAGAACGAGAGAGAGAGAGAGAGAGAGAGAGAGAGAGAGAGAGAGAGAGAGAGAGAGTATATGTAAAAACAACAAAAAGAATGTACTGGTTTGTCGATAAAATTAGGTATGGGGAATTTGTATATTTTATAAGCTGTTATAGTACGGTATTTAAAGTAGGGAAAACAGAAAGAAGTAATATTGAGTTAAAATAAATAAGATTTCAGTAACATAAACATAAACGACTGTGTCCATATTCGGCAGTAAAGGTTATGTTTTTATGTATTTTGTTTATGTGCGTTAGTAACTGTTCACATTGTCTTTTGTTTCCTCTGTATAGTATTAGAATGTCATCAATGTATCTGTGCCAATATAGTATTTTATGTGAAGATAGTATATATTAGCACAGATACGTTGATGGCATTCTAATACTATACAGGGGAAACAAAAGACAATGTGAAAAGTTGCTAACGCACATAAACAAAATTAATAAAAACATAACCTTTACGAACATAACAATAGCATAAACTTCTTAGACCTCTCCATAACAAAACTTGAACACAGGCACAAATTCAGTATATACAGAAAACCGACTACAACTGACACACAACTCCTCCAATCACCCAATACAACACAAACTAGCTGCCTTCAGAACCATGATACATAGACTTACCAACATCCCCCTAGATGAAAAAGACTACAAAGACGAACTAAACACGATAAAATATCTAGCTGAATCCAACGGATACGACAGGACAATAGTCAATAAACTCCTACACAAAACAAACAACAGACAAAGACAGAAAACAAAAAATTCATAACACTAATATTGTTACAACACAAAAATCCACCCCAATACCAGGGAAAAAACTATGATGAATCAACTATATTAAACTAATGAAAATAAGATGACTATGACGCGACAAAGGACTATGACCCAACCCAAGTGATTGACCCAACAAAATAAAATAAAATGAGAAGGTATATGAAAAAGACACAAACAAATCATAAAGAAAATAAAATGAGAAGGTATATGAACTCAAATAATGAAGAAAAAGGCACAAACAAATAATAAATGTAAATGACAAGTATTAAAATTAAATAAAGTAATATCAATTAAAGTACGCTAACCAGAGAAATAGACAGTATATGTTATGAATAACTCCAGAATGATAAGTGAATCACAACTTGAAATTTGTTAAAATACTAACTAATAATTGTGAAGAAAATAATAAAAAATCCAGAAGTGAGAGATAGGTAGGAAGTGAAAGTGAGTAAAAGAAATCAATATTAGGGAATAACCACAAGTAACACTAAAGTACAGTAAAAAAGTGCAAAGTGTCAGTGTAACCCAAAATAAATAGAAAACACAACATATAGGTAAAGACACCCAAAACCAGTGAATAACACTATCATTTAAGGGTGAAAAATACCAAAAAATAAGAATAACCAGAATAATGTTATTAAGTGATAGTAGATTAGGAATTATTTACAATCGTATTCAGGATAAAAATACCACAATGATTAAGAATGTTATTGTTACAATGGTTAAGTAGTAAACAAAAAAATATATAGAGTAAATGTTAAAAGAAGAATAAACTAAATAATATGAGTGCAAAATAAATAAAACATCCTTGTTAATCAAAATGTTCAAAGGGATAATTAGTAAGATAAAATAAATGGTGTTATAATGTTAGTCACCAAAATAGTTATTAAACGTTTCTATTTAATCAACTTTAGCCAACATTGAGAAAATTTTCTATTTATTGCCGGAGCAACTTTGTTTAATAACCGAATATAATTTTGTATTCAAATGAACAACTATTAACTATTTCACTTCAATAAACTAGTACTGAGTTGTAATAACCGTCCTTTATTTCATTGTAAATTGCATTATAAAGTTTGTGTACTTTAGTGATGAGCGATATTGACGGCCAGTGTTAGACGTCGGCAGCACGGCGAACTACTAGCGAGATTCATACGCCCGCCAACAGCGAGGGTAATTTGAATTCGTCAACACCGTCTAGAACGACCGCTCAATTTCACAATTTTTAATTGTTTTCATAAACAATTTGGCTCCACCCGAGAATTAAAATTACTCATTAAAGGACAGGTACTGGTAATTCGTGAGATCGCAACGGACATCGTCAGCGTAACAAAAAGAAAAAGTAAGTAAGTAAACATAAATTAACGACTACAACGTATGGGGCTAACACACATAAAACACACTTTTACAGAAACGACAGTCTTATCGTTACAAATTGGCGACCAACTAGTGTGGCTAGAATTAAAGACTAGCGGCGGTTACAAAAAATAAAAAGACAACAAGATGATCACCAGGGGAAAACCAAAGAAGAGGGCTGAAGACACCGACAAAGAAGACAAGGAGACAACACAGGTTGAAGAAATGGAAATGATCGAGGAATTGATCGAAGAGGATGCCCAAGAGGACCAACAAGAGGAACCAACCCAACCAGAACCTGAAGTAGAAGTAATAGTCGGGGACCAACCAAATAAACCCACACAGAAAGAGGACCTGAGCATGCAGGAGATGTTGAGAATTCTTATGGAAGGGAATAACAAAATCCAGGAACAAAGAAAGGAAGACAAGGAAGAATTAAATAAAAATATAGAATCCTTAAAAGAGAAAATAAATGAAAAATTCTAGGAAAAAATAGACCAAATGGACGAAAAAATTGATGAGAATTCAAGGAGACAAAATGAGATTTTAAGTGCAGAATTAAAGAAACAACTAAGGGAAGATATTGAGACACTGCAACAATAAAATCGAAAGCAATAATGAGACATTAAAGCAACAGATAAACAAGAAAATGAAGGAAAATAGTGAGACTTTACAGAAGAACCAAGAAACCCTACAACAACAATTAACGGAGGCCATCCAAAAAAGTAATGAAGAACTGAAGGAAGAATTGAGGGGACAATTGAAGGAGGACCATGAGAAGAACAAACAAGAGTTGAAGCAACAATTAGAACAACAGTTAGAGGGATACTGTGAAGATATTAAGAGGAAAGTATCAGAAACTAATGAAAAAATAAAAACAACCAGTGAAACGGTAGCGAAGGCCCAGGAGGAAATACTAAGCAAAATTAAAGCAGTCGAGGACGAAGGAAGAATTAGAAATGATGAGCTTCAACTAATAACGACAATAGAATGCACAAGAAACAAACAAGAAGTGCTCAAAAAGCTGGAGAAGCACAAAGAAATACAAACCGATGTAAGTGAACGGGTGGAACGAGTATATAGCGACCTCAACCAAGTAGACGGGCAAACCAAGGAAAACAAAGAGAAGATCCAGGGACTCAACCAATGAGAAAGACAGATGCAGGAAGAGCTAGATGCACTGAGAGACAAACCCTGTAACAACACACACATCATAACCAGCGAGAACCGGGAGCTGATAAATTTCCGAAGCTACCGGCGCAACCCAATGGAATTCCTAAAAAGAGTCAAGGAGATGACAGAAAAGAATCGGAAAACTCGATGGACAACGGTACGCAGCATGATTGACGAGATGTTCCGAGACACCCATGACAATTGCTGGACGGCGACAAGACTGGAAATAAACAACACAGAGGATTTTAAAACACAGTTCCGCGACAAGTATTGGTCGGAGTCGACCCAGAACGTGGTACGGAATGATATAAGTAATGGGAGGTATGAACCACAGGCAGGACACACCCTAACTTCATACTTTCTGGGCAAGGTGTGCTTAGCTCGAAATTTGGAACCCAGAATACCGGAAGAATCATTGGTCATATAATTGGGGTACCATTATGAGGATGCCGTTCAAAAAGCCAGAAGACAAGGGCAAATTAAAACAATCCAAGGTATGGCAAGCCTATTAGAAGATTATGAGAATGATGGTCAATATAGGCGCAACAGAATGGTCAATTTAAAATATAAACGTTGGGATGGGAACCTAAACCCACCGAATTACAATCCGTCAAATAACAACCCCCAAAATAACAACCAAAATAACCCAAACCGGAATTTTAACAGCAATCAATATAGGGGAAACCGCCCAAACTACAATCAGGGTAATCCACCATATAACGGGAACAATCCTAATAAAAATCCTAACAACAACAATTACAGGGGAATGGACCAAACCAGCGTCTGAACGGTCACCCCAACAACAGTAATTACCACAGGAACAATTATAACCCGAATTACCAGTATAATAACAGAGGAAACGGAGGTAACTGAAATCAAGGTAATCAACTCCATGTACACTTTATATGAGGGAGCACCCAAAACAACCAGGGGATGCGCTACCCAAGACCACAATCAAACGACCGAAATAATAATAACGCACAGAGCGATAACCAACACCCAAGGGAGGAGGATAGTGGAAATGTGCAATGAATTCATAACATTGAAGGATCCAGATCCAGAAACGATAACCAAAGAAGGGATGCACCATCCGGAAGTAACCAACAAGAGAATGAAAATTATGACTGGATACCTTTCAATGACAATCCTGCTGAGCATTTCCGAATAGCATACAATAAACGAAACCCACCAGAACTCTGGATTCCCTCAAGAAATAATGGAAACCAATCCAACACACCTCAGGGAGAGAGACAAGAAATTGATGAAGAAGAAACCACGGCCAACAGGTGGAATGCATAACAATAAATGAACAAACTACAAAATTCAAAAAAATATGTAAGATCACCTTACGCTATTATTTAGAAAACGTATGAGGTAAAATAAAAAATAAATAACAAAATTCAAAAAGAATAAGTAAGATCAACTTACAGTACCATTGAGGAAGCATATGAGATAAGAGAAAAAATAAAGGAATAAACTACAAAATTCCTAAATAGTAAGTACAACCAACACACTAATATTTAGAAAATATGTGAGATAAAATAAACTAAACAAACGAAGTGAAAACAAGAATTAATAATACAAGAGAAGTAGAAAGGAGACCAATTAAAATAAACAAATATTGAACCAAGTAAGACCTGCCAAGACAAATGCATAAAATTGTAAAGAATATAGAATATTCAGAGAAAGTAAAAAGAACTGGTACAAGAAAAAATATACAGCAAGTGGCTAAAGCAAAAATAAGGGTAATCAACAAAGAAGAAGAAAAGTAAAAAGGACTAAAATAATTAAAATGATCACAAGAAGAAAAGAAAAACAAACTAATTAAAAGTTAGAAATAATGAAATTAACAACTAAATAAATAAAAACAATCAACTGTGTGAGTATATAACAGAATATAGCAAAGGTACAGCGGAAGGAAGAAAGAGAAGAAAAAAGTTAAAATGATCTAAAAAACCATGAAGTGGACAATCCCCAAAATATTATTATTAATGAAAGTCACAGGATGACAAAAAGGCAGTAGCGGCTTGTACAGGGAGGGCAAAAGGGCGCAGCCCTCCCACTAAATTTGCAAATTAAACTTGTCAATAATATAACTATAATGTGTAGTATTCTTATTGAAAGATATTTTTGGGGCGACTAATAGCGATCACCCAATGTTTTCGGCATGGCCCCGCAGCTGGGACGGTTTCGCTGTAGCCCTCACTGAATAGGCCGTTCTTTCGGGGAGCGGGACAAGAGACGTATACACATCTCTATGCATTTAAATGAGCATCCGCCATCACAGGTGGGACTGTGGCCGCTTTCTGTTTCACAGCTAAATTCATAGAGAAATGGAGCGCTGTTCAAAACTTCTCATAGTGCATATATTTTCTCTTGTGTTTTATATAGTTTTGATTGTGTTCTTGTTGTACTTTTTGTGTAAACGTAATGTTCTAATAATGTATTCTTTATTAGGCAGTGTATTCTGTGTACGATAGTGTTTTTGTCGAACCTTGTGTACATAAACGTGTAACTTATTCTGTGTGTTCTGTGCGTATTTGTTAGAAACGATTAAAATGGGTATGAATTCGGTAAGTAATATTAAACGTTTGATTATTTCAAATTCACTTACTTACGAAAAGAAAATAGAACTAAAAAAATTAGGGCCACCAAAACCGAATTTAGATATTACACAACAAAATTATAAAACGAACAGACCAGCATCAAGTAAAAAAAACTACACAAGAAAATTTAATAGAAACTGTTACTTACATGCTAATTGGATATGTGGATGTGAGGTGATCAATTCCTTTTTTTGTTTTAGATCCATGTTTTTCGGTATCCAAGCCACTTATAGTATATAATTAGTAAAATAGTTTACCTTTTTCTTGTCCGTCTGGTGGCCTTTTCTCTATATTTCATTCAACACGTTTCAGGACATATGTCCCATCATCAGGATATCCCTTGTTGAAGTTCGTCGATCGTTAAAATATTAAAAACATTGTACACACAATTCTACACATAACAATAAATATAATATAAACATAAAAACACATAAAATACCCAGATTTTAGACACACACGATATCGGTGGTGCGCACCACGACATGCTATAGTCGACTACCAAGTGGCAGTCGACTATAGCATGTCGTGGTGCGCACCACCGATATCGTGTGTGTCTAAAATCTGGGTATTTTATGTGTTTTTATGTTTATATTATATTTATTGTTATGTGTAGAATTGTGTGTACAGTGTTTTTAATATTTTAACGATCGACGAACTTCAACAAGGGATATCCTGATGATGGGCCATATGTCCTGAAACGCGTTGAATGAAATATAGAGAAAAGGCCACCAGACGGACAAGAAAAAGGTAAACTATTTTACTAATTATATCCTTTTTTTGTTATGTATGTTTGGTGATGAACCTAAACAGTGATTCAGTCTGGACTGAAAATGGAATTAAGGACTTGAAACATTTGGGAGGAAAAATAAAAAAACATAAAATTAGTGAAACTCATATGAACAATTGTATTGAATATTCCATGTTAGGAAAAGTCAATATTAGTTGCCAGGTAGACAGTGCATATAGATTAAAAATTAAACAGCATAATGAAGAAGTCTCTAAGAACAGATACATCCTAACTAAGTTAATTGACTGTGTAAAGTTTTGTGGAATATTTCAACTAGCTTTAAGGGGACATTATGAAACAAACACATCTGAGAATCCAGGTATTTTTAGGGGCTTAGTAAATTTAATGGCAGGCCTAGATAGCACCTTAAGAGAGCATATTGAAAAAACAAACAATAGGGTTATTGCACAAAGTTACGATGGGGCAGCAGTAATGAGTGGAAAACATAACGGTGTTCAAGCAAAAGTTAAAGCTGTGTACAAGAATGCCCAGTATATACACTGCTATGCCCATCAACTAAACTTAATTATTGAGCGCGCTGCATCACAAAACAAGCATGTAAAAATATTTTTCTGTAATTTAGATGGCTTTACAACATTTTTTTCAAGATCTTCCAAGCGAACTGCCATACTTGATGAAGTACTAAAGAAACGTCTCCCAAAATGTTCTAATACCAGGTGGAATTTTAAAACCCGTTGTGTGACAACAGTATTTATTCATAAAAATGACATTTCTGCTGTTCTTGAAAAAATCATAGATGACGAGAGTGACAAGTCCACTGTTCAGAAAGCACTAGGAGTGAAAAACACATTAAATAATGATGATTTTAATTTTTGGTTAACATTTTTCAACAAAATTATGCCAGCCTGTGACATTTTGTTTAATCAATTACAGCAAGTAGAAATTGACAGTATTAAAACACACCAGTATGTTGCCTCTTTCAAGTCACACATTCAAAACGTCAGATTATATTGATTTTGATGCCAGTCTGTCTGCAACAAATGATTTTGGAGAATCATCACAAAATCCAAAAAGGTCACGTTTTGATGAAAGCAAGAAGACTGCAGCTAAAGAAGTTTGTGACATAATAGTTACCAACATAGAAGACAGATTTTTATTTTCAGACCATTTAGCAATAGCAGTTTTATTGCAACCAACCCTGTTTTCTAAACATCAGCTTATCTTTCCAGAAACACAGTTACAAATTGCTGCTAAAGAATTTAATTTAAATGAAACTGCATTACGACATGAACTGGTAGTTCTATACAGCAGGCCTGACTTCACATAGGCAACTGGCGCATTGGTTCTACTCAATTTTGTATATGAAAACAATCTAGTTACTGTTTTTCCCGAACTGGTAAAACTATTAAAAATTATTTGTACAATCCCTATGACTACAGCGGAAAGTGAACGATGTTTCTCAACTCTCAAACGCATTAAAACATTTACACGTAATACAATGAAAAAGGACAGACTAAGTGCTCTAGGAATGTGTTCAATAGAAAAAAAATGTTAGAAATAACTCCTAACTTCAATGAATTAGTTATTGACCATTTTGCCAAACAAAAGGAGAGGAGAGTGGATTTCATGTTCAGGCAAATAAACTAATCCAAGGTAGGAAACAAATATATTTTATTTAGTAATGCATGCATTTAATAATATAATTTCTTAAATATTTAAGTTTAGGAACATGAACTGCTTAGGTATATAAATAATTTGTTTCAAACACTGTTTAAATATTGGTAGTTTGCAATGTAGGTTTTTGATATTAACAATAATTTTAGTAGTGAAGCAAAAGATTCAATTTTACAATTATTTGATGATAATAGCAATAATTTAGTTTCTACTGGTGACTTTTTTATATAATATATGGGTACAACTAAATTTTGCCCCCCCCCCCCCAGTCAAAAACATTACCAGCCGCCACTTCAAAAAGGTATTTAAGATTGACTGAGAATAGGTCCAGCAAACAATTAACTGAGCAGAGATGATGTTCCTCTGGTCTCAGAAAAAAAGGTAGTAATGGATGAAACCAGCTACTAAAAGTTAGGGAATTATATAACAGGGAGAATGCACTAATGGAAATAAGTAAAAACAGATCTAAAAGATAACTAAATAAAAAAGAGTGGAACAAGTAAGAAGAGAAACAAGAAAGAAGAAATAAACAAGAAGAAAAAGGAAAAAATTATATATAACTGATAATTTTATAAAAAACTATGCTAGTGTTTTACCAAACTGATCAATTTTGATGGAGAGGCATTATGTTACAACAAAAAAAGTCACCCCAATACCAGGGAAAAAACTATGATGAATCATATATATTAAACTAATGAAAATAAGACGACTACGACGCGACAAAGGACTATGACCCAACCCAAGTGATTGACCCAACAAAATAAAATAAAATGAGAAGGTATATGAAAAAGACACAAACAAATAATAAAGAAAATAAAATGAGAAGGTATATGAACTCAAATAATGAAGAAAAAGGCACAAACAAATAATAAATGTAAATGACAAGTATTAAAATCAAATAAAGTAATATCAATTAAAGTACACTAATCAGAGAAATAGATAGTATATGTTATGAATAATGTGAATGATATGTGAATCAGAACTTGAAATTTGTTAAAATACTAACTAATAATTGTGAATAAAATAATAAAAAACCCAGAAGTGAGAGATAGGTAGGAAGTGAAAGTGATTAAGTGAGTAAAAGAAATCAATATTATAATGGGGCAATTTTGAGGGATGTATGTTTTTATTTCATTTAATAACAATATTGAGAGTGATCTGTTTGGACACCCTTTACGGCCACCGAGACCACTAACACTTGTTTGGACACCCTGTATGCAATTCCGTATCAGTCCGTGCTTGGCACAAACGATAACAGCGTTGGAATGTAAGCCTATGCGCACATGCGCGTATCGTCCATTGGGGAGAAGTAACAAAAACTTCGTGACTAACGCCCAACTACAATGGAATGTGGCGGTGTGTGCGCTCGTGCGCCACTATCGGTACTCTCGACACCAAAGTCGATCACCGGAACCGGCCATGTAAGAGCCGCAGCCAATCACAGCGCGAGCTGACGGAAATGTTTTTGAAAAACGCACCTAGTAGCGTCACTAAGTCGACGACGAACATAGGCCACGCATGGTCGTCTTCAAAAAAATCTGTTCGAACTAATTTACGGTCGGCCGACCATATACTAATGTAAATGGTATAAAGTAGTAGAACTAGTGGACGAAGTGCGGTTTCCAAAACCAATGGAACAATAACAATATTTTTTCAAAACTAATAATGAGTGCAACACGCCATGCGGTCGGTGAGGACTCCTCGACAACATGTAATCGTATCCATCTAAATTCATTATCATTTTATATAAAATGGGGGTTTAAAATAGAATGAGTGTCGTGTGCGAGCAGGCTGGGCGGCCTTATTAATTTAATAACTTTTATTAGTTTGATTAGTGGGTAAACTTTAGTGTTAAATGTCGTAACAAATTTGACTTCCTGTATAACGTAAGTAAAGTCAACCACATACAATGAGTATTACAGTGATACATAAAATAAATTGTTTGATGCCTTTTAGATGTTGAAGTAGATATAATAAAACAGGTTTAATTTCACATATCAAGATGTATTGGTTATTGCGTTTGCCTATTTCTCTCTGCTAATGAGTACACCAGACGAGACCCTGGAAGTTTCACGAAAGGTAGGTAATACAACAAAAAATCAATATTTCAATTTCAATAATTAATTTTAACTCGTAACGTTTTAAATGGCGCCCGTCTAACAGTGACTTTGTAAATTAAAAAATTTAATTTAGTTTACAAACTGGTCGAAAATGGCAGAGGGAAATAAGAATGCAACTTTGTGTGAAGGTGAAGAAGTAAAAGTAAATTTAAATGTGACACAAGACAGTTTAGTATCGACAAATATTGACGAGCACGGAGAAAACAGACAATACAACAGACGAAATAACAATTGAAATGGTACACGCTAAGAGCAACAGACTCGAGAATGTAGACGTACTTAGTCAATTAGCATTATTTATGGAAATGATGAGTAGTAAATTCGATCGACAAAATGAGAAATTTGATCAACAAAACACGAATTTGAACGAATTTAAATCTGAAATCAAATCAGAAATAAGTACCATAAATATTAAACTTACTGATTTAAATAACGAGTTCATGAACGTGAGGAGCAAATTGAGAGCGAGTGAAATAAATATGAATAGCCGCTTGGAAAGTATGAATGAGGTTATTGTTGGAGTGAAAGATGAGCTGACTAGTGATATAAATAAGATACAAACAGAAATGAAAAACGAGATAAAAATAATTAACGAAAAACAAAAAGAGAAAATGTTAAGAGACAAATAAAAAATTTGACACATTAACAAGTAAATTTAATGATAAAATTAAAAAGCAGAATGACAAAATTGACAGTAATGTTCAATGTATAATTAATACATTAGAAAGCATTTAGAAATAAGTACTGGTCAGAAGAGAAACAAGAGGGGTTACGTAGTACCATAATGGGATGGGGAAATTTAAAATAAAAAACATGAGTATTACATCGTATGTGACGAGACTGGTTAAATATTTAGAACCACCAATGCCTCTTTCATCTTTTATAAGATACATTAGTAAACATTTACCTAAGGACATACGGTCCACAATCAGAACCCGAGATTTTGCTAATATTGCAGAATTAGAAAAAATACTAGAAGCATACCAGAGTATGAAAGAGGAAGAAGATAATAAATACCAATTTAGAATTAATGAATCGAATCAAATAAATACTGAAATAAGACAATCAGACCATTTTATTAGTAATGTGAGTAGATCAGGGGAGGGGGCGTGGTTGTGTCCAAACCCTAGTTGTGGAGCTAGTAATTATAACGGGTCGCGGAATCAATGTTACCGGTGTCAGGGTCCAAGGGAGAGTGCCCGGGGGAGAGGGGAGAGTTATAATCGAGGTTTTGAACATACTGGGTTTAGAGGGAATCAGAGAGGGAGAGGTTTCACCAACAATCGGGGAGTGTCAGGAGACTTTAATCATAGAGGGAGAGGGGGATATGTTAGTAACCCAAACGGAACTCGGGACGTGGAAGCACCAGCTCATAATCAAAACAGTAGGGGGGTTTACAGTGAACCACCACCACCAATACCGTTAAACTAATCAGGGCGGTTGAAAAAGAAAGCCCCCAGCCGTCTAGTAATCACCTGACAATAGGGTCACTAATTACCAATATACATAATGATCTATCCGATGAAGAAGCGGGAGAGAGTAGTAATGCTTTTGGGATGGCAGAATTTGAAGCCGAAGTGTTTAATTCTAAATACATTTTTCTAGTAGATTCAGGGAGTGAACTGACTGCTATAGACGATAGAATGTTTGAAAAAATAAAAAATCAAACTACAGAAACAATTCCACAATTACCAGTACTGGGAATTAGTGTTATAGGAGTAACGGGTGTTCGCGTAAAAAAGTAACTAAACAAATAATGCTACAATTAAAGGTAAATAAAAACACAATAAATGTACCATTTTTGGTCATTCCAGGATTAAATATGGGAGCTATAACAGGTAATGATTTTTTAAATAATTTCAAAGTAGAGTTAAACTATTACACACAGACTATGAAATTAAACAATAATAATAATATAATTGAAATACCATTCATACAAAAGAAAATTGTAGGAATGAAAGCTTTAAGAATAATTAGTAAGGGAATGTTAATTTCTGACAATGATATAAACGAGTGTAGGCCCTTAATGATAAATTATTGTAACCTGAGAGTAAATAGAAATGAATTACTTGAAAATGAAAATAATTGGGAGGAGAAAATGAATAAAATCCTATATCAAGATGGGGAATTTAGCTACCAAGACACAGAAAAAATAGTACTAATAATAAACAAAAATAAATCAGTTTTTTCAGATGAACCCGGTTTAGTAAAGAATTTTAAGGGTAAATTGGTCGTTAAAGAAAAAACACCCTTTGCACCTAAAACCTATCCGGTACCATATTCCAAGAGGGGTTTAGTACAGGAGGAAATAAATAAAATGTTGAGGGAAGGTATAATAGAAAAATCTACATCGCCATATTCCAACCCTTTAGTAGTGGTGACAAAGAAAGATTTATCGATAAGATTATGTTTAGACACAAGACAAGTAAACAGAATAATTGTTCCAGACAGAGAATCACCGGAACCAGTAAGCGAAATTCTACAACGTTTTAGTGGGACCAAATATATCACCACCTTGGACTTGACTGCAGGCTACTGGCAGATAGAGCTGGAAGAGGAGTCTCGACAGTATGTGGCCTTTCTGTACAACGGTAGGAATTACCAATTTCGCAGGCTACCTTTTGGACTCAACGTAAGTGTTTCAATTTTTATCAAATGCCTGGATTATGTGCTAGGGAGAGAGATTTTAGAATTCACAACCGTTTATGTAGACGATATAGTAATTACGTCACCAGACATTGATACACACTGTGAAAGGTTAGATAGGGTACTAAGTAGACTGCATGAATATGCCATAACAGTTAAATTTAAGAAGTCAGAATTTTTGAAAGAACAAGTTAATTTTTTGGGACATATAATTTCAGCAAGGGGTATCAGTACAGACCCTAAAAAAGTAGAAATAATACAAAATTTTCCGATACCAAAAAATGTTAAACAGTTGCAAAGTTTCTTAGGTTTGTGCAATTATTATAGGCAATTTGTAGACAAATATTCATATTTAACAGTACAATTGGGACATTTATTAAATAAAGACAATCGATGGCAGTGGAATTTAAAAGAGCAAAATATATTCGAGCTGATAAAAAATAAATTTTTAAACACAGTTATATTAGCTCACCCTAATTTTTCAGAACCATTTTATATACACACAGACCCGTCAGACATTGCCTTGGGAGTAGAGTTGTTTCAGTTAGATGGGCGTGGTAGCCACAAAGTAGTAGCTTTTGCAAGTAGATCTCTATTAACTAGTGAAAAGAACTATACTACGACGGAGAAGGAGGCGTTATCAATAGTTTTCGCCTGTAGAAAGTTCAGAACGTACTTATTAGGAAATAAGGTAATCATAAGATCTGATCATCAAGCGTTAAAGTTTCTAAAGAACTGTAAATTAACACATGGTAGGTTAGTGCGGTGGATGCTAATATTACAAGAATATGACTTAACAATTGAGTATTGTAAGGGTAAAGAAAATATAGTAGCTGATGTCCTATCCAGAACAGATTGTGATAATAATACCGAAGTAGACGTAGCAAATACATATAAAATATTTATAGTAAAGGAAGTGGGGGAAGTAAATATGAAAAAAGTAATAAGTAACTTAGCAACAGAACAAGAAAGAGACACCGAACTTAATAAAATAATATTAGCTTTGAGTCAAATACCTAACGTACCTCACAAGTGGGAGAAACATTTTAGTTTGTTTAATAAACACTTATTTCATCGGGCAAATGAACAGGGGGACGATTGGAAGGTGTGCATCCCTAAAGTTATAATACCTGAAGTAGTGAGAGATTGCCGTCTAAGGTATGGACATATAGGCCCCAAGAAATGTAGTGACATATTAAAAGAGTCATGTAAATTTAATAATATGGAAAGAACTTAATAAAATATTACAAACATGCGAAATTTGTCAGAAAGCTAAAATAAACAATCGTAAACAGGAGGGTTTAATGCAGCATGTAATGCCAGACAGTCCTTTAGCATTAGTTGCCGTTGATTTATATGGCCCTTTACCCAAAGGTCGAGGAGGGGTAAATTATTTATTTGTTGTGTTGGATGTTTTTATCAAATTTGTAAAATTGTACCAGATTAAAAAGGCAACCTCATCAGTATTGGCTAGGAAGATAGTAAATGAATTAATACCTTATTGAAGTAGGTAAGCCTAAAATAGTATTATCAGATCATGGTTCGCAGTTTACCAGCGACACCTGGCGGGAAACTTTAGGTTGGGAAAATATTTGAATTAAACATACATCAGTGTATCATCCACAGTCAAATCCAAGTGAACGTGTTATGCGGGAGTTAGGGAGGATGTTTAGGACCTTTTGCCATAAAAAACATTCTTTGTGGGCTACTTTTGTGTGCATGATAGAGGGGTATATTAACAATAGTTTACATGAATCCATTAGTTACAGCCCATGTGAGTTAATGTTTCAGAAAAGGCCGTCACGCATATTAGAAGAGCTAGTAAAATTTCCAACCCGGACGGAAATACCACATGATAGGAAATTGGTAATCGCTAGGGAGCGCCTGGTGAGTAAGGCCGAACAGCGGAAACGGAGACATGACCGGAATTTAACACCCGTACAATACGAGGTAGGACAACTAGTATTAATAAAAAATCACGATCAATAATCAGCGTTGGACAAAGAAATTAAAAAATTCTTCCTATTGTATGACGGTCCATATGAGGTTAGCCAAGTGAAAATGGAGAATGCTTATGTTTTAGTAGATTTGCAAACTCGAGAAATAAAAGGAACTTATAATGTGACCCAATTAAAAAAGTATTATCTAGCTGAGTAATGATAGAGATATTTTATAATTATTAAAATTTTCATACATGGACAGACATTTTATATTTTATTATTATAATTTTTATTATTATTTATACACACGCTATGGTATCTTAAAAGTAGGAGGGATCCTCCCCCATTTTCGGGCGGTCACAGATTCACCACCTCTGATCGTGGTTTTTGGCATTCTGGAGGCAGACCATGGTTGACGGTAGCCCGTTAAGGGTGAAGTCAACGATGGTCCTAATCCACAAATTGGTGTAAACTAGAAATTTAACATTATCATTGAACGGGGAGGGGGACCCCTAGTTTCGTGGAAAGGTAAGGTATTAAAAAAAAAAAAAAAAAATGTAATATTTTCCACGAACTACAGTAGGTTGTTTTAGAAATTGAAATTGGACAATTTCAAAAAGAAACAACCGAAATTATGTAACTTAAATACTTAACTTTTCAAGAAGTTGTTTTCCTTCAGAAAACAAAATGTATTGTACTCTTAAGGTAAATCTGTAAGGTGATCCATTGTTGTAGTTCCTATTTTGGTCATAGAGAAAAAGTTTGGACTTGCAAAGGTGTCTGTGTAAGAAATGTGTTAAATAAAATAAAAACTTGTTGTCATGCAAGACATGGGGTTAATTTTGGGGAGTAGAGTGGTGTTTATAGAAGTGATAAAATAATGGAATGTAGGGACTGCTATTGTAGAAAGTTTTAATTTAGTTATTAGTGTGCTATCGCTGTGGTGGCATGTGCCACAGTAGATAGCGGAAAGTGTTGGAGGTAATAGAGGGTGTTACCTCCATCGGAGGCCAAAATGGCGAAAATGCACGGCACACCCTTTTATACAACTTTATATTGTATACTGATAGATTTTTCGTGCCGTGCAGACTAATGATGAGTGTAACATGCCTGAAAGTAGAGACTGATTTCCCCGACTTTTCGGGCGATTACTGCCTTACCAGCACTAATCGTGGTTTTGGCTAGCGGTCAGCTATGGCCATAAATTAAGTCCCTTGACCATAGCTGGCTTGAAATTGGTTGATATTAGAAATTGATGGGGGGTGAATCTAGGGGAAATCCCGGAAACTATGGAACAGCGCCTCCCACTCTGTTCGACGAGGAACAGCAAAGCCAGGTGGTAGACCCGTTTTAAGGGCGCATAACTATATAACAAAGATATGTCGATATCTAAATCTTTCAAATGTAACGCTGAAGCAAGGACAAAAAGATGTGAAATTCCTCCAACTATGCCGTCCTTGTGGACGCACATGGGCGCCACAGTCCAACAGAAAAAACAATAGTGTGTGTGGTTGGGGGGTTGCTCAGGTGAGCAACGAATTCAAACTTTATAACTTAAAGATGATAACTCACTTTGGCACTAATTAAACGCTTGTATTATGATTTGATAAATAGGTGTTCATATGTTTATTATACTGTGTTTATTCTGTTTTATAAATGTATTATTTTATGGTGTTAGAGATAAGGATTAATAAAATGTGTAATTTGTGTAATTTGGAAGTGTGTTGGTAGTAAGGTCATTCACCTTGCTAAGAAAATCAGCTGATCCGCTGTAGAACGTCACGTATCAATTGTTTGTAAATTTCCAAGGTAATCAATGTTTGGATAATATTGAAGAAAGAGAATCAGAGTAAAAATATAGATTTTTAATGGAGATAAGCGAAAAAATTTTAATAGAATTTGAGAATAAAGTAAAGTTGTAAAATGTTTATTTTGAGTAATTTAAATGTCAATTTTATTGTTAATTATAATAATACTTTGTTATTTTTAAATGTCTTATTTTATTATGTTTTTGTGTTTAAAGATAGAATTTTAAAGATGTTCAATGTATTTTCTGATGTAACTTATGTAGGTCAAGATTGTGGACTTGACCCAGTTTGATCAGCTGATAGGTGATGTTGTAAACTAAACCAGTTTTGGCAATGAAGTGATGCCATTTTTGATGTTTAATGGATTTCAATAATTTTAACTTTTTTCGAAATAAATCAAGAATAATATTTTGATAAATTTAAATTTTTTTTGAAAAAAAAATTGATTTTGTGCCTGCCATCTAATTGATGTTTTGAATTTTGATCGTGTTATTGTTTATGTGTATTGTTGGGGTTTTATTGAATTGTATTGTTTAATATGTATATATAATCACATGTTAGGATAAGTGAGTTCATGTTCTAATTAAATGTTCAATTTGTTTGTTTTTCTGAGTATGAATAGGGATGAAGAAAATTGATAAATGTAGATAAAAGATTTTTTGGTTTTGATAAAAATAATAATAATAATATAACAATCTGATTTTGAACTTAAAAGAATAGTGAATTAAAAGATAAATATTTTGTGACTTTTAAATAATGAGTTTGTTTATAAGATATTGTAAGAGTATGTAAGAGCCCAGTAACTGCTAAAGGCAGCCCAGTGTGCATGATAAGGGGGAACATATCGGTTGAGGATCTGGCATGATATAAGACCAGGGATTTGGATTTTGGGGTTGCATGTTAGAAGGTTAGGTGCGCTGTGGTGCATGACTGTTCGATTTTATGGTGTTGGGATCTCGTATTGAGAAGGCCAGTAATCTCGTTCAGATGTGGCCATAGTCGCCGAGCCAGGGGGGTAGTGTACCCATGTTGTATAAGAGCAAATGGGGGGTTGTTGGCACCATATCCTCTCCGATCCTCTTAGGGGTTTTCTAGCAATGAGATTTCTTCTGTTTCGGCAGAAGATCTCTCATTGGGGGGGTATTGTAATGGGGTAATTTTGAGGGATGTATGTTTTTATTTCATTTAATAACAATATTGAGAGTGATCTGTTTGGACACCCTTTACGGCCACCGAGACCACTAACACTTGTTTGGACACCCTGTATGCAATTCCGTATCAGTCCGTGCTTGGCACAAACGATAACAGCGTTGGAATGTAAGCCTATGCGCACATGCGCGTATCGTCCATTGGGGAGAAGTAACAAAAACTTCGTGACTAACGCCCAACTGCAATGGAATGTGGCGGTGTGTGCGCTCGTGTGCCGCTATCTGTACTCTCAACACCAAAGTCGATCGCCGGAACCGGCCATGTAAGAGCCGCAGCCAATCACAGTGCGAGCTGACGGAAATGTTTTTGAAAAACACACCTAGTAGCGTCACTAAGTCGACGACGAACATAGGCCATGAGTGGTCGTCTTCAAAAAAATCTGTTCGAACTAATTTACGGTCAGCCGACCATATACTAATGTAAATGGTATAAAGTAGTAGAACTAGTGGACGAAGTGCGGTTTCCAAAACCAATGGAACAATAACAATATTTTTTCAAAACTAATAGTGAGTGCAACACGCCATGCGGTCGGTGAGGACTCCTCGACAACATGTAATCGTATCCATCTAAATTCATTATCATTTTATATAAAATGGGGGTTTAAAATAGAATGAGTGTCGTGTGCGAGCAGGCTGGGCGGCCTTATTAATTTAATAACTTTTATTAGTTTGATTAGTGGGTAAACTTTAGTGTTAAATGTCGAAACAAGTTTTAATAAACTAGAAATTTAACATTATCATTGAACGGGGAGGGGGACCCCTAGTTTCGTGGAAAGGTAAGGTATTAAAAAAAAAAAAAAAAAATGTAATATTTTCCACAAACTACAGTAGGTTGTTTTAGAAATTGAAATTGGACAATTTCAAAAAGAAACAACCGAAATTATGTAACTTAAATACTTAACTTTTCAAGAAGTTGTTTTCCTTCAGAAAACAAAATGTATTGTACTCTTAAGGTAAATCTGTAAGGTGATCCATTGTTGTAGTTCCTATTTTGGTCATAGAGAAAAAGTTTGGACTTGCAAAGGTGTCTGTGTAAGAAATGTGTTAAATAAAATAAAAACTTGTTGTCATGCAAGACATGGGGTTAATTTTGGGGAGTAGAGTGGTGTTTATAGAAGTGATAAAATAATGGAATGTAGGGACAGCTATTGTAGAAAGTTTTAATTTAGTTATTAGTGTGCTATCGCTGTGGTGGCATGTGCCACAGTAGATAGCGGAAAGTGTTGGAGGTAATAGAGGGTGTTACCTCCATCGGAGGCCAAAATGGCGAAAATGCACGGCACACCCTTTTATACAACTTTATATTGTATACTGATAGATTTTTCGTGCCGTGCAGACTAATGATGAGTGTAACATGCCTGAAAGTAGAGACTGATTTCCCCGACTTTTCGGGCGATTACTGCCTTACCAGCACTAATCGTGGTTTTGGCTAGCGGTCAGCTATGGCCATAAATTAAGTCCCTTGACCATAGCTGGCTTGAAATTGGTTGATATTAGAAATTGATGGGGGGTGAAACTAGGAGAAATCCCGGAAACTATGGAACAGCGGCTGCCACTCTGTTCGACGAGGAACAGCAAAGCCAGGTGGTAGACCCGTTTTAAGGGCGCATAACTATATAACAAAGATATGTCGATATCTAAATCTTTCAAATGTAACGCTGAAGCAAGGACAAAAAGATGTGAAATTCCTCCAACTATGCCGTCCTTGTGGACGCACATGGGCACCACAGTCCAACAGAAAAAACAATAGTGTGTGTGGTTGGGGGGTTGCTCAGGTGAGCAACGAATTCAAACTTTATAACTTAAAGATGATAACTCACTTTGGCACTAATTAAACGCTTGTATTATGATTTGATAAATAGGTGTTCATATGTTTATTATACTGTGTTTATTCTGTTTTATAAATGTATTATTTTATGGTGTTAGAGATAAGGATTAATAAAATGTGTAATTTGTGTAATTTGGAAGTGTGTTGGTAGTAAGGTCATTCACCTTGCTAAGAAAATCAGCTGATCCGCTGTAGAACGTCACGTATCAATTGTTTGTAAATTTCCAAGGTAATCAATGTTTGGATAATATTGAAGAAAGAGAATCAGAGTAAAAATATAGATTTTTAATGGAGATAAGCGAAAAAATTTTAATAGAATTTGAGAATAAAGTAAAGTTGTAAAATGTTTATTTTGAGTAATTTAAATGTCAATTTTATTGTTAATTATAATAATACTTTGTTATTTTTAAATGTCTTATTTTATTATGTTTTTGTGTTTAAAGATAGAATTTTAAAGATGTTCAATGTATTTTCTGATGTAACTTATGTAGGTCAAGATTGTGGACTTGACCCAGTTTGATCAGCTGATAGGTGATGTTGTAAACTAAACCAGTTTTGGCAATGAAGTGATGCCATTTTTGATGTTTAATGGATTTCAATAATTTTAACTTTTTTCGAAATAAATCAAGAATAATATTTTGATAAATTTAAATTTTTTTTGAAAAAAAAATTGATTTTGTGCCTGCCATCTAATTGATGTTTTGAATTTTGATCGTGTTATTGTTTATGTGTATTGTTGGGGTTTTATTGAATTGTATTGTTTAATATGTATATATAATCACATGTTAGGATAAGTGAGTTCATGTTCTAATTAAATGTTCAATTTGTTTGTTTTTCTGAGTATGAATAGGGATGAAGAAAATTGATAAATGTAGATAAAAGATTTTTTGGTTTTGATAAAAATAATAATAATAATATAACAATCTGATTTTGAACTTAAAAGAATAGTGAATTAAAAGATAAATATTTTGTGACTTTTAAATAATGAGTTTGTTTATAAGATATTGTAAGAGTATGTAAGAGCCCAGTAACTGCTAAAGGCAGCCCAGTGTGCATGATAAGGGGGAACATATCGGTTGAGGATCTGGCATGATATAAGACCAGGGATTTGGATTTTGGGGTTGCATGTTAGAAGGTTAGGTGCGCTGTGGTGCATGACTGTTCGATTTTATGGTGTTGGGATCTCGTATTGAGAAGGCCAGTAATCTCGTTCAGATGTGGCCATAGTCGCCGAGCCAGGGGGGTAGTGTACCCATGTTGTATAAGAGCAAATGGGGGGTTGTTGGCACCATATCCTCTCCGATCCTCTTAGGGGTTTTCTAGCAATGAGATTTCTTCTGTTTCGGCAGAAGATCTCTCATTGGGGGGGTATTGTAATGGGGTAATTTTGAGGGATGTATGTTTTTATTTCATTTAATAACAATATTGAGAGTGATCTGTTTGGACACCCTTTACGGCCACCGAGACCACTAACACTTGTTTGGACACCCTGTATGCAATTCCGTATCAGTCCGTGCTTGGCACAAACGATAACAGCGTTGGAATGTAAGCCTATGCGCACATGCGCGTATCGTCCATTGGGGAGAAGTAACAAAAACTTCGTGACTAACGCCCAACTGCAATGGAATGTGGCGGTGTGTGCGCTCGTGTGCCGCTATCTGTACTCTCAACACCAAAGTCGATCGCCGGAACCGGCCATGTAAGAGCCGCAGCCAATCACAGTGCGAGCTGACGGAAATGTTTTTGAAAAACACACCTAGTAGCGTCACTAAGTCGACGACGAACATAGGCCATGAGTGGTCGTCTTCAAAAAAATCTGTTCGAACTAATTTACGGTCAGCCGACCATATACTAATGTAAATGGTATAAAGTAGTAGAACTAGTGGACGAAGTGCGGTTTCCAAAACCAATGGAACAATAACAATATTTTTTCAAAACTAATAGTGAGTGCAACACGCCATGCGGTCGGTGAGGACTCCTCGACAACATGTAATCGTATCCATCTAAATTCATTATCATTTTATATAAAATGGGGGTTTAAAATAGAATGAGTGTCGTGTGCGAGCAGGCTGGGCGGCCTTATTAATTTAATAACTTTTATTAGTTTGATTAGTGGGTAAACTTTAGTGTTAAATGTCGAAACAAGTTTTAATAAACTAGAAATTTAACATTATCATTGAACGGGGAGGGGGACCCCTAGTTTCGTGGAAAGGTAAGGTATTAAAAAAAAAAAAAAAAAATGTAATATTTTCCACGAACTACAGTAGGTTGTTTTAGAAATTGAAATTGGACAATTTCAAAAAGAAACAACCGAAATTATGTAACTTAAATACTTAACTTTTCAAGAAGTTGTTTTCCTTCAGAAAACAAAATGTATTGTACTCTTAAGGTAAATCTGTAAGGTGATCCATTGTTGTAGTTCCTATTTTGGTCATAGAGAAAAAGTTTGGACTTGCAAAGGTGTCTGTGTAAGAAATGTGTTAAATAAAATAAAAACTTGTTGTCATGCAAGACATGGGGTTAATTTTGGGGAGTAGAGTGGTGTTTATAGAAGTGATAAAATAATGGAATGTAGGGACAGCTATTGTAGAAAGTTTTAATTTAGTTATTAGTGTGCTATCGCTGTGGTGGCATGTGCCACAGTAGATAGCGGAAAGTGTTGGAGGTAATAGAGGGTGTTACCTCCATCGGAGGCCAAAATGGCGAAAATGCACGGCACACCCTTTTATACAACTTTATATTGTATACTGATAGATTTTTCGTGCCGTGCAGACTAATGATGAGTGTAACATGCCTGAAAGTAGAGACTGATTTCCCCGACTTTTCGGGCGATTACTGCCTTACCAGCACTAATCGTGGTTTTGGCTAGCGGTCAGCTATGGCCATAAATTAAGTCCCTTGACCATAGCTGGCTTGAAATTGGTTGATATTAGAAATTGATGGGGGGTGAAACTAGGAGAAATCCCGGAAACTATGGAACAGCGGCTGCCACTCTGTTCGACGAGGAACAGCAAAGCCAGGTGGTAGACCCGTTTTAAGGGCGCATAACTATATAACAAAGATATGTCGATATCTAAATCTTTCAAATGTAACGCTGAAGCAAGGACAAAAAGATGTGAAATTCCTCCAACTATGCCGTCCTTGTGGACGCACATGGGCACCACAGTCCAACAGAAAAAACAATAGTGTGTGTGGTTGGGGGGTTGCTCAGGTGAGCAACGAATTCAAACTTTATAACTTAAAGATGATAACTCACTTTGGCACTAATTAAACGCTTGTATTATGATTTGATAAATAGGTGTTCATATGTTTATTATACTGTGTTTATTCTGTTTTATAAATGTATTATTTTATGGTGTTAGAGATAAGGATTAATAAAATGTGTAATTTGTGTAATTTGGAAGTGTGTTGGTAGTAAGGTCATTCACCTTGCTAAGAAAATCAGCTGATCCGCTGTAGAACGTCACGTATCAATTGTTTGTAAATTTCCAAGGTAATCAATGTTTGGATAATATTGAAGAAAGAGAATCAGAGTAAAAATATAGATTTTTAATGGAGATAAGCGAAAAAATTTTAATAGAATTTGAGAATAAAGTAAAGTTGTAAAATGTTTATTTTGAGTAATTTAAATGTCAATTTTATTGTTAATTATAATAATACTTTGTTATTTTTAAATGTCTTATTTTATTATGTTTTTGTGTTTAAAGATAGAATTTTAAAGATGTTCAATGTATTTTCTGATGTAACTTATGTATAACTTATGTAGGTCAAGATTGTGGACTTGACCCAGTTTGATCAGCTGATAGGTGATGTTGTAAACTAAACCAGTTTTGGCAATGAAGTGATGCCATTTTTGATGTTTAATGGATTTCAATAATTTTAACTTTTTTCGAAATAAATCAAGAATAATATTTTGATAAATTTAAATTTTTTTTGAAAAAAAAAATTGATTTTGTGCCTGCCATCTAATTGATGTTTTGAATTTTGATCGTGTTATTGTTTATGTGTATTGTTGGGGTTTTATTGAATTGTATTGTTTTGTATGTATATATAATCACATGTTAGGATAAGTGAGTTCATGTTCTAATTAAATGTTCAATTTGTTTGTTTTTCTGAGTATGAATAGGGATGAAGAAAATTGATAAATGTAGATAAAAGATTTTTTGGTTTTGATAAAAATAATAATAATATAACAATCTGATTTTGAACTTAAAAGAATAGTGAATTAAAAGATAAATATTTTGTGACTTTTAAATAATGAGTTTGTTTATAAGATATTGTAAGAGTATGTAAGAGCCCAGTAACTGCTAAAGGCAGCCCAGTGTGCATGATAAGGGGGAACATATCGGTTGAGGATCTGGCATGATATAAGACCAGGGATTTGGATTTTGGGGTTGCATGTTAGAAGGTTAGGTGCGCTGTGGTGCATGACTGTTCGATTTTATGGTGTTGGGATCTCGTATTGAGAAGGCCAGTAATCTCGTTCAGATGTGGCCATAGTCGCCGAGCCAGGGGGGTAGTGTACCCATGTTGTATAAGAGCAAATGGGGGGTTGTTGGCACCATATCCTCTCCGATCCTCTTAGGGGTTTTCTAGCAATGAGATTTCTTCTGTTTCGGCAGAAGATCTCTCATTGGGGGGGTATTGTAATGGGGTAATTTTGAGGGATGTATGTTTTTATTTCATTTAATAACAATATTGAGAGTGATCTGTTTGGACACCCTTTACGGCCACCGAGACCACTAACACTTGTTTGGACACCCTGTATGCAATTCCGTATCAGTCCGTGCTTGGCACAAACGATAACAGCGTTGGAATGTAAGCCTATGCGCACATGCGCGTATCGTCCATTGGGGAGAAGTAACAAAAACTTCGTGACTAACGCCCAACTGCAATGGAATGTGGCGGTGTGTGCGCTCGTGTGCCGCTATCTGTACTCTCAACACCAAAGTCGATCACCGGAACCGGCCATGTAAGAGCCGCAGCCAATCACAGTGCGAGCTGACGGAAATGTTTTTGAAAAACACACCTAGTAGCGTCACTAAGTCGACGACGAACATAGGCCATGAGTGGTCGTCTTCAAAAAAATCTGTTCGAACTAATTTACGGTCAGCCGACCATATACTAATGTAAATGGTATAAAGTAGTAGAACTAGTGGACGAAGTGCGGTTTCCAAAACCAATGGAACAATAACAATATTTTTTCAAAACTAATAGTGAGTGCAACACGCCATGCGGTCGGTGAGGACTCCTCGACAACATGTAATCGTATCCATCTAAATTCATTATCATTTTATATAAAATGGGGGTTTAAAATAGAATGAGTGTCGTGTGCGAGCAGGCTGGGCGGCCTTATTAATTTAATAACTTTTATTAGTTTGATTAGTGGGTAAACTTTAGTGTTAAATGTCGAAACAAGTTTTAATAAACTAGAAATTTAACATTATCATTGAACGGGGAGGGGGACCCCTAGTTTCGTGGAAAGGTAAGGTATTAAAAAAAAAAAAAAAAAAATGTAATATTTTCCACGAACTACAGTAGGTTGTTTTAGAAATTGAAATTGGACAATTTCAAAAAGAAACAACCGAAATTATGTAACTTAAATACTTAACTTTTCAAGAAGTTGTTTTCCTTCAGAAAACAAAATGTATTGTACTCTTAAGGTAAATCTGTAAGGTGATCCATTGTTGTAGTTCCTATTTTGGTCATAGAGAAAAAGTTTGGACTTGCAAAGGTGTCTGTGTAAGAAATGTGTTAAATAAAATAAAAACTTGTTGTCATGCAAGACATGGGGTTAATTTTGGGGAGTAGAGTGGTGTTTATAGAAGTGATAAAATAATGGAATGTAGGGACAGCTATTGTAGAAAGTTTTAATTTAGTTATTAGTGTGCTATCGCTGTGGTGGCATGTGCCACAGTAGATAGCGGAAAGTGTTGGAGGTAATAGAGGGTGTTACCTCCATCGGAGGCCAAAATGGCGAAAATGCACGGCACACCCTTTTATACAACTTTATATTGTATACTGATAGATTTTTCGTGCCGTGCAGACTAATGATGAGTGTAACATGCCTGAAAGTAGAGACTGATTTCCCCGACTTTTCGGGCGATTACTGCCTTACCAGCACTAATCGTGGTTTTGGCTAGCGGTCAGCTATGGCCATAAATTAAGTCCCTTGACCATAGCTGGCTTGAAATTGGTTGATATTAGAAATTGATGGGGGGTGAAACTAGGAGAAATCCCGGAAACTATGGAACAGCGGCTGCCACTCTGTTCGACGAGGAACAGCAAAGCCAGGTGGTAGACCCGTTTTAAGGGCGCATAACTATATAACAAAGATATGTCGATATCTAAATCTTTCAAATGTAACGCTGAAGCAAGGACAAAAAGATGTGAAATTCCTCCAACTATGCCGTCCTTGTGGACGCACATGGGCACCACAGTCCAACAGAAAAAACAATAGTGTGTGTGGTTGGGGGGTTGCTCAGGTGAGCAACGAATTCAAACTTTATAACTTAAAGATGATAACTCACTTTGGCACTAATTAAACGCTTGTATTATGATTTGATAAATAGGTGTTCATATGTTTATTATACTGTGTTTATTCTGTTTTATAAATGTATTATTTTATGGTGTTAGAGATAAGGATTAATAAAATGTGTAATTTGTGTAATTTGGAAGTGTGTTGGTAGTAAGGTCATTCACCTTGCTAAGAAAATCAGCTGATCCGCTGTAGAACGTCACGTATCAATTGTTTGTAAATTTCCAAGGTAATCAATGTTTGGATAATATTGAAGAAAGAGAATCAGAGTAAAAATATAGATTTTTAATGGAGATAAGCGAAAAAATTTTAATAGAATTTGAGAATAAAGTAAAGTTGTAAAATGTTTATTTTGAGTAATTTAAATGTCAATTTTATTGTTAATTATAATAATACTTTGTTATTTTTAAATGTCTTATTTTATTATGTTTTTGTGTTTAAAGATAGAATTTTAAAGATGTTCAATGTATTTTCTGATGTAACTTATGTAGGTCAAGATTGTGGACTTGACCCAGTTTGATCAGCTGATAGGTGATGTTGTAAACTAAACCAGTTTTGGCAATGAAGTGATGCCATTTTTGATGTTTAATGGATTTCAATAATTTTAACTTTTTTCGAAATAAATCAAGAATAATATTTTGATAAATTTAAATTTTTTTTGAAAAAAAAAATTGATTTTGTGCCTGCCATCTAATTGATGTTTTGAATTTTGATCGTGTTATTGTTTATGTGTATTGTTGGGGTTTTATTGAATTGTATTGTTTTGTATGTATATATAATCACATGTTAGGATAAGTGAGTTCATGTTCTAATTAAATGTTCAATTTGTTTGTTTTTCTGAGTATGAATAGGGATGAAGAAAATTGATAAATGTAGATAAAAGATTTTTTGGTTTTGATAAAAATAATAATAATATAACAATCTGATTTTGAACTTAAAAGAATAGTGAATTAAAAGATAAATATTTTGTGACTTTTAAATAATGAGTTTGTTTATAAGATATTGTAAGAGTATGTAAGAGCCCAGTAACTGCTAAAGGCAGCCCAGTGTGCATGATAAGGGGGAACATATCGGTTGAGGATCTGGCATGATATAAGACCAGGGATTTGGATTTTGGGGTTGCATGTTAGAAGGTTAGGTGCGCTGTGGTGCATGACTGTTCGATTTTATGGTGTTGGGATCTCGTATTGAGAAGGCCAGTAATCTCGTTCAGATGTGGCCATAGTCGCCGAGCCAGGGGGGTAGTGTACCCATGTTGTATAAGAGCAAATGGGGGGTTGTTGGCACCATATCCTCTCCGATCCTCTTAGGGGTTTTCTAGCAATGAGATTTCTTCTGTTTCGGCAGAAGATCTCTCATTGGGGGGGTATTGTAATGGGGTAATTTTGAGGGATGTATGTTTTTATTTCATTTAATAACAATATTGAGAGTGATCTGTTTGGACACCCTTTACGGCCACCGAGACCACTAACACTTGTTTGGACACCCTGTATGCAATTCCGTATCAGTCCGTGCTTGGCACAAACGATAACAGCGTTGGAATGTAAGCCTATGCGCACATGCGCGTATCGTCCATTGGGGAGAAGTAACAAAAACTTCGTGACTAACGCCCAACTGCAATGGAATGTGGCGGTGTGTGCGCTCGTGTGCCGCTATCTGTACTCTCAACACCAAAGTCGATCACCGGAACCGGCCATGTAAGAGCCGCAGCCAATCACAGTGCGAGCTGACGGAAATGTTTTTGAAAAACACACCTAGTAGCGTCACTAAGTCGACGACGAACATAGGCCATGAGTGGTCGTCTTCAAAAAAATCTGTTCGAACTAATTTACGGTCAGCCGACCATATACTAATGTAAATGGTATAAAGTAGTAGAACTAGTGGACGAAGTGCGGTTTCCAAAACCAATGGAACAATAACAATATTTTTTCAAAACTAATAGTGAGTGCAACACGCCATGCGGTCGGTGAGGACTCCTCGACAACATGTAATCGTATCCATCTAAATTCATTATCATTTTATATAAAATGGGGGTTTAAAATAGAATGAGTGTCGTGTGCGAGCAGGCTGGGCGGCCTTATTAATTTAATAACTTTTATTAGTTTGATTAGTGGGTAAACTTTAGTGTTAAATGTCGAAACAAGTTTTAATAAACTAGAAATTTAACATTATCATTGAACGGGGAGGGGGACCCCTAGTTTCGTGGAAAGGTAAGGTATTAAAAAAAAAAAAAAAAAATGTAATATTTTCCACGAACTACAGTAGGTTGTTTTAGAAATTGAAATTGGACAATTTCAAAAAGAAACAACCGAAATTATGTAACTTAAATACTTAACTTTTCAAGAAGTTGTTTTCCTTCAGAAAACAAAATGTATTGTACTCTTAAGGTAAATCTGTAAGGTGATCCATTGTTGTAGTTCCTATTTTGGTCATAGAGAAAAAGTTTGGACTTGCAAAGGTGTCTGTGTAAGAAATGTGTTAAATAAAATAAAAACTTGTTGTCATGCAAGACATGGGGTTAATTTTGGGGAGTAGAGTGGTGTTTATAGAAGTGATAAAATAATGGAATGTAGGGACAGCTATTGTAGAAAGTTTTAATTTAGTTATTAGTGTGCTATCGCTGTGGTGGCATGTGCCACAGTAGATAGCGGAAAGTGTTGGAGGTAATAGAGGGTGTTACCTCCATCGGAGGCCAAAATGGCGAAAATGCACGGCACACCCTTTTATACAACTTTATATTGTATACTGATAGATTTTTCGTGCCGTGCAGACTAATGATGAGTGTAACATGCCTGAAAGTAGAGACTGATTTCCCCGACTTTTCGGGCGATTACTGCCTTACCAGCACTAATCGTGGTTTTGGCTAGCGGTCAGCTATGGCCATAAATTAAGTCCCTTGACCATAGCTGGCTTGAAATTGGTTGATATTAGAAATTGATGGGGGGTGAAACTAGGAGAAATCCCGGAAACTATGGAACAGCGGCTGCCACTCTGTTCGACGAGGAACAGCAAAGCCAGGTGGTAGACCCGTTTTAAGGGCGCATAACTATATAACAAAGATATGTCGATATCTAAATCTTTCAAATGTAACGCTGAAGCAAGGACAAAAAGATGTGAAATTCCTCCAACTATGCCGTCCTTGTGGACGCACATGGGCACCACAGTCCAACAGAAAAAACAATAGTGTGTGTGGTTGGGGGGGTTGCTCAGGTGAGCAACGAATTCAAACTTTATAACTTAAAGATGATAACTCACTTTGGCACTAATTAAACGCTTGTATTATGATTTGATAAATAGGTGTTCATATGTTTATTATACTGTGTTTATTCTGTTTTATAAATGTATTATTTTATGGTGTTAGAGATAAGGATTAATAAAATGTGTAATTTGTGTAATTTGGAAGTGTGTTGGTAGTAAGGTCATTCACCTTGCTAAGAAAATCAGCTGATCCGCTGTAGAACGTCACGTATCAATTGTTTGTAAATTTCCAAGGTAATCAATGTTTGGATAATATTGAAGAAAGAGAATCAGAGTAAAAATATAGATTTTGAATGGAGATAAGCGAAAAAATTTTAATAGAATTTGAGAATAAAGTAAAGTTGTAAAATGTTTATTTTGAGTAATTTAAATGTCAATTTTATTGTTAATTATAATAATACTTTGTTATTTTTAAATGTCTTATTTTATTATGTTTTTGTGTTTAAAGATAGAATTTTAAAGATGTTCAATGTATTTTCTGATGTAACTTATGTAGGTCAAGATTGTGGACTTGACCCAGTTTGATCAGCTGATAGGTGATGTTGTAAACTAAACCAGTTTTGGCAATGAAGTGATGCCATTTTTGATGTTTAATGGATTTCAATAATTTTAACTTTTTTCGAAATAAATCAAGAATAATATTTTGATAAATTTAAATTTTTTTTGAAAAAAAAAATTGATTTTGTGCCTGCCATCTAATTGATGTTTTGAATTTTGATCGTGTTATTGTTTATGTGTATTGTTGGGGTTTTATTGAATTGTATTGTTTTGTATGTATATATAATCACATGTTAGGATAAGTGAGTTCATGTTCTAATTAAATGTTCAATTTGTTTGTTTTTCTGAGTATGAATAGGGATGAAGAAAATTGATAAATGTAGATAAAAGATTTTTTGGTTTTGATAAAAATAATAATAATATAACAATCTGATTTTGAACTTAAAAGAATAGTGAATTAAAAGATAAATATTTTGTGACTTTTAAATAATGAGTTTGTTTATAAGATATTGTAAGAGTATGTAAGAGCCCAGTAACTGCTAAAGGCAGCCCAGTGTGCATGATAAGGGGGAACATATCGGTTGAGGATCTGGCATGATATAAGACCAGGGATTTGGATTTTGGGGTTGCATGTTAGAAGGTTAGGTGCGCTGTGGTGCATGACTGTTCGATTTTATGGTGTTGGGATCTCGTATTGAGAAGGCCAGTAATCTCGTTCAGATGTGGCCATAGTCGCCGAGCCAGGGGGGTAGTGTACCCATGTTGTATAAGAGCAAATGGGGGGTTGTTGGCACCATATCCTCTCCGATCCTCTTAGGGGTTTTCTAGCAATGAGATTTCTTCTGTTTCGGCAGAAGATCTCTCATTGGGGGGGTATTGTAATGGGGTAATTTTGAGGGATGTATGTTTTTATTTCATTTAATAACAATATTGAGAGTGATCTGTTTGGACACCCTTTACGGCCACCGAGACCACTAACACTTGTTTGGACACCCTGTATGCAATTCCGTATCAGTCCGTGCTTGGCACAAACGATAACAGCGTTGGAATGTAAGCCTATGCGCACATGCGCGTATCGTCCATTGGGGAGAAGTAACAAAAACTTCGTGACTAACGCCCAACTGCAATGGAATGTGGCGGTGTGTGCGCTCGTGTGCCGCTATCTGTACTCTCAACACCAAAGTCGATCACCGGAACCGGCCATGTAAGAGCCGCAGCCAATCACAGTGCGAGCTGACGGAAATGTTTTTGAAAAACACACCTAGTAGCGTCACTAAGTCGACGACGAACATAGGCCATGAGTGGTCGTCTTCAAAAAAATCTGTTCGAACTAATTTACGGTCAGCCGACCATATACTAATGTAAATGGTATAAAGTAGTAGAACTAGTGGACGAAGTGCGGTTTCCAAAACCAATGGAACAATAACAATATTTTTTCAAAACTAATAGTGAGTGCAACACGCCATGCGGTCGGTGAGGACTCCTCGACAACATGTAATCGTATCCATCTAAATTCATTATCATTTTATATAAAATGGGGGTTTAAAATAGAATGAGTGTCGTGTGCGAGCAGGCTGGGCGGCCTTATTAATTTAATAACTTTTATTAGTTTGATTAGTGGGTAAACTTTAGTGTTAAATGTCGTAACAAATTTGACTTCCTGTATAACGTAAGTAAAGTCAACCACATACAATGAGTATTACAGTGATACATAAAATAAATTGTTTGATGCCTTTTAGATGTTGAAGTAGATATAATAAAACAGGTTTAATTTCACATATCAAGATGTATTGGTTATTGCGTTTGCCTATTTCTCTCTGCTAATGAGTACACCAGACGAGACCCTGGAAGTTTCACGAAAGGTAGGTAATACAACAAAAAATCAATATTTCAATTTCAATAATTAATTTTCACTCATAACGTTTTAAATGGCGCCCGTCTAACAGTGACTTTGTAAATTAAAAAATTTAAGTTAGTTTACAACTGGTCGAAAATGGCAGAGGGAAATAAGAATGCAATTTTGTGTGAAGGTGAAGAAGTAAAAGTAAATTTAAATGTGACACAAGACAGTTTAGTATCGACAAATATTGACGAGCACGGAGAAAACAGACAATACAACAGACGAAATAACAATTGAAATGGTACACGCTAAGAGCAACAGACTCGAGAATGTAGACGTACTTAGTCAATTAGCATTATTTATGGAAATGATGAGTAGTAAATTCGATCGACAAAATGAGAAATTTGATCAACAAAACACGAATTTGAACGAATTTAAATCTGAAATCAAATCAGAAATAAGTACCATAAATATTAAACTTACTGATTTAAATAACGAGTTCATGAACGTGAGGAGCAAATTGAGAGCGAGTGAAATAAATATGAATAGCCGCTTGGAAAGTATGAATGAGGTTATTGTTGGAGTGAAAGATGAGCTGACTAGTGATATAAATAAGATACAAACAGAAATGAAAAACGAGATAAAAATAATTAACGAAAAACAAAAAGAGAAAATGTTAAGAGACAAATAAAAAATTTGACACATTGACAAGTAAATTTAATGATAAAATTAAAAAGCAGAATGACAAAATTGACAGTAATGTTCAATGTATAATTAATGAGTGTGAACAAATCAAACGAGCAAGTGAAATACAAGAAAATATAAATGATGAATTCAGAAGTAACTTTGAACAAGTTGATGCAATTAAGATTAATGTAACTAGTTTAAAAAATAAACAAGCAGAACATGAGCGTGAAATAGTTAAAGTCAGAGAAGATTTGAATGTAACCATTAATCAGAAATTAACTAATGTGAGTGAGAGAGTGAATGTGGAAGTAGAATTAGGGTACTTTAGTAATGAAAGTAGGGGAGTGAACCCCATACAATTTTTGAACTCTATAAAAAGTTTTAATAAATATAACCAAGAAAGTTGGGAGATTAAATTAGTAAGAATTTTAAAGTACTTTAAAGGGGATGCTCATAATGATAACTGGGTAGATTTTAATGAGTTTGAGCAAGCATTTAGAAATAAGTACTGGTCAGAAGAGAAACAAGAGGGGTTACGTAGTACAATAATGGGATGGGGAAATTTTAATATAAAAAACATGAGTATTACATCGTATGTGACGAGACTATATAGTCAGGTTAAATATTTAGAACCACCAATGCCTCTTTCATCTTTTATAAGATACATTAGTAAACATTTACCTAAGGACATACGGTCCACAATCAGAACCCGAGATTTTGCTAATATTGCAGAATTAGAAAAAATACTAGAAGCATACCAGAGTATGAAAGAGGAAGAAGATAATAAATACCAGTTTAGAATTAATGAATCGAATCAAATAAATACTGAAATAAGACAATCAGACCATTTTATTAGTAATGTGAGTAGATCAGGGGAGGGGGCGTGGTTGTGTCCAAACCCTAGTTGTGGAGCTAGTAATTATAACGGGTCGCGGAATCAATGTTACCGGTGTCAGGGTCCAAGGGAGAGTGCCCGGGGGAGAGGGGAGAGTTATAATCGAGGTTTTGAACATACTGGGTTTAGAGGGAATCAGAGAGGGAGAGGTTTCACCAACAATCGGGGAGTGTCAGGAAACTTTAATCATAGAGGGAGAGGGGGATATGTTAGTAACCCAAACGGAACTCGGGACGTGGAAGCACCAGCTCATAATCAAAACAGTAGGGGGGTTTACAGTGAACCACCACCTCCAATACCGTTAAACTAATCAGGGCGGTTGAAAAAGAAAGCCCCCAGCCGTCTAGTAATCACCTGACAATAGGGTCACTAATTACCAATATACATAATGATCTATCCGATGAAGAAGCGGGAGAGAGTAGTAATGCTTTTGGGATGGCAGAATTTGAAGCCGAAGTGTTTAATTCTAAATACATTTTTCTAGTAGATTCAGGGAGTGAACTGACTGCTATAGACGATAGAATGTTTGAAAAAATAAAAAATCAAACTACAGAAACAATTCCACAATTACCAGTACTGGGAATTAGTGTTATAGGAGTAACGGGTGTTCGCGTAAAAAAGTAACTAAACAAATAATGCTACAATTAAAGGTAAATAAAAACACAATAAATGTACCCTTTTTGGTCATTCCAGGATTAAATATGGGAGCTATAACAGGTAATGATTTTTTAAATAATTTCAAAGTAGAGTTAAACTATTACACACAGACTATGAAATTAAACAATAATAATAATATAATTGAAATACCATTCATACAAAAGAAAATTGTAGGAATGAAAGCTTTAAGAATAATTAGTAAGGGAATGTTAATTTCTGACAATGATATAAACGAGTGTAGGCCCTTAATGATAAATTATTGTAACCTGAGAGTAAATAGAAATGAATTACTTGAAAATGAAAATAATTGGGAGGAGAAAATGAATAAAATCCTATATCAAGATGGGGAATTTAGCTACCAAGACAGAGAAAAAATAGTACTAATAATAAACAAAAATAAATCAGTTTTTTCAGATGAACCCGGTTTAGTAAAGAATTTTAAGGGTAAATTGGTCGTTAAAGAAAAAACACCCTTTGCACCTAAAACCTATCCGGTACCATACTCCAAGAGGGGTTTAGTACAGGAGGAAATAAATAAAATGTTGAGGGAAGGTATAATAGAAAAATCTACATCGCCATATTCCAACCCTTTAGTAGTGGTGACAAAGAAAGATTTATCGATAAGATTATGTTTAGACGCAAGACAAGTAAACAGAATAATTGTTCCAGACAGAGAATCACCGGAACCAGTAAGCGAAATTCTACAACGTTTTAGTGGGACCAAATATATCACCACCTTGGACTTGACTGCAGGCTACTGGCAGATAGAGCTGGAAGAGGAGTCTCGACAGTATGTGGCCTTTCTGTACAACGGTAGGAATTACCAATTTCGCAGGCTACCTTTTGGACTCAACGTAAGTGTTTCAATTTTTATCAAATGCCTGGATTATGTGCTAGGGAGAGAGATTTTAGAATTCACAACCGTTTATGTAGACGATATAGTAATTACGTCACCAGACATTGATACACACTGTGAAAGGTTAGATAGGGTACTAAGTAGACTGCATGAATATGGCATAACAGTTAAATTTAAGAAGTCAGAATTTTTGAAAGAACAAGTTAATTTTTTGGGACATATAATTTCAGCAAGGGGTATCAGTACAGACCCTAAAAAAGTAGAAATAATACAAAATTTTCCGATACCAAAAAATGTTAAACAGTTGCAAAGTTTCTTAGGTTTGTGCAATTATTATAGGCAATTTGTAGACAAATATTCATATTTAACAGTACAATTGGGACATTTATTAAATAAAGACAATCGATGGCAGTGGAATTTAAAAGAGCTGATAAAAAATAAATTTTTAAACACAGTTATATTAGCTCACCCTAATTTTTCAGAACCATTTTATATACACACAGACCCGTCAGACATTGCCTTGGGAGTAGAGTTGTTTCAGTTAGATGGGCGTGGTAACCACAAAGTAGTAGCTTTTGCAAGTAGATCTCTATTAACTAGTGAAAAGAACTATACTACGACGGAGAAGGAGGCGTTATCAATAGTTTTCGCCTGTAGAAAGTTCAGAACGTACTTATTAGGAAATAAGGTAATCATAAGATCTGATCATCAAGCGTTAAAGTTTCTAAAGAACTGTAAATTAACACATGGTAGGTTAGTGCGGTGGATGCTAATATTACAAGAATATGACTTAACAATTGAGTATTGTAAGGGTAAAGAAAATATAGTAGCTGATGTCCTATCCAGAACAGATTTTGATAATAATACCGAAGTAGACGTAGCAAATACATATAAAATATTTATAGTAAAGGAAGTGGGGGAAGTAAATATGAAAAAAGTAATAAGTAACTTAGCAACAGAACAAGAAAGAGACACCGAACTTAATAAAATAATATTAGCTTTGAGTCAAATACCTAACGTACCTCACAAGTGGGAGAAACATTTTAGTTTGTTTAATAAACACTTATTTCATCGGGAAAATGAACAGGGGGACGATTGGAAGGTGTGCATCCCTAAAGTTATAATACCTGAAGTAGTGAGAGATTGCCGTCTAAGGTATGGACATATAGGCCCCAAGAAATGTAGTGACATATTAAAAGAGTCATGTAAATTTAATAATATGGAAAGAACTTAATAAAATATTACAAACATGCGACATTTGTCAGAAAGCTAAAATAAACAATCGTAAACAGGAGGGTTTAATGCAGCATGTAATGCCAGACAGTCCTTTAGCATTAGTTGCCGTTGATTTATATGGCCCTTTACCCAAAGGTCGAGGAGGGGTAAATTATTTATTTGTTGTGTTGGATGTTTTTATCAAATTTGTAAAATTGTACCAGATTAAAAAGGCAACCTCATCAGTATTGGCTAGGAAGATAGTAAATGAATTAATACCTTATTGAAGTAGGTAAGCCTAAAATAGTATTATCAGATCATGGTTCGCAGTTTACCAGCAACACCTGGCGGGAAACTTTAGGTTGGGAAAATATTTTAATTAAACATACATCAGTGTATCATCCACAGTCAAATCCAAGTGAACGTGTTATGTGGGAGTTAGGGAGGATGTTTAGGACCTTTTGCCATAAAAAACATTCTTTGTCGGCTACTTTTGTGTGCATGATAGAGGGGTATATTAACAATAGTTTACATGAATCCACTAGTTACAGCCCATGTGAGTTAATGTTTCAGAAAAGGCCGTCACGCATATTAGAAGAGCTAGTAAAATTTCCAACCCGGACGGAAATACCACATGATAGGAAATTGGTAATCGCTAGGGAGCGCCTGGTGAGTAAGGCCGAACAGCGGAAACGGAGACATGACCGGAATTTAACACCCGTACAATACGAGGTAGGACAACTAGTATTAATAAAAAATCACGATCAATCATCAGCGTTGGACAAAGAAATTAAAAAATTCTTCCTATTGTATGACGGTCCATATGAGGTTAGCCAAGTGAAAATGGAGAATGCTTATGTTTTAGTAGATTTGCAAACTCGAGAAATAAAAGGAACTTATAATGTGACCCAATTAAAAAAGTATTATCTAGCTGAGTAATGATAGAGATATTTTATAATTATTAAAATTTTCATACATGGACAGACATTTTATATTTTATTATTATAATTTTTATTATTATTTATACACACGCTATGGTATCTTAAAAGTAGGAGGGATCCTCCCCCATTTTCGGGCGGTCACAGATTCACCACCTCTGATCGTGGTTTTTGGCATTCTGGAGGCAGACCATGGTTGACGGTAGCCCGTTAAGGGTGAAGTCAACGATGGTCCTAATCCACAAATTGGTGTAAACTAGAAATTTAACATTATCATTGAACGGGGAGGGGGACCCCTAGTTTCGTGGAAAGGTAAGGTATTAAAAAAAAAAAAAAAAAATGTAATATTTTCCACGAACTACAGTAGGTTGTTTTAGAAATTGAAATTGGACAATTTCAAAAAGAAACAACCGAAATTATGTAACTTAAATACTTAACTTTTCAAGAAGTTGTTTTCCTTCAGAAAACAAAATGTATTGTACTCTTAAGGTAAATCTGTAAGGTGATCCATTGTTGTAGTTCCTATTTTGGTCATAGAGAAAAAGTTTGGACTTGCAAAGGTGTCTGTGTAAGAAATGTGTTAAATAAAATAAAAACTTGTTGTCATGCAAGACATGGGGTTAATTTTGGGAAGTAGAGTGGTGTTTATAGAAGTGATAAAATAATGGAATGTAGGGACTGCTATTGTAGAAAGTTTTAATTTAGTTATTAGTGTGCTATCGCTGTGGTGGCATGTGCCACAGTAGATAGCGGAAAGTGTTGGAGGTAATAGAGGGTGTTACCTCCATCGGAGGCCAAAATGGCGAAAATGCACGGCACACCCTTTTATACAACTTTATATTGTATACTGATAGATTTTTCGTGCCGTGCAGACTAATGATGAGTGTAACATGCCTGAAAGTAGAGACTGATTTCCCCGACTTTTCGGGCGATTACTGCCTTACCAGCACTAATCGTGGTTTTGGCTAGCGGTCAGCTATGGCCATAAATTAAGTCCCTTGACCATAGCTGGCTTGAAATTGGTTGATATTAGAAACTGATGGGGGGTGAAACCAGGGGAAATCCCGGAAACTATGGAACAGCGGCTCCCACTCTGTTCGACGAGGAACAGCAAAGCCAGGTGGTAGACCCGTTTTAAGGGCGCATAACTATATAACAAAGATATGTCGATATCTAAATCTTTCAAATGTAACGCTGAAGCAAGGACAAAAAGATGTGAAATTCCTCCAACTATGCCGTCCTTGTGGACGCACATGGGCGCCACAGTCCAACAGAAAAAACAATAGTGTGTGTGGTTGGGGGGTTGCTCAGGTGAGCAACGAATTCAAACTTTATAACTTAAAGATGATAACTCACTTTGGCACTAATTAAACGCTTGTATTATGATTTGATAAATAGGTGTTCATATGTTTATTATACTGTGTTTATTCTGTTTTATAAATGTATTATTTTATGGTGTTAGAGATAAGGATTAATAAAATGTGTAATTTGTGTAATTTGGAAGTGTGTTGGTAGTAAGGTCATTCACCTTGCTAAGAAAATCAGCTGATCCGCTGTAGAACGTCACGTATCAATTGTTTGTAAATTTGCAAGGTAATCAATGTTTGGATAATATTGAAGAAAGAGAATCAGAGTAAATTAAAAATATAGATTTTTAATGGAGATAAGCGAAAAAATTTTAATAGAATTTGAGAATAAAGTAAAGTTGTAAAATGTTTATTTTGAGTAATTTAAATGTCAATTTTATTGTTAATTATAATAATACTTTGTTATTTTTAAATGTCTTATTTTATTATGTTTTTGTGTTTAAAGATAGAATTTTAAAGATGTTCAATGTATTTTCTGATGTAACTTATGTATAACTTATGTAGGTCAAGATTGTGGACTTGACCCAGTTTGATCAGCTGATAGGGGATGTTGTAAACTAAACCAGTTTTGGCAATGAAGTGATGCCATTTTTGATGTTTAATGGATTTCAATAATTTTAACTTTTTTCGAAATAAATCAAGAATAATATTTTGATAAATTTAAATTTTTTTGAAAAAAAAAATTGATTTTGTGCCTGCCATCTAATTGATGTTTTGAATTTTGATCGTGTTATTGTTTATGTGTATTGTTGGGGTTTTATTGAATTGTATTGTTTAGTATGTATGTATAATCACATGTTAGGATAAGTGAGTTCATGTTCTAATTAAATGTTCAATTTGTTTGTTTTTCTGAGTATGAATAGGGATGAAGAAAATTGATAAATGTAGATAAAAGATTTTTTGGTTTTGATAAAAATAATAATAATATAACAATCTGATTTTGAACTTAAAAGAATAGTGAATTAAAAGATAAATATTTTGTGACTTTTAAATAATGAGTTTGTTTATAAGATATTGTAAGAGTATGTAAGAGCCCAGTAACTGCTAAAGGCAGCCCAGTGTGCATGATAAGGGGGAACATATCGGTTGAGGATCTGGCATGATATAAGACCAGGGATTTGGATTTTGGGGTTGTATGTTAGAAGGTTAGGTGCGCTGTGGTGCATGACTGTTCGATTTTATGGTGTTGGGATCTCGTATTGAGAAGGCCAGTAATCTCGTTCAGATGTGGCCATAGTCGCCGAGCCAGGGGGGTAGTGTACCCATGTTGTATAAGAGCAAATGGGGGGTTGTTGGCACCATATCCTCTCCGATCCTCTTAGGGGTTTTCTAGCAATGAGATTTCTTCTGTTTCGGCAGAAGATCTCTCATTGGGGGGGGTATTGTAATGGGGCAATTTTGAGGGATGTATGTTTTTATTTCATTTAATAACAATATTGAGAGTGATCTGTTTGGACACCCTTTACGGCCACCGAGACCACTAACACTTGTTTGGACACCCTGTATGCAATTCCGTATCAGTCCGTGCTTGGCACAAACAATAACAGCGTTGGAATGTAAGCCTATGCGCACATGCGCGTATCGTCCATTGGGGAGAAGTAACAAAAACTTCGTGACTAACGCCCAACTGCAATGGAATGTGGCGGTGTGTGCGCTCGTGTGCCGCTATCTGTAATCTCAACACCAAAGTCGATCACCGGAACCGGCCATGTAAGAGCCGCAGCCAATCACAGTGCGAGCTGACGGAAATGTTTTTGAAAAACACACCTAGTAGCGTCACTAAGTCGACGACGAACATAGGCCATGCGTGGTCGTCTTCAAAAAAATCTGTTCGAACTAATTTACGGTCAGCCGACCATATACTAATGTAAATGGTATAAAGTAGTAGAACTAGTGGACGAAGTGCGGTTTCCAAAACCAATGGAACAATAACAATATTTTTTCAAAACTAATAGTGAGTGCAACACGCCATGCGGTCGGTGAGGACTCCTCGACAACATGTAATCGTATCCATCTAAATTCATTATCATTTTATATAAAATGGGGGTTTAAAATAGAATGAGTGTCGTGTGCGAGCAGGCTGGGCGGCCTTATTAATTTAATAACTTTTATTAGTTTGATTAGTGGGTAAACTTTAGTGTTAAATGTCGTAACAAATTTGACTTCCTGTATAACGTAAGTAAAGTCAACCACATACAATGAGTATTACAGTGATACATAAAATAAATTGTTTGATGCCTTTTAGATGTTGAAGTAGATATAATAAAACAGGTTTAATTTCACATATCAAGATGTATTGGTTATTGCGTTTGCCTATTTCTCTCTGCTAATGAGTACACCAGACGAGACCCTGGAAGTTTCACGAAAGGTAGGTAATACAACAAAAAATCAATATTTCAATTTCAATAATTAATTTTAACTCGTAACGTTTTAAATGGCGCCCGTCTAACAGTGACTTTGTAAATTAAAAAATTTAAGTTAGTTTACAAACTGGTCGAAAATGGCAGAGGGAAATAAGAATGCAACTTTGTGTGAAGGTGAAGAAGTAAAAGTAAATTTAAATGTGACACAAGACAGTTTAGTATCGACAAATATTGACGAGCACGGAGAAAACAGACAATACAACAGACGAAATAACAATTGAAATGGTACACGCTAAGAGCAACAGACTCGAGAATGTAGACGTACTTAGTCAATTAGCATTATTTATGGAAATGATGAGTAGTAAATTCGATCGACAAAATGAGAAATTTGATCAACAAAACACGAATTTGAACGAATTTAAATCTGAAATCAAATCAGAAATAAGTACCATAAATATTAAACTTACTGATTTAAATAACGAGTTCATGAACGTGAGGAGCAAATTGAGAGCGAGTGAAATAAATATGAATAGCAGCTTGGAAAGTATGAATGAGGTTATTGTTGGAGTGAAAGATGAGCTGACTAGTGATATAAATAAGATACAAACAGAAATGAAAAACGAGATAAAAATAATTAACGAAAAACAAAAAGAGAAAATGTTAAGAGACAAATAAAAAATTTGACACATTGACAAGTAAATTTAATGATAAAATTAAAAAGCAGAATGACAAAATTGACAGTAATGTTCAATGTATAATTAATGAGTGTGAACAAATCAAACGAGCAAGTGAAATACAAGAAAATATAAATGATGAATTCAGAAGTAACTTTGAACAAGTTGATGCAATTAAGATTAATGTAACTAGTTTAAAAAATAAACAAGCAGAACATGAGCGTGAAATAGTTAAAGTCAGAGAAGATTTGAATGTAACCATTAATCAGAAATTAACTAATGTGAGTGAGAGAGTGAATGTGGAAGTAGAATTAGGGTACTTTAGTAATGAAAGTAGGGGAGTGAACCCCATACAATTTTTGAACTCTATAAAAAGTTTTAATAAATATAACCAAGAAAGTTGGGAGATTAAATTAGTAAGAATTTTAAAGTACTTTAAAGGGGATGCTAAAATATGGGCTGATGCTCATAATGATAACTGGGTAGATTTTAATGAGTTTGAGCAAGCATTTAGAAATAAGTACTGGTCAGAAGAGAAACAAGAGGGGTTATGTAATACCATAATGGGATGGGGAAATTTTAATATAAAAAACATGAGTATTACATCGTATGTGACGAGACTATATAGTCAGGTTAAATATTTAGAACCACCAATGCCTCTTTCATCTTTTATAAGATACATTAGTAAACATTTACCTAAGGACATACGGTCCACAATCAGAACCCGAGATTTTGCTAATATTGCAGAATTAGAAAAAATACTAGAAGCATACCAGAGTATGAAAGAGGAAGAAGATAATAAATACCAGTTTAGAATTAATGAATCGAATCAAATAAATACTGAAATAAGACAATCAGACCATTTTATTAGTAATGTGAGTAGATCAGGGGAGGGGGCGTGGTTGTGTCCAAACCCTAGTTGTGGAGCTAGTAATTATAGCGGGTCGCGGAATCAATGTTACCGGTGTCAGGGTCCAAGGGAGAGTGCCCGGGGGAGAGGGGAGAGTTATAATCGAGGTTTTGAACATACTGGGTTTAGAGGGAATCAGAGAGGGAGAGGTTTCACCAACAATCGGGGAGTGTCAGGAAACTTTAATCATAGAGGGAGAGGGGGATATGTTAGTAACCCAAACGGAACTCGGGACGTGGAAGCACCAGCTCATAATCAAAACAGTAGGGGGGTTTACAGTGAACCACCACCTCCAATACCGTTAAACTAATTAGGGCGGTTGAAAAAGAAAGCCCCCAGCCGTCTAGTAATCACCTGACAATAGGGTCACTAATTACCAATATACATAATGATCTATCCGATGAAGAAGCGGGAGAGAGTAGTAATGCTTTTGGGATGGCAAAATTTGAAGCCGAAGTGTTTAATTCTAAATACATTTTTCTAGTAGATTCAGGGAGTGAACTGACTGCTATAGACGATAGAATGTTTGAAAAAATAAAAAATCAAACTACAGAAACAATTCCACAATTACCAGTACTGGGAATTAGTGTTATAGGAGTAACGGGTGTTCGCGTAAAAAAGTAACTAAACAAATAATGCTACAATTAAAGGTAAATAAAAACACAATAAATGTACCCTTTTTGGTCATTCCAGGATTAAATATGGGAGCTATAACAGGTAATGATTTTTTAATAATTTCAAAGTAGAGTTAAACTATTACACACAGACTATGAAATTAAACAATAATAATAATATAATTGAAATACCATTCATACAAAAGAAAATTGTAGGAATGAAAGCTTTAAGAATAATTAGTAAGGGAATGTTAATTTCTGACAATGATATAAACGAGTGTAGGCCCTTAATGATAAATTATTGTAACCTGAGAGTAAATAGAAATGAATTACTTGAAAATGAAAATAATTGGGAGGAGAAAATGAATAAAATCCTATATCAAGATGGGGAATTTAGCTACCAAGACAGAGAAAAAATAGTACTAATAATAAACAAAAATAAATCAGTTTTTTCAGATGAACCCGGTTTAGTAAAGAATTTTAAGGGTAAATTGGTCGTTAAAGAAAAAACACCCTTTGCACCTAAAACCTATCCGGTACCATACTCCAAGAGGGGTTTAGTACAGGAGGAAATAAATAAAATGTTGAGGGAAGGTATAATAGAAAAATCTACATCGCCATATTCCAACCCTTTAGTAGTGGTGACAAAGAAAGATTTATCGATAAGATTATGTTTAGACGCAAGACAAGTAAACAGAATAATTGTTCCAGACAGAGAATCACCGGAACCAGTAAGCGAAATTCTACAACGTTTTAGTGGGACCAAATATATCACCACCTTGGACTTGACTGCAGGCTACTGGCAGATAGAGCTGGAAGAGGAGTCTCGACAGTATGTGGCCTTTCTGTACAACGGTAGGAATTACCAATTTCGCAGGCTACCTTTTGGACTCAACGTAAGTGTTTCAATTTTTATCAAATGCCTGGATTATGTGCTAGGGAGAGAGATTTTAGAATTCACAACCGTTTATGTAGACGATATAGTAATTACGTCACCAGACATTGATACACACTGTGAAAGGTTAGATAGGGTACTAAGTAGACTGCATGAATATGGCATAACAGTTAAATTTAAGAAGTCAGAATTTTTGAAAGAACAAGTTAATTTTTTGGGACATATAATTTCAGCAAGGGGTATCAGTACAGACCCTAAAAAAGTAGAAATAATACAAAATTTTCCGATACCAAAAAATGTTAAACAGTTGCAAAGTTTCTTAGGTTTGTGCAATTATTATAGGCAATTTGTAGACAAATATTCATATTTAACAGTACAATTGGGACATTTATTAAATAAAGACAATCGATGGCAGTGGAATTTAAAAGAGCTGATAAAAAATAAATTTTTAAACACAGTTATATTAGCTCACCCTAATTTTTCAGAACCATTTTATATACACACAGACCCGTCAGACATTGCCTTGGGAGTAGAGTTGTTTCAGTTAGATGGGCGTGGTAACCACAAAGTAGTAGCTTTTGCAAGTAGATCTCTATTAACTAGTGAAAAGAACTATACTACGACGGAGAAGGAGGCGTTATCAATAGTTTTCGCCTGTAGAAAGTTCAGAACGTACTTATTAGGAAATAAGGTAATCATAAGATCTGATCATCAAGCGTTAAAGTTTCTAAAGAACTGTAAATTAACACATGGTAGGTTAGTGCGGTGGATGCTAATATTACAAGAATATGACTTAACAATTGAGTATTGTAAGGGTAAAGAAAATATAGTAGCTGATGTCCTATCCAGAACAGATTTTGATAATAATACCGAAGTAGACGTAGCAAATACATATAAAATATTTATAGTAAAGGAAGTGGGGGAAGTAAATATGAAAAAAGTAATAAGTAACTTAGCAACAGAACAAGAAAGAGACACCGAACTTAATAAAATAATATTAGCTTTGAGTCAAATACCTAACGTACCTCACAAGTGGGAGAAACATTTTAGTTTGTTTAATAAACACTTATTTCATCGGGAAAATGAACAGGGGGACGATTGGAAGGTGTGCATCCCTAAAGTTATAATACCTGAAGTAGTGAGAGATTGCCGTCTAAGGTATGGACATATAGGCCCCAAGAAATGTAGTGACATATTAAAAGAGTCATGTAAATTTAATAATATGGAAAGAACTTAATAAAATATTACAAACATGCGAAATTTGTCAGAAAGCTAAAATAAACAATCGTAAACAGGAGGGTTTAATGCAGCATGTAATGCCAGACAGTCCTTTAGCATTAGTTGCCGTTGATTTATATGGCCCTTTACCCAAAGGTCGAGGAGGGGTAAATTATTTATTTGTTGTGTTGGATGTTTTTATCAAATTTGTAAAATTGTACCAGATTAAAAAGGCAACCTCATCAGTATTGGCTAGGAAGATAGTAAATGAATTAATACCTTATTGAAGTAGGTAAGCCTAAAATAGTATTATCAGATCATGGTTCGCAGTTTACCAGCAACACCTGGCGGGAAACTTTAGGTTGGGAAAATATTTTAATTAAACATACATCAGTGTATCATCCACAGTCAAATCCAAGTGAACGTGTTATGCGGGAGTTAGGGAGGATGTTTAGGACCTTTTGCCATAAAAAACATTCTTTGTGGGCTACTTTTGTGTGCATGATAGAGGGGTATATTAACAATAGTTTACATGAATCCACTAGTTACAGCCCATGTGAGTTAATGTTTCAGAAAAGGCCGTCACGCATATTAGAAGAGCTAGTAAAATTTCCAACCCGGACGGAAATACCACATGATAGGAAATTGGTAATCGCTAGGGAGCACCTGGTGAGTAAGGCCGAACAGCGGAAACGGAGACATGACCGGAATTTAACACCCGTACAATACGAGGTAGGACAACTAGTATTAATAAAAAATCACGATCAATCATCAGCGTTGGACAAAGAAATTAAAAAATTCTTCCTATTGTATGACGGTCCATATGAGGTTAGCCAAGTGAAAATGGAGAATGCTTATGTTTTAGTAGATTTGCAAACTCGAGAAATAAAAGGAACTTATAATGTGACCCAATTAAAAAAGTATTATCTAGCTGAGTAATGATAGAGATATTTTATAATTATTAAAATTTTCATACATGGACAGACATTTTATATTTTATTATTATAATTTTTATTATTATTTATACACATGCTATGGTATCTTAAAAGTAGGAGGGATCCTCCCCCATTTTCGGGCGGTCACAGATTCACCACCTCTGATCGTGGTTTTTGGCATTCTGGAGGCAGACCATGGTTGTCGGTAGCCCGTTAAGGGTGAAGTCAACGATGGTCCTAATCCACAAATTGGTGTAAACTAGAAATTTAACATTATCATTGAACGGGGAGGGGGACCCCTAGTTTCGTGGAAAGGTAAGGTATTAAAAAAAAAAAAAAAAAAAAAAAAAAAAAAAAGTAATATTTTCCACGAACTACAGTAGGTTGTTTTAGAAATTGAAATTGGACAATTTCAAAAAGAAACAACCGAAATTATGTAACTTAAATACTTAACTTTTCAAGAAGTTGTTTTCCTTCAGAAAACAAAATGTATTGTACTCTTAAGGTAAATCTGTAAGGTGATCCATTGTTGTAGTTCCTATTTTGGTCACAGAGAAAAAGTTTGGACTTGCAAAGGTGTCTGTGTAAGAAATGTGTTAAATAAAATAAAAACTTGTTGTCATGCAAGACATGGGGTTAATTTTGGGGAGTAGAGTGGTGTTTATAGAAGTGATAAAATAATGGAATGTAGGGACTGCTTTGTAGAAAGTTTTAATTTAGTTATTAGTGTGCTATCGCTGTGGTGGCATGTGCCACAGTAGATAGCGGAAAGTGTTGGAGGTAATAGAGGGTGTTACCTCCATCGGAGGCCAAAATGGCGAAAATGCACGGCACACCCTTTTATACAACTTTATATTGTATACTGACAGATTTTTCGTGCCGTGCAGACTAATGATGAGTGTAACATGCCTGAAAGTAGAGACTGATTTCCCCGACTTTTCGGGCGATTACTGCCTTACCAGCACTAATCGTGGTTTTGGCTAGCGGTCAGCTATGGCCATAAATTAAGTGCCTTGACCATAGCTGGCTTGAAATTGGTTGATATTAGAAATTGATGGGGGGTGAAACTAGGGGAAATCCCGGAAACTATGGAACAGCGGCTCCCACTCTGTTCGACGAGGAACAGCAAAGCCAGGTGGTAGACCCGTTTTAAGGGCGCATAACTATATAACAAAGATATGTCGATATCTAAATCTTTCAAATGTAACGCTGAAGCAAGGACAAAAAGATGTGAAATTCCTCCAACTATGCCGTCCTTGTGGACGCACATGGGCGCCACAGTCCAACAGAAAAAACAATAGTGTGTGTGGTTGGGGGGTTGCTCAGGTGAGCAACGAATTCAAACTTTATAACTTAAAGATGATAACTCACTTTGGCACTAATTAAACGCTTGTATTATGATTTGATAAATAGGTGTTCATATGTTTATTATACTGTGTTTATTCTGTTTTATAAATGTATTATTTTATGGTGTTAGAGATAAGGATTAATAAAATGTGTAATTTGTGTAATTTGGAAGTGTGTTGGTAGTAAGGTCATTCACCTTGCTAAGAAAATCAGCTGATCCGCTGTAGAATGTCACGTATCAATTGTTTGTAAATTTCCAAGGTAATCAATGTTTGGATAATATTGAAGAAAGAGAATCAGAGTAAAAATAAAGATTTTTAATGGAGATAAGCGAAAAAATTTTAATAGAATTTGAGAATAAAGTAAAGTTGTAAAATGTTTATTTTGAGTAATTTAAATGTCAATTTTATTGTTAATTATAATAATACTTTGTTATTTTTAAATGTCTTATTTTATTATGTTTTTGTGTTTAAAGATAGAATTTTAAAGATGTTCAATGTATTTTCTGATGTAACTTATGTATAACTTATGTAGGTCAAGATTGTGGACTTGACCCAGTTTGATCAGCTGATAGGTGATGTTGTAAACTAAACAAGTTTTGGCAATGAAGTGATGCCATTTTTGATGTTTATTGGATTTCAATAATTTTAACTTTTTTCGAAATAAATCAAGAATAATATTTTGATAAATTTAAATTTTTTTTGAAAAAAAAAATTGATTTTGTGCCTGCCATCTAATTGATGTTTTGAATTTTGATCGTGTTATTGTTTATGTGTATTGTTGGGGTTTTATTGTTTAGTATGTATATATAATCACATGTTAGGATAAGTGAGTTCATGTTCTAATTAAATGTTCAATTTGTTTGTTTTTCTGAGTATGAATAGGGATGAAGAAAATTGATAAATGTAGATAAAAGATTTTTGGTTTTGATAAAAATAATAATAATATAACAATCTGATTTTGAACTTAAAAGAATAGTGAATTAAAAGATAAATATTTTGTGACTTTTAAATAATGAGTTTGTTTATAAGATATTGTAAGAGTATATAAGAGCCCAGTAACTGCTAAAGGCACCCCAGTGTGCATGATAAGGGGGAACATATCGGTTGAGGATCTGGCATGATATAAGACCAGGGATTTGGATTTTGGGGTTGCATGTTAGAAGGTTAGGTGTGCTGTGGTACATGACTGTTCGATTTTATGGTGTTGGGATCTCATATTGAGAAGGCCAGTAATCTCGTTCAGATGTGGCCATAGTCGCCGAGCCAGGGGGGTAGTGTACCCATGTTGTATAAGAGCAAATGGGGGGTTGTTGGCACCATATCCTCTCCGATCCTCTTAGGGGTTTTCTAGCAATGAGATTTCTTCTGTTTCGGCAGAAGATCTCTCATTGGGGGGGTATTGTAATGGGGCAATTTTGAGGGATGTATGTTTTTATTTCATTTAATAACAATACTGAGAGTGATCTGTTTGGACACCCTTTACGGCCACCGAGACCACTAACACTTGTTTGGACACCCTGTATGCAATTCCGTATCAGTCCGTGCTTGGCACAAACGATAACAGCGTTGGAATGTAAGCCTATGCGCACATGCGCGTATCGTCCATTGGGGAGAAGTAACAAAAACTTCGTGACTAACGCCCAACTGCAATGGAATGTGGCGGTGTGTGCGCTCGTGTGCCGCTATCTGTACTCTCGACACCAAAGTCGATCACCGGAACCGGCCATGTAAGAGCCGCAGCCAATCACAGTGTGAGCTGACGGAAATGTTTTTGAAAAACACACCTAGTAGCATCACTAAGTCGACGACGAACATAGGCCATGCGTGGTCGTCTTCAAAAAAATCTGTTCGAACTAATTTACAGTCAGCCGAGCATATACTAATGTAAATGGTATAAAGTAGTAGAACTAGTGGACGAAGTGCGGTTTCCAAAACCAATGGAACAATAACAATATTTTTTCAAAACTAATAGTGAGTGCAACACGCCATGCGGTCGGTGAGGACTCCTCGACAACATGTAATCGTATCCATCTAAATTCATTATCATTTTATATAAAATGGGGGTTTAAAATAGAATGAGTGTCGTGTGCGAGCAGGCTGGGCGGCCTTATTAATTTAATAACTTTTATTAGTTTGATTAGTGGGTAAACTTTAGTGTTAAATGTCGTAACAAATTTGACTTCCTGTATAACGTAAGTAAAGTCAACCACATACAATGAGTATTACAGTGATACATAAAATAAATTGTTTGATGCCTTTTAGATGTTGAAGTAGATATAATAAAACAGGTTTAATTTCACATATCAAGATGTATTGGTTATTGCGTTTGCCTATTTCTCTCTGCTAATGAGTACACCAGACGAGACCCTGGAAGTTTCACGAAAGGTAGGTAATACAACAAAAAAATCAATATTTCAATTTCAATAATTAATTTTAACTCGTAACGTTTTAAATTGCGCCCGTCTAACAGTGACTTTGTAAATTAAAAAATTTAAGTTAGTTTACAAACTGGTCGAAAATGGCAGAGGGAAATAAGAATGCAACTTTGTGTGAAGGTGAAGAAGTAAAAGTAAATTTAAATGTGACACAAGACAGTTTAGTATCGACAAATATTGACGAGCACGGAGAAAACAGACAATACAACAGACGAAATAACAATTGAAATGGTACACGCTAAGAGCAACAGACTCGAGAATGTAGACGTACTTAGTCAATTAGCATTATTTATGGAAATGATGAGTAGTAAATTCGATCGACAAAATGAGAAATTTGATCAACAAAACACGAATTTGAACGAATTTAAATCTGAAATCAAATCAGAAATAAGTACCATAAATATTAAACTTACTGATTTAAATAACGAGTTCATGAACGTGAGGAGCAAATTGAGAGCGAGTGAAATAAATATGAATAGCCGCTTGGAAAGTATGAATGAGGTTATTGTTGGAGTGAAAGATGAGCTGACTAGTGATATAAATAAGATACAAACAGAAATGAAAAACGAGATAAAAATAATTAACGAAAAACAAAAAGAGAAAATGTTAAGAGACAAATAAAAAATTTGACACATTGACAAGTAAATTTAATGATAAAATTAAAAAGCAGAATGACAAAATTGACAGTAATGTTCAATGTATAATTAATGAGTGTGAACAAATCAAACGAGCAAGTGAAATACAAGAAAATATAAATGATGAATTCAGAAGTAACTTTGAACAAGTTGATGCAATTAAGATTAATGTAACTAGTTTAAAAAATAAACAAGCAGAACATGAGCGTGAAATAGTTAAAGTCAGAGAAGATTTGAATGTAACCATTAATCAGAAATTAACTAATGTGAGTGAGAGAGTGAATGTGGAAGTAGAATTAGGGAACTTTAGTAATGAAAGTAGGGGAGTGAACCCCATACAATTTTTGAACTCTATAAAAAGTTTTAATAAATATAACCAAGAAAGTTGGGAGATTAAATTAGTAAGAATTTTAAAGTACTTTAAAGGGGATGCTCATAATGATAACTGGGTAGATTTTAATGAGTTTGAGCAAGCATTTAGAAATAAGTACTGGTCAGAAGAGAAACAAGAGGGGTTACGTAGTACCATAATGGGATGGGGAAATTTTAATATAAAAAACATGAGTATTACATCGTATGTGACGAGACTATATAGTCAGGTTAAATATTTAGAACCACCAATGCCTCTTTCATCTTTTATAAGATACATTAGTAAACATTTACCTAAGGACATACGGTCCACAATCAGAACCCGAGATTTTGCTAATATTGCAGAATTAGAAAAAATACTAGAAGCATACCAGAGTATGAAAGAGGAAGAAGATAATAAATACCAGTTTAGAATTAATGAATCGAATCAAATAAATACTGAAATAAGACAATCAGACCATTTTATTAGTAATGTGAGTAGATCAGGGGAGGGGGCGTGGTTGTGTCCAAACCCTAGTTGTGGAGCTAGTAATTATAACGGGTCGCGGAATCAATGTTACCGGTGTCAGGGTCCAAGGGAGAGTGCCCGGGGGAGAGGGGAGAGTTATAATCGAGGTTTTGAACATACTGGGTTTAGAGGGAATCAGAGAGGGAGAGGTTTCACCAACAATCGGGGAGTGTCAGGAAACTTTAATCATAGAGGGAGAGGGGGATATGTTAGTAACCCAAACGGAACTCGGGACGTGGAAGCACCAGCTCATAATCAAAACAGTAGGGGGGTTTACAGTGAACCACCACCTCCAATACCGTTAAACTAATCAGGGCGGTTGAAAAAGAAAGCCCCCAGCCGTCTAGTAATCACCTGACAATAGGGTCACTAATTACCAATATACATAATGATCTATCCGATGAAGAAGCGGGAGAGAGTAGTAATGCTTTTGGGATGGCAGAATTTGAAGCCGAAGTGTTTAATTCTAAATACATTTTTCTAGTAGATTCAGGGAGTGAACTGACTGCTATAGACGATAGAATGTTTGAAAAAATAAAAAATCAAACTACAGAAACAATTCCACAATTACCAGTACTGGGAATTAGTGTTATAGGAGTAACGGGTGTTCGCGTAAAAAAGTAACTAAACAAATAATGCTACAATTAAAGGTAAATAAAAACACAATAAATGTACCCTTTTTGGTCATTCCAGGATTAAATATGGGAGCTATAACAGGTAATGATTTTTTAATAATTTCAAAGTAGAGTTAAACTATTACACACAGACTATGAAATTAAACAATAATAATAATATAATTGAAATACCATTCATACAAAAGAAAATTGTAGGAATGAAAGCTTTAAGAATAATTAGTAAGGGAATGTTAATTTCTGACAATGATATAAACGAGTGTAGGCCCTTAATGATAAATTATTGTAACCTGAGAGTAAATAGAAATGAATTACTTGAAAATGAAAATAATTGGGAGGAGAAAATGAATAAAATCCTATATCAAGATGGGGAATTTAGCTACCAAGACAGAGAAAAAATAGTACTAATAATAAACAAAAATAAATCAGTTTTTTCAGATGAACCCGGTTTAGTAAAGAATTTTAAGGGTAAATTGGTCGTTAAAGAAAAAACACCCTTTGCACCTAAAACCTATCCGGTACCATACTCCAAGAGGGGTTTAGTACAGGAGGAAATAAATAAAATGTTGAGGGAAGGTATAATAGAAAAATCTACATCGCCATATTCCAACCCTTTAGTAGTGGTGACAAAGAAAGATTTATCGATAAGATTATGTTTAGACGCAAGACAAGTAAACAGAATAATTGTTCCAGACAGAGAATCACCGGAACCAGTAAGCGAAATTCTACAACGTTTTAGTGGGACCAAATATATCACCACCTTGGACTTGACTGCAGGCTACTGGCAGATAGAGCTGGAAGAGGAGTCTCGACAGTATGTGGCCTTTCTGTACAACGGTAGGAATTACCAATTTCGCAGGCTACCTTTTGGACTCAACGTAAGTGTTTCAATTTTTATCAAATGCCTGGATTATGTGCTAGGGAGAGAGATTTTAGAATTCACAACCGTTTATGTAGACGATATAGTAATTACGTCACCAGACATTGATACACACTGTGAAAGGTTAGATAGGGTACTAAGTAGACTGCATGAATATGGCATAACAGTTAAATTTAAGAAGTCAGAATTTTTGAAAGAACAAGTTAATTTTTTGGGACATATAATTTCAGCAAGGGGTATCAGTACAGACCCTAAAAAAGTAGAAATAATACAAAATTTTCCGATACCAAAAAATGTTAAACAGTTGCAAAGTTTCTTAGGTTTGTGCAATTATTATAGGCAATTTGTAGACAAATATTCATATTTAACAGTACAATTGGGACATTTATTAAATAAAGACAATCGATGGCAGTGGAATTTAAAAGAGCAAAATATATTCGAGCTGATAAAAAATAAATTTTTAAACACAGTTATATTAGCTCACCCTAATTTTTCAGAACCATTTTATATACACACAGACCCGTCAGACATTGCCTTGGGAGTAGAGTTGTTTCAGTTAGATGGGCGTGGTAACCACAAAGTAGTAGCTTTTGCAAGTAGATCTCTATTAACTAGTGAAAAGAACTATACTACGACGGAGAAGGAGGCGTTATCAATAGTTTTCGCCTGTAGAAAGTTCAGAACGTACTTATTAGGAAATAAGGTAATCATAAGATCTGATCATCAAGCGTTAAAGTTTCTAAAGAACTGTAAATTAACACATGGTATGTTAGTGCGGTGGATGCTAATATTACAAGAATATGACTTAACAATTGAGTATTGTAAGGGTAAAGAAAATATAGTAGCTGATGTCCTATCCAGAACAGATTTTGATAATAATACCGAAGTAGACGTAGCAAATACATATAAAATATTTATAGTAAAGGAAGTGGGGGAAGTAAATATGAAAAAAGTAATAAGTAACTTAGCAACAGAACAAGAAAGAGACACCGAACTTAATAAAATAATATTAGCTTTGAGTCAAATACCTAACGTACCTCACAAGTGGGAGAAACATTTTAGTTTGTTTAATAAACACTTATTTCATCGGGAAAATGAACAGGGGGACGATTGGAAGGTGTGCATCCCAAAAGTTATAATACCTGAAGTAGTGAGAGATTGCCGTCTAAGGTATGGACATATAGGCCCCAAGAAATGTAGTGACATATTAAAAGAGTCATGTAAATTTAATAATATGGAAAGAACTTAATAAAATATTACAAACATGCGAAATTTGTCAGAAAGCTAAAATAAACAATCGTAAACAGGAGGGTTTAATGCAGCATGTAATGCCAGACAGTCCTTTAGCATTAGTTGCCGTTGATTTATATGGCCCTTTACCCAAAGGTCGAGGAGGGGTAAATTATTTATTTGTTGTGTTGGATGTTTTTATCAAATTTGTAAAATTGTACCAGATTAAAAAGGCAACCTCATCAGTATTGGCTAGGAAGATAGTAAATGAATTAATACCTTATTGAAGTAGGTAAGCCTAAAATAGTATTATCAGATCATTGTTCGCAGTTTACCAGCAACACCTGGCGGGAAACTTTAGGTTGGGAAAATATTTTAATTAAACATACATCAGTGTATCATCCACAGTCAAATCCAAGTGAACGTGTTATGCGGGAGTTAGGGAGGATGTTTAGGACCTTTTGCCATAAAAAACATTCTTTGTGGGCTACTTTTGTGTGCATGATAGAGGGGTATATTAACAATAGTTTACATGAATCCACTAGTTACAGCCCATGTGAGTTAATGTTTCAGAAAAGGCCGTCACGCATATTAGAAGAGCTAGTAAAATTTCCAACCCGGACGGAAATACCACATGATAGGAAATTGGTAATCGCTAGGGAGCGCCTGGTGAGTAAGGCCGAACAGCGGAAACGGAGACATGACCGGAATTTAACACCCGTACAATACGAGGTAGGACAACTAGTATTAATAAAAAATCACGATCAATCATCAGCGTTGGACAAAGAAATTAAAAAATTCTTCCTATTGTATGACGGTCCATATGAGGTTAGCCAAGTGAAAATGGAGAATGCTTATGTTTTAGTAGATTTGCAAACTCGAGAAATAAAAGGAACTTATAATGTGACCCAATTAAAAAAGTATTATCTAGCTGAGTAATGATAGAGATATTTTATAATTATTAAAATTTTCATACATGGACAGACATTTTATATTTTATTATTATAATTTTTATTATTATTTATACACATGCTATGGTATCTTAAAAGTAGGAGGGATCCTCCCCCACTTTCGGGCGGTCACAGATTCACCACCTCTGATCGTGGTTTTTGGCATTCTGGAGGCAGACCATGGTTGACGGTAGCCCGTTAAGGGTGAAGTCAACGATGGTCCTAATCCACAAATTGGTGTAAACTAGAAATTTAACATTATCATTGAACGGGGAGGGGGACCCCTAGTTTCGTGGAAAGGTAAGGTATTAAAAAAAAAAAAAAAAAAAAAAAAAAAAAAATGTAATATTTTCCACGAACTACAGTAGGTTGTTTTAGAAATTGAAATTGGACAATTTCAAAAAGAAACAACCGAAATTATGTAACTTAAATACTTAACTTTTCAAGAAGTTGTTTTCCTTCAGAAAACAAAATGTATTGTACTCTTAAGGTAAATCTGTAAGGTGATCCATTGTTGTAGTTCCTATTTTGGTCATAGAGAAAAAGTTTGGACTTGCAAAGGTGTCTGTGTAAGAAATGTGTTAAATAAAATAAAAACTTGTTGTCATGCAAGACATGGGGTTAATTTTGGGGAGTAGAGTGGTGTTTATAGAAGTGATAAAATAATGGAATGTAGGGACTGCTATTGTAGAAAGTTTTAATTTAGTTATTAGTGTGCTATCGCTGTGGTGGCATGTGCCACAGTAGATAGCGGAAAGTGTTGGAGGTAATAGAGGGTGTTACCTCCATCGGAGGCCAAAATGGCGAAAATGCACGGCACACCCTTTTATACAACTTTATATTGTATACTGATAGATTTTTCGTGCCGTGCAGACTAATGATGAGTGTAACATGCCTGAAAGTAGAGACTGATTTCCCCGACTTTTCGGGCGATTACTGCCTTACCAGCACTAATCGTGGTTTTGGCTAGCGGTCAGCTATGGCCATAAATTAAGTGCCTTGACCATAGCTGGCTTGAAATTGGTTGATATTAGAAACTGATGGGGGGTGAAACTAGGGGAAATCCCGGAAACTATGGAACAGCGGCTCCCACTCTGTTCGACGAGGAACAGCAAAGCCAGGTGGTAGACCCATTTTAAGGGCGCATAACTATATAACAAAGATATGTCGATATCTAAATCTTTCAAATGTAACGCTGAAGCAAGGACAAAAAGATGTGAAATTCCTCCAACTATGCCGTCCTTGTGGACGCACATGGGCGCCACAGTCCAACAGAAAAAACAATAGTGTGTGTGGTTGGGGGGTTGCTCAGGTGAGCAACGAATTCAAACTTTATAACTTAAAGATGATAACTCACTTTGGCACTAATTAAACGCTTGTATTATGATTTGATAAATAGGTGTTCATATGTTTATTATACTGTGTTTATTCTGTTTTATAAATGTATTATTTTATGGTGTTAGAGATAAGGCTTAATAAAATGTGTAATTTGTGTAATATGGAAGTGTGTTGGTAGTAAGGTCATTCACCTTGCTAAGAAAATCAGCTGATCCGCTGTAGAACGTCACGTATCAATTGTTTGTAAATTTCCAAGGTAATCAATGTTTGGATAATATTGAAGAAAGAGGATCAGAGTAAAAATATAGATTTTTAATGGAGATAAGCGAAAAAATTTTAATAGAATTTGAGAATAAAGTAAAGTTGTAAAATGTTTATTTTGAGTAATTTAAATGTCAATTTTATTGTTAATTATAATAATACTTTGTTATTTTTAAATGTCTTATTTTATTATGTTTTTGTGTTTAAAGATAGAATTTTAAAGATGTTCAATGTATTTTCTGATGTAACTTATGTATAACTTATGTAGGTCAAGATTGTGGACTTGACCCAGTTTGATCAGCTGATAGGTGATGTTGTAAACTAAACCAGTTTTGGCAATGAAGTGATGCCATTTTTGATGTTTAATGGATTTCAATAATTTTAACTTTTTTCGAAATAAATCAAGAATAATATTTTGATAAATTTAAATTTTTTTTGAAAAAAAAAATTGATTTTGTGCCTGCCATCTAATTGATGTTTTGAATTTTGATCGTGTTATTGTTTATGTGTATTGTTGGGGTTTTATTGTTTAGTATGTATATATAATCACATGTTAGGATAAGTGAGTTCATGTTCTAATTAAATGTTCAATTTGTTTGTTTTTCTGAGTATGAATAGGGATGAAGAAAATTGATAAATGTAGATAAAAGATTTTTTGGTTTTGATAAAAATAATAATAATATAACAATCTGATTTTGAACTTAAAAGAATAGTGAATTAAAAGATAAATATTTTGTGACTTTTAAATAATGAGTTTGTTTATAAGATATTGTAAGAGTATGTAAGAGCCCAGTAACTGCTAAAGGCACCCCAGTGTGCATGATAAGGGGGAACATATCGGTTGAGGATCTGGCATGATATAAGACCAGGGATTTGGATTTTGGGGTTGCATGTTAGAAGGTTAGGTGCGCTGTGGTGCATGACTGTTCGATTTTATGGTGTTGGGATCTCGTATTGAGAAGGCCAGTAATCTCGTTCAGATGTGGCCATAGTCGCCGAGCCAGGGGGGTAGTGTACCCATGTTGTATAAGAGCAAATGGGGGGTTGTTGGCACCATATCCTCTCCGATCCTCTTAGGGGTTTTCTAGCAATGAGATTTCTTCTGTTTCGGCAGAAGATCTCTCATTGGGGGGGTATTGTAATGGGGCAATTTTGAGGGATGTATGTTTTTATTTCATTTAATAACAATATTGAGAGTGATCTGTTTGGACACCCTTTACGGCCACCGAGACCACTAACACTTGTTTGGACACCCTGTATGCAATTCCGTATCAGTCCGTGCTTGGCACAAACGATAACAGCGTTGGAATGTAAGCCTATGCGCACATGCGCGTATCGTCCATTGGGGAGAAGTAACAAAAACTTCGTGACTAACGCCCAACTGCAATGGAATGTGGCGGTGTGTGCGCTCGTGTGCCGCTATCTGTACTCTCGACACCAAAGTCGATCACCGGAACCGGCCATGTAAGAGCCGCAGCCAATCACAGTGCGAGCTGACGGAAATGTTTTTGAAAAACACACCTAGTAGCATCACTAAGTCGACGACGAACATAGGCCATGCGTGGTCGTCTTCAAAAAAATCTGTTCGAACTAATTTACAGTCAGCCGACCATATACTAATGTAAATGGTATAAAGTAGTAGAACTAGTGGACGAAGTGCGGTTTCCAAAACCAATGGAACAATAACAATATTTTTTCAAAACTAATAGTGAGTGCAACACGCCATGCGGTCGGTGAGGACTCCTCGACAACATGTAATCGTATCCATCTAAATTCATTATCATTTTATATAAATGGGGGTTTAAAATAGAATGAGTGTCGTGTGCGAGCAGGCTGGGCGGCCTTATTAATTTAATAACTTTTATTAGTTTGATTAGTGGGTAAACTTTAGTGTTAAATGTCGTAACAAATTTGACTTCCTGTATAACGTAAGTAAGGTCAACCACATACAATGAGTATTACAGTGATACATAAAATAAATTGTTTGATGCCTTTTAGATGTTGAAGTAGATATAATAAAACAGGTTTAATTTCACATATCAAGATGTATTGGTTATTGCGTTTGCCTATTTCTCTCTGCTAATGAGTACACCAGACGAGACCCTGGAAGTTTCACGAAAGGTAGGTAATACAACAAAAAATCAATATTTCAATTTCAATAATTAATTTTAACTCGTAACGTTTTAAATGGCGCCCGTCTAACAGTGACTTTGTAAATTAAAAAATTTAATTTAGTTTACAAACTGGTCGAAAATGGCAGAGGGAAATAAGAATGCAACTTTGTGTGAGGTGAAGAAGTAAAAGTAAATTTAAATGTGACACAAGACAGTTTAGTATCGACAAATATTGACGAGCACGGAGAAAACAGACAATACAACAGACGAAATAACAATTGAAATGGTACACGCTAAGAGCAACAGACTCGAGAATGTAGACGTACTTAGTCAATTAGCATTATTTATGGAAATGATGAGTAGTAAATTCGATCGACAAAATGAGAAATTTGATCAACAAAACACGAATTTGAACGAATTTAAATCTGAAATCAAATCAGAAATAAGTACCATAAATATTAAACTTACTGATTTAAATAACGAGTTCATGAACGTGAGGAGCAAATTGAGAGCGAGTGAAATAAATATGAATAGCCGCTTGGAAAGTATGAATGAGGTTATTGTTGGAGTGAAAGATGAGCTGACTAGTGATATAAATAAGATACAAACAGAAATGAAAAACGAGATAAAAATAATTAACGAAAAACAAAAAGAGAAAATGTTAAGAGACAAATAAAAAATTTGACACATTGACAAGTAAATTTAATGATAAAATTAAAAAGCAGAATGACAAAATTGACAGTAATGTTCAATGTATAATTAATGAGTGTGAACAAATCAAACGAGCAAGTGAAATACAAGAAAATATAAATGATGAATTCAGAAGTAACTTTGAACAAGTTGATGCAATTAAGATTAATGTAACTAGTTTAAAAAATAAACAAGCAGAACATGAGCGTGAAATAGTTAAAGTCAGAGAAGATTTGAATGTAACCATTAATCAGAAATTAACTAATGTGAGTGAGAGAGTGAATGTGGAAGTAGAATTAGGGTACTTTAGTAATGAAAGTAGGGGAGTGAACCCCATACAATTTTTGAACTCTATAAAAAGTTTTAATAAATATAACCAAGAAAGTTGGGAGATTAAATTAGTAAGAATTTTAAAGTACTTTAAAGGGGATGCTCATAATGATAACTGGGTAGATTTTAATGAGTTTGAGCAAGCATTTAGAAATAAGTACTGGTCAGAAGAGAAACAAGAGGGGTTACGTAGTACCATAATGGGATGGGGAAATTTTAATATAAAAAACATGAGTATTACATCGTATGTGACGAGACTATATAGTCAGGTTAAATATTTAGAACCACCAATGCCTCTTTCATCTTTTATAAGATACATTAGTAAACATTTACCTAAGGACATACGGTCCACAATCAGAACCCGAGATTTTGCTAATATTGCAGAATTAGAAAAAATACTAGAAGCATACCAGAGTATGAAAGAGGAAGAAGATAATAAATACCAGTTTAGAATTAATGAATCGAATCAAATAAATACTGAAATAAGACAATCAGACCATTTTATTAGTAATGTGAGTAGATCAGGGGAGGGGGCTTGGTTGGGTCCAAACCCTAGTTGTGGAGCTAGTAATTATAACGGGTCGCGGAATCAATGTTACCGGTGTCAGGGTCCAAGGGAGAGTGCCCGGGGGAGAGGGGAGAGTTATAATCGAGGTTTTGAACATACTGGGTTTAGAGGGAATCAGAGAGGGAGAGGTTTCACCAACAATCGGGGAGTGTCAGGAAACTTTAATCATAGAGGGAGAGGGGGATATGTTAGTAACCCAAACGGAACTCGGGACGTGGAAGCACCAGCTCATAATCAAAACAGTAGGGGGGTTTACAGTGAACCACCACCTCCAATACCGTTAAACTAATCAGGGCGGTTGAAAAAGAAAGCCCCCAGCCGTCTAGTAATCACCTGACAATAGGGTCACTAATTACCAATATACATAATGATCTATCCGATGAAGAAGCGGGAGAGAGTAGTAATGCTTTTGGGATGGCAGAATTTGAAGCCGAAGTGTTTAATTCTAAATACATTTTTCTAGTAGATTCAGGGAGTGAACTGACTGCTATAGACGATAGAATGTTTGAAAAAATAAAAAATCAAACTACAGAAACAATTCCACAATTACCAGTACTGGGAATTAGTGTTATAGGAGTAACGGGTGTTCGCGTAAAAAAGTAACTAAACAAATAATGCTACAATTAAAGGTAAATAAAAACACAATAAATGTACCCTTTTTGGTCATTCCAGGATTAAATATGGGAGCTATAACAGGTAATGATTTTTTAATAATTTCAAAGTAGAGTTAAACTATTACACACAGACTATGAAATTAAACAATAATAATAATATAATTGAAATACCATTCATACAAAAGAAAATTGTAGGAATGAAAGCTTTAAGAATAATTAGTAAGGGAATGTTAATTTCTGACAATGATATAAACGAGTGTAGGCCCTTAATGATAAATTATTGTAACCTGAGAGTAAATAGAAATGAATTACTTGAAAATGAAAATAATTGGGAGGAGAAAATGAATAAAATCCTATATCAAGATGGGGAATTTAGCTACCAAGACAGAGAAAAAATAGTACTAATAATAAACAAAAATAAATCAGTTTTTTCAGATGAACCCGGTTTAGTAAAGAATTTTAAGGGTAAATTGGTCGTTAAAGAAAAAACACCCTTTGCACCTAAAACCTATCCGGTACCATACTCCAAGAGGGGTTTAGTACAGGAGGAAATAAATAAAATGTTGAGGGAAGGTATAATAGAAAAATCTACATCGCCATATTCCAACCCTTTAGTAGTGGTGACAAAGAAAGATTTATCGATAAGATTATGTTTAGACGCAAGACAAGTAAACAGAATAATTGTTCCAGACAGAGAATCACCGGAACCAGTAAGCGAAATTCTACAACGTTTTAGTGGGACCAAATATATCACCACCTTGGACTTGACTGCAGGCTACTGGCAGATAGAGCTGGAAGAGGAGTCTCGACAGTATGTGGCCTTTCTGTACAACGGTAGGAATTACCAATTTCGCAGGCTACCTTTTGGACTCAACGTAAGTGTTTCAATTTTTATCAAATGCCTGGATTATGTGCTAGGGAGAGAGATTTTAGAATTCACAACCGTTTATGTAGACGATATAGTAATTACGTCACCAGACATTGATACACACTGTGAAAGGTTAGATAGGGTACTAAGTAGACTGCATGAATATGGCATAACAGTTAAATTTAAGAAGTCAGAATTTTTGAAAGAACAAGTTAATTTTTTGGGACATATAATTTCAGCAAGGGGTATCAGTACAGACCCTAAAAAAGTAGAAATAATACAAAATTTTCCGATACCAAAAAATGTTAAACAGTTGCAAAGTTTCTTAGGTTTGTGCAATTATTATAGGCAATTTGTAGACAAATATTCATATTTAACAGTACAATTGGGACATTTATTAAATAAAGACAATCGATGGCAGTGGAATTTAAAAGAGCAAAATATATTCGAGCTGATAAAAAATAAATTTTTAAACACAGTTATATTAGCTCACCCTAATTTTTCAGAACCATTTTATATACACACAGACCCGTCAGACATTGCCTTGGGAGTAGAGTTGTTTCAGTTAGATGGGCGTGGTAACCACAAAGTAGTAGCTTTTGCAAGTAGATCTCTATTAACTAGTGAAAAGAACTATACTACGACGGAGAAGGAGGCGTTATCAATAGTTTTCGCCTGTAGAAAGTTCAGAACGTACTTATTAGGAAATAAGGTAATCATAAGATCTGATCATCAAGCGTTAAAGTTTCTAAAGAACTGTAAATTAACACATGGTAGGTTAGTGCGGTGGATGCTAATATTACAAGAATATGACTTAACAATTGAGTATTGTAAGGGTAAAGAAAATATAGTAGCTGATGTCCTATCCAGAACAGATTTTGATAATAATACCGAAGTAGACGTAGCAAATACATATAAAATATTTATAGTAAAGGAAGTGGGGGAAGTAAATATGAAAAAAGTAATAAGTAACTTAGCAACAGAACAAGAAAGAGACACCGAACTTAATAAAATAATATTAGCTTTGAGTCAAATACCTAACGTACCTCACAAGTGGGAGAAACATTTTAGTTTGTTTAATAAACACTTATTTCATCGGGAAAATGAACAGGGGGACGATTGGAAGGTGTGCATCCCTAAAGTTATAATACCTGAAGTAGTGAGAGATTGCCGTCTAAGGTATGGACATATAGGCCCCAAGAAATGTAGTGACATATTAAAAGAGTCATGTAAATTTAATAATATGGAAAGAACTTAATAAAATATTACAAACATGCGAAATTTGTCAGAAAGCTAAAATAAACAATCGTAAACAGGAGGGTTTAATGCAGCATGTAATGCCAGACAGTCCTTTAGCATTAGTTGCCGTTGATTTATATGGCCCTTTACCCAAAGGTCGAGGAGGGGTAAATTATTTATTTGTTGTGTTGGATGTTTTTATCAAATTTGTAAAATTGTACCAGATTAAAAAGGCAACCTCATCAGTATTGGCTAGGAAGATAGTAAATGAATTAATACCTTATTGAAGTAGGTAAGCCTAAAATAGTATTATCAGATCATGGTTCGCAGTTTACCAGCAACACCTGGCGGGAAACTTTAGGTTGGGAAAATATTTTAATTAAACATACATCAGTGTATCATCCACAGTCAAATCCAAGTGAACGTGTTATGCGGGAGTTAGGGAGGATGTTTAGGACCTTTTGCCATAAAAAACATTCTTTGTGGGCTACTTTTGTGTGCATGATAGAGGGGTATATTAACAATAGTTTACATGAATCCACTAGTTACAGCCCATGTGAGTTAATGTTTCAGAAAAGGCCGTCACGCATATTAGAAGAGCTAGTAAAATTTCCAACCCGGACGGAAATACCACATGATAGGAAATTGGTAATCGCTAGGGAGCACCTGGTGAGTAAGGCCGAACAGCGGAAACGGAGACATGACCGGAATTTAACACCCGTACAATACGAGGTAGGACAACTAGTATTAATAAAAAATCACGATCAATCATCAGCGTTGGACAAAGAAATTAAAAAATTCTTCCTATTGTATGACGGTCCATATGAGGTTAGCCAAGTGAAAATGGAGAATGCTTATGTTTTAGTAGATTTGCAAACTCGAGAAATAAAAGGAACTTATAATGTGACGCAATTAAAAAAGTATTATCTAGCTGAGTAATGATAGAGATATTTTATAATTATTAAAATTTTCATACATGGACAGACATTTTATATTTTATTATTATAATTTTTATTATTATTTATACACATGCTATGGTATCTTAAAAGTAGGAGGGATCCTCCCCCATTTTCGGGCGGTCACAGATTCACCACCTCTGATCGTGGTTTTTGGCATTCTGGAGGCAGACCATGGTTGTCGGTAGCCCGTTAAGGGTGAAGTCAACGATGGTCCTAATCCACAAATTGGTGTAAACTAGAAATTTAACATTATCATTGAACGGGGAGGGGGACCCCTAGTTTCGTGGAAAGGTAAGGTATTAAAAAAAAAAAAAAAAAAAAAAAAAAATGTAATATTTTCCACGAACTACAGTAGGTTGTTTTAGAAATTGAAATTGGACAATTTCAAAAAGAAACAACCGAAATTATGTAACTTAAATACTTAACTTTTCAAGAAGTTGTTTTCCTTCAGAAAACAAAATGTATTGTACTCTTAAGGTAAATCTGTAAGGTGATCCATTGTTGTAGTTCCTATTTTGGTCATAGAGAAAAAGTTTGGACTTGCAAAGGTGTCTGTGTAAGAAATGTGTTAAATAAAATAAAAACTTGTTGTCATGCAAGACATGGGGTTAATTTTGGGGAGTAGAGTGGTGTTTATAGAAGTGATAAAATAATGGAATGTAGGGACTGCTATTGTAGAAAGTTTTAATTTAGTTATTAGTGTGCTATCGCTGTGGTGGCATGTGCCACAGTAGATAGCGGAAAGTGTTGGAGGTAATAGAGGGTGTTACCTCCATCGGAGGCCAAAATGGCGAAAATGCACGGCACACCCTTTTATACAACTTTATATTGTATACTGACAGATTTTTCGTGCCGTGCAGACTTATGATGAGTGTAACATGCCTGAAAGTAGAGACTGATTTCCCCGACTTTTCGGGCGATTACTGCCTTACCAGCACTAATCGTGGTTTTGGCTAGCGGTCAGCTATGGCCATAAATTAAGTGCCTTGACCATAGCTGGCTTGAAATTGGTTGATATTAGAAATTGATGGGGGGTGAAACTAGGGGAAATCCCGGAAACTATGGAACAGCGGCTCCCACTCTGTTCGACGAGGAACAGCAAAGCCAGGTGGTAGACCCGTTTTAAGGGCGCATAACTATATAACAAAGATATGTCGATATCTAAATCTTTCAAATGTAACGCTGAAGCAAGGACAAAAAGATGTGAAATTCCTCCAACTATGCCGTCCTTGTGGACGCACATGGGCGCCACAGTCCAACAGAAAAAACAATAGTGTGTGTGGTTGGGGGGTTGCTCAGGTGAGCAACGAATTCAAACTTTATAACTTAAAGATGATAACTCACTTTGGCACTAATTAAACGCTTGTATTATGATTTGATAAATAGGTGTTCATATGTTTATTATACTGTGTTTATTCTGTTTTATAAATGTATTATTTTATGGTGTTAGAGATAAGGATTAATAAAATGTGTAATTTGTGTAATTTGGAAGTGTGTTGGTAGTAAGGTCATTCACCTTGCTAAGAAAATCAGCTGATCCGCTGTAGAACGTCACGTATCAATTGTTTGTAAATTTCCAAGGTAATCAATGTTTGGATAATATTGAAGAAAGAGAATCAGAGTAAAAATAAAGATTTTTAATGGAGATAAGCGAAAAAATTTTAATAGAATTTGAGAATAAAGTAAAGTTGTAAAATGTTTATTTTGAGTAATTTAAATGTCAATTTTATTGTTAATTATAATAATACTTTGTTATTTTTAAATGTCTTATTTTATTATGTTTTTGTGTTTAAAGATAGAATTTTAAAGATGTTCAATGTATTTTCTGATGTAACTTATGTATAACTTATGTAGGTCAAGATTGTGGACTTGACCCAGTTTGATCAGCTGATAGGTGATGTTGTAAACTAAACCAGTTTTGGCAATGAAGTGATGCCATTTTTAATGTTTATTGGATTTCAATAATTTTAACTTTTTTCGAAATAAATCAAGAATAATATTTTGATAAATTTAAATTTTTTTTGAAAAAAAAATTGATTTTGTGCCTGCCATCTAATTGATGTTTTGTATTTTGATCGTGTTATTGTTTATGTGTATTGTTGGGGTTTTATTGAATTGTATTGTTTAGTATGTATATATAATCACATGTTAGGATAAGTGAGTTCATGTTCTAATTAAATGTTCAATTTGTTTGTTTTTCTGAGTATGAATAGGGATGAAGAAAATTGATAAATGTAGATAAAAGATTTTTTGGTTTTGATAAAAATAATAATAATATAACAATCTGATTTTGAACTTAAAAGAATAGTGAATTAAAAGATAAATATTTTGTGACTTTTAAATAATGAGTTTGTTTATAAGATATTGTAAGAGTATGTAAGAGCCCAGTAACTGCTAAAGGCACCCCAGTGTGCATGATAAGGGGGAACATATCGGTTGAGGATCTGGCATGATATAAGACCAGGGATTTGGATTTTGGGGTTGCATGTTAGAAGGTTAGGTGTGCTGTGGTGCATGACTGTTCGATTTTATGGTGTTGGGATCTCGTATTGAGAAGGCCAGTGTAGCGGGTCAATTTTTGGGTGTTTTTGTTTTAACCGTTTGGGGCATTTATATATTTTTATTCATTCTGTTTTCGGTCGGGAGCCTTATAAAACATTGCGAAATAATTGTATTGTGCAACGTATTTGTCCGTACAACAGAACAGTGTTAAGAAACAGTTCGAAACAAAGCAGTAAGGCGCAGTTGTTGTTGAGGAATGCGGCGGAGCATCTGCACCTCCACAAAATTCTGAGAACTTTGTACCTGTGTGTGGCAGCGCACATACGCAACTGCTCAATCACGCTCAAAGGACGCTCTAACAAAAAACCAAGATGGCTAGAGAGAATAATATTTGTCGTTTTCTTCAAGATCCCCCGGAAGCACTGTTTTAAGTCCCACCCACGTTTATGACATTAGCCAGTGCCTAGTTGAAATCGTCTGCTATCGTCACTCCAACAACTACATGACTAGTATGAGTCGAAACTGAGACGACTAACTGTAAGGCATTGATGTCCGTCATCTTGACAAAAATGCTCCCGGAGTGGGGAACTGAGAGACGCCAGCAGTTCGTTGTCGACTCCCGCCTGCGCAGGCTGCCCGACAACCAGGGCTCAGAAACAAATTTTTGTAATTAATGTAACAACTAATATAACAGTGTAAAACAGTATAAATTTATATGACCGCGGTCGTGTTTAGGAAAAACATCATCAAGAATAATGTTGGAATAACTTAAAATCACCAATTCTCGGGAGAAGATGCGCGTGTGCGGTGACCGCGTGGCCGGCTTTTGGGGTTTGGAATTTGTAATTTAAAATGTTCAGGGTTTAATCATTTACCGTATGATAGAGTGTGTGGCAAAGCTGGGCGGCTTTCTGTGTGTATTTGTGTTTGCCTTTTATGTTTGTGTACTAGAAAAGATAAGGTAAGCCATAGTTAGTAAGTTCAGTTACAAGCAAGGTGCAATGGCGCACAACATGTGACACATGTAAAACCTATATATGGAAAACGTATAAATTCAATATTGCTGATCAATAAAAGAAAAATAATTTATCTTCCAAAAAATTGAGATTTAAATTCTTTCAAAACCTTATTTCGTTATATGTATCGTCAGAGTTCGTCGAACGAAATGTGTTAGTCCACACTATGCGATCCGGCCAGATCAAAGTCGTAAGGTAAGTGGGAGTTTTAATCTGAATAGATTTAATAATACCAAAATTAAGAAAGTTACAATTGGTGCCGTGACCAGGATTTAATATAACTGAAGAGGGGTTATTTTAACACCGGCCTACATCTGACGATGCATAGCGAAGTAGGGTTATGAAAGCAAATTGATTTGGTAAAATATCAGTTTTGAAATAAAATTACTAAGTGACAGTTGTTACGTAAGAAAAAATAGATAAAGTAAAAATGTCCGAGAATACAGAAAAAAGTAGTATAATAAATTCAATTATGAGTGAAAGTGGCCTTGAGTCGCAATCGCTGGATGAAAGTGGTATGTTGAGGGGGGAGACGGGTGCTGTTACAGAAACAGTTATCGGCAGTAATGTAATAGTTCATTCCACTCCGATTGCGTCTCAACCACAAGTAAATGAAACAGATGCTGATTCGGGGATTCAATTGACCCCCGTTTCAATTAATAAAAGTAAACAATCAGAGGAAACAAATATGATGAGTATTATGCTCAGTCAATTCGAGAGAATGAATAGTAATTTTGAGACTAAATTCAATATAATGAATAGTCGTTTTGACATAAATGAGAAGGAATTAAATAAACGTTTTGATGATAATGATAAAATTTTAAATATAATGAAAAGTGACTTTAATAATAAGTTAGATGAACAGAGAAGAAAATGTGAACAACAGAATATTCAGCTTCAGCAAAATATAAATATAAAATTTGACGAGTTGATAAATAACATACAAGACAAGAATGTATGTCTTGGAAATGCCAATGAAATGACAAAAATTAGTTCGAATAAAGTAGAACAGAGTAAGAATAATACAAACGAAAGCTGTAATGACAGTGTTGTGTTAGGAAATGAGTTAATAAATAATAATGATGATAATAATAATGAGAATAATAATGTGTTTGAGAAATTGGTATCAGAAAGTGATACGGTAAAAATAAATAATGAAAGTATAGAATGCAGTGATTATGAGATGTTAATGTGTGTCAGTGAGTTAGAGAGAGAGAGAAAAAATAATGTTGTAGTAGAGTGGGGACAGAGGGGAAATTTTCCTTTTATTATTTATGATGATTCAAGGTGGTCACAAGAGTTTTTGAAGGGCAAGAGTCCCGTGTTAGTAGAAGAGTTGAGTTTATTTTATTTGTATAAGTTTATACCCTCTGTGCGGAATGATTTTATAAGTATGAGATGGTGCTATGATGAGAGAGATTTAAATAGAGAATTGTTTGTTGAGAGAGAGATAGAGTTATATGAATTAAAGAGAGATTATGAGGAGTTGAAAGAAATATTAGAAGTATATTTAAACCCGAATGATGTAATTGATAATACAAAAGTAACTAACCCGATATTGGAAATATTTACTGACGGAGAGTTAACAGAAATACTTAACGCAAACTTGGTGAATGATTATTATGGTATAACAGATAAATTGAAATTGTTTGGTTATGACACACAAGACAACAATATGTGTGTCAATACAATTGAAAAGTGTTATTTAGAACCAAGATTAATTTTTGACGATGGTGGCTGAACTAGAATATCAGTGTATAGACCTTGTTAGATACTGTAAATTCTGGTAATGACCTTGCTGATTTGGACATCTGAAGTGAGATACACTTGAACAATTGTGACGTATATTTTGTAAATAATATTGAATTCATTTGTGTGTATTGTGAAATGTAATGTGTATATGTTTTAGAAAATGTTGTATTAATAATAATAATATTATTAATATTTTTGCACTCTAATTAAATAACAAAATAATTACGAAGACAATAGTTAATGATTTGTAGAATGTTGATAATAATTGAGATATGTTATTTTAATAATCAAATGAATATTTAATTTTAATAATAAATTGAATTAAATAAGTGGAGATGTGTAGATAGTGTGATTGAATATTATGTGTTTGAATTTTATAAGGTAATTAAATTGTTTGGTGAGATTTTGATTTAATAATAATTAATAAGTAAATAAATGTTAAATGGTTTATTTTGTGGAACATAATGATTAAAAATATGTTAATAATAAATTTAGAATTTTTGAAAATCTGATTACAACACAGGATAAATTCATCATGAGGATAAATAAAAAGAGTTAATGAAAAATTTTAAATAATAATGTTTATAAATTTTTATATAAATTATTTAAAAGAGAATTGTCTGTTTGATGTATGCTAACATCCAGGTTTATTGCTATTTGTGCAATCATTTTATTGTTGCGTGTTAGATATAGTTGTTGATAAAATGTATTTTCATTATGTGTGTAATTTCTTTTCTAAGCCAATCATTAGACGCCTGGCAGGCAATCAACATAATAGAAGTAAGTGTTGATAATGTATTACATGTAACTGTTCAATTTTGAAAGGTATCCATGGTGTTTTAATTATGTTAGGATATCAGCTGATCAGCAATAACGTCACTGGTATATTGGTTTGTAAATGTTACAAGTGATTAATGTTTAGTGTGCTACAGATATTTTGAAGTAAAGATAAAAAGAATATGCAAATTAATAAAAGATAATTTATGGGTGATAAATGTTTTATGGGACACGTAGACCTGTCCAAATTGAATTAAACGTTAAATGTGAAATGATAGAGATGAATATAATGTAATGTTGTTTTTGAGTTGATGTGATGTAACAGAATTTTGAGAAGTATTAATGTTGACACAGTAGTTGTAGAGACTTTATGTAGAGTTTTGAATGATCTATATTTATGTTTATAGTTAATGAGGTTATTTTGTGTATTTGTAGTGAGGTAATGAGATTGAGAATTTTGGGGATGGCAATTTTGTATTAGGGGGTAGTGTATTTGGGGAGTCCGCAACAAGGGTTGGGACGTGAATTGGAATAGATTTTAGTGAGGAGGGGCCGCCTTAGGTAGAATCCGGGGGCCAAATAAGGGAAATGAGTTTTGGGAAGGAAACACGTATCCTATGTACAAAGGGTTAGAGAGTATTTTTTTTTATATATGTAGAGAGGGCGGCGTTTTGAGTTAAATGGTGAGTTGGGGTTTAGAATGTCCTGATTAGTAGATATTTTTGATAGAGATGGGTGTCATGGGAGTTGCAGTTGATAAATATTAGAGTCAGAGGGAGAAAATTTATATATGTATAGAAATCTCATACAGAAAAACGAGAATAAATAATTTACATCACCCACAGTATATTAAAGTAAGATTGTTGAAAAGAAAGAGAGATTCATGATAAAGAATATGCAATTGTTTATTTTTTTTACCAGTGACGGAATTTTGATAAAATTTGAAAATAATGTAAAGTCAAGAATTGTTTGTTTTAAATAATTTAAATGTCAATCTGTTTATTATTTATAATAATATTTTGTTTGTTTTAAATATTTTATGTTATTATGTTTTGTATTTCAAGGTAGGATATTACAGATGTCAATGTGTTTTCAGAAATCATACATAACATATGTAGGTCAAGGGTTTTGTACTTGACCTAGTTATGATCAGCTGATGAGTTCATACACCTACTAAGCTTGTGTATAGTAGGAAGCTAATTGTGATTTGTTTGTTTAATTAATTCAAACCAATATTTGAATAATTTTAATAAATGTTAGTTAATAAATAAATTTAATAAATATTTAATGAATAATTTTTTTTGAATTTTAAAATTTTGAAAATTTTAAATTTTTTTTGAAAAAAAAAAAAAAATTTTTTGATTTTTCGCCTGCCAGCGAATGAATATGTTAGATAATTATTCTTTTATTATGTGTGTATTAACCATGTTTATTTTATTGTATTGCTTTATATTGGTAGACTATAAGTGATTCTCCATGTTAGAATAGAAATGTTTATATTAGTAGAAATGTCTAGGTTAAGTCAATTGTAACAAAAATTAGAAAAAAGAGGAAGAGAATTTTTTGATAAAAGATTATTTTTTTGAATGTTGAATTTTTTAAATTGTTAGTAAATTTTATTTTTTTTATGTGTTATGATAACATGTAATGTTAGTATGTGTGAGCCCAGTATTTGCTAAAGGCAGCCCAGCTTGCAAAAAAGGGGATCCACATCGGCGGAGGAGCTGGAACGATTTTAGCCAGGGATTGAGGATTTTTGGGGGTAGTATGTTGAAGGGCGAGGTGGGCTGTGGTGCGAGTCTGATCAATTTCTCGGTGTTGGGATCTCTTACGGAGAAGTCCAGTGATCTCGTTCAGATGAGTACATAGTCGCTGAGCCAGGGGGGTCGTGTACCCATGAGATTAAGAACAAGGGGGTTGTTGGCACCAGTTCCTCACCGGTCCTCTTCGGGGTTATCGATGAGATTTCTTCTGTCGTGAACAGCAGAATTCTCATCGAGGGGGTATTGTAGCGGGTCAATTTTTGGGTGTTTTTGTTTTAACCGTTTGGGGCATTTATATATTTTTATTCATTCTGTTTTCGGTCGGGAGCCTTATAAAACATTGCGAAATAATTGTATTGTGCAACGTATTTGTCCGTACAACAGAACAGTGTTAAGAAACAGTTCGAAACAAAGCAGTAAGGCGCAGTTGTTGTTGAGGAATGCGGCGGAGCATCTGCACCTCCACAAAATTCTGAGAACTTTGTACCTGTGTGTGGCAGCGCACATACGCAACTGCTCAATCACGCTCAAAGGACGCTCTAACAAAAAACCAAGATGGCTAGAGAGAATAATATTTGTCGTTTTCTTCAAGATCCCCCGGAAGCACTGTTTTAAGTCCCACCCACGTTTATGACATTAGCCAGTGCCTAGTTGAAATCGTCTGCTATCGTCACTCCAACAACCACATGACTAGTATGAGTCGAAACTGAGACGACTAACTGTAAGGCATTGATGTCCGTCGTCTTGACAAAAATGCTCCCGGAGTGGGGAACTGAGAGACGCCAGCAGTTCGTTGTCGACTCCCGCCTGCGCAGGCTGCCCGACAACCAGGGCTCAGAAACAAATTTTTGTAATTAATGTAACAACTAATATAACAGTGTAAAACAGTATAAATTTATATGACCGCGGTCGTGTTTAGGAAAAACATCATCAAGAATAATGTTGGAATAACTTAAAATCACCAATTCTCGGGAGAAGATGCGCGTGTGCGGTGACCGCGTGGCCGGCTTTTGGGGTTTGGAATTTGTAATTTAAAATGTTCAGGGTTTAATCATTTACCGTATGATAGAGTGTGTGGCAAAGCTGGGCGGCTTTCTGTGTGTATTTGTGTTTGCCTTTTATGTTTGTGTACTAGAAAAGATAAGGTAAGCCATAGTTAGTAAGTTCAGTTACAAGCAAGGTGCAATGGCGCACAACATGTGACACATGTAAAACCTATATATGGAAAACGTATAAATTCAATATTGCTGATCAATAAAAGAAAAATAATTTCTCTTCCAAAAAATTGAGATTTAAATTCTTTCAAAACCTTATTTCGTTATATGTATCGTCAGAGTTCGTCGAACGAAATGGGTTAGTCCACACTATGCGATCCGGCCAGATCAAAGTCGTAAGGTAAGTGGGAGTTTTAATCTGAATAGATTTAATAATACCAAAATTAAGAAAGTTACACCAGTAATCTCGTTCAGATGTGGCCATAGTCGCCGAGCCAGGGGGGTAGTGTACCCATGTTGTATAAGAGCAAATGGGGGGTTGTTGGCACCATATCCTCTCCGATCCTCTTAGGGGTTTTCTAGCAATGAGATTTCTTCTGTTTCGGCAGAAGATCTCTCATTGGGGGGGTATTGTAATGGGGCAATTTTGAGGGATGTATGTTTTTATTTCATTTAATAACAATATTGAGAGTGATCTGTTTGGACACCCTTTACGGCCACCGAGACCACTAACACTTGTTTGGACACCCTGTATGCAATTCCGTATCAGTCCGTGCTTGGCACAAACGATAACAGCGTTGGAATGTAAGCCTATGCGCACATGCGCGTATCGTCCATTGGGGAGAAGTAACAAAAACTTCGTGACTAACGCCCAACTGCAATGGCATGTGGCGGTGTGTGCGCTCGTGTGCCGCTATCTGTACTCTCGACACCAAAGTCGATCACCGGAACCGGCCATGTAAGAGCCGCAGCCAATCACAGTGCGAGCTGACGGAAATGTTTTTGAAAAACACACCTAGTAGCATCACTAAGTCGACGACGAACATAGGCCATGCGTGGTCGTCTTCAAAAAAATCTGTTCGAACTAATTTACAGTCAGCCGACCATATACTAATGTAAATGGTATAAAGTAGTAGAACTAGTGGACGAAGTGCGGTTTCCAAAACCAATGGAACAATAACAATATTTTTTCAAAACTAATAGTGAGTGCAACACGCCATGCGGTCGGTGAGGACTCCTCGACAACATGTAATCGTATCCATCTAAATTCATTATCATTTTATATAAAATGGGGGTTTAAAATAAAATGAGTGTCGTGTGCGAGCAGGCTGGGCGGCCTTATTAATTTAATAACTTTTATTAGTTTGATTAGTGGGTAAACTTTAGTGTTAAATGTCGTAACAAATTTGACTTCCTGTATAACGTAAGTAAAGTCAACCACATACAATGAGTATTACAGTGATACATAAAATAAATTGTTTGATGCCTTTTAGATGTTGAAGTAGATATAATAAAACAGGTTTAATTTCACATATCAAGATGTATTGGTTATTGCGTTTGCCTATTTCTCTCTGCTAATGAGTACACCAGACGAGACCCTGGAAGTTTCACGAAAGGTAGGTAATACAACAAAAAAATCAATATTTCAATTTCAATAATTAATTTTAACTCGTAACGTTTTAAATGGCGCCCGTCTAACAGTGACTTTGTAAATTAAAAAATTTAAGTTAGTTTACAAACTGGTCGAAAATGGCAGAGGGAAATAAGAATGCAACTTTGTGTGAAGGTGAAGAAGTAAAAGTAAATTTAAATGTGACACAAGACAGTTTAGTATCGACAAATATTGACGAGCACGGAGAAAACAGACAATACAACAGACGAAATAACAATTGAAATGGTACACGCTAAGAGCAACAGACTCGAGAATGTAGACGTACTTAGTCAATTAGCATTATTTATGGAAATGATGAGTAGTAAATTCGATCGACAAAATGAGAAATTTGATCAACAAAACACGAATTTGAACGAATTTAAATCTGAAATCAAATCAGAAATAAGTACCATAAATATTAAACTTGCTGATTTAAATAACGAGTTCATGAACGTGAGGAGCAAATTGAGAGCGAGTGAAATAAATATGAATAGCCGCTTGGAAAGTATGAATGAGGTTATTGTTGGAGTGAAAGATGAGCTGACTAGTGATATAAATAAGATACAAACAGAAATGAAAAACGAGATAAAAATAATTAACGAAAAACAAAAAGAGAAAATGTTAAGAGACAAATAAAAAATTTGACACATTGACAAGTAAATTTAATGATAAAATTAAAAAGCAGAATGACAAAATTGACAGTAATGTTCAATGTATAATTAATGAGTGTGAACAAATCAAACGAGCAAGTGAAATACAAGAAAATATAAATGATGAATTCAGAAGTAACTTTGAACAAGTTGATGCAATTAAGATTAATGTAACTAGTTTAAAAAATAAACAAGCAGAACATGAGCGTGAAATAGTTAAAGTCAGAGAAGATTTGAATGTAACCATTAATCAGAAATTAACTAATGTGAGTGAGAGAGTGAATGTGGAAGTAGAATTAGGGTACTTTAGTAATGAAAGTAGGGGAGTGAACCCCATACAATTTTTGAACTCTATAAAAAGTTTTAATAAATATAACCAAGAAAGTTGGGAGATTAAATTAGTAAGAATTTTAAAGTACTTTAAAGGGGATGCTCATAATGATAACTGGGTAGATTTTAATGAGTTTGAGCAAGCATTTAGAAATAAGTACTGGTCAGAAGAGAAACAAGAGGGGTTACGTAGTACCATAATGGGATGGGGAAATTTTAATATAAAAAACATGAGTATTACATCGTATGTGACGAGACTATATAGTCAGGTTAAATATTTAGAACCACCAATGCCTCTTTCATCTTTTATAAGATACATTAGTAAACATTTACCTAAGGACATACGGTCCACAATCAGAACCCGAGATTTTGCTAATATTGCAGAATTAGAAAAAATACTAGAAGCATACCAGAGTATGAAAGAGGAAGAAGATAATAAATACCAGTTTAGAATTAATGAATCGAATCAAATAAATACTGAAATAAGACAATCAGACCATTTTATTAGTAATGTGAGTAGATCAGGGGAGGGGGCGTGGTTGTGTCCAAACCCTAGTTGTGGAGCTAGTAATTATAACGGGTCGCGGAATCAATGTTACCGGTGTCAGGGTCCAAGGGAGAGTGCCCGGGGGAGAGGGGAGAGTTATAATCGAGGTTTTGAACATACTGGGTTTAGAGGGAATCAGAGAGGGAGAGGTTTCACCAACAATCGGGGAGTGTCAGGAAACTTTAATCATAGAGGGAGAGGGGGATATGTTAGTAACCCAAACGGAACTCGGGACGTGGAAGCACCAGCTCATAATCAAAACAGTAGGGGGGTTTACAGTGAACCACCACCTCCAATACCGTTAAACTAATCAGGGCGGTTGAAAAAGAAAGCCCCCAGCCGTCTAGTAATCACCTGACAATAGGGTCACTAATTACCAATATACATAATGATCTATCCGATGAAGAAGCGGGAGAGAGTAGTAATGCTTTTGGGATGGCAGAATTTGAAGCCGAAGTGTTTAATTCTAAATACATTTTTCTAGTAGATTCAGGGAGTGAACTGACTGCTATAGACGATAGAATGTTTGAAAAAATAAAAAATCAAACTACAGAAACAATTCCACAATTACCAGTACTGGGAATTAGTGTTATAGGAGTAACGGGTGTTCGCGTAAAAAAGTAACTAAACAAATAATGCTACAATTAAAGGTAAATAAAAACACAATAAATGTACCCTTTTTGGTCATTCCAGGATTAAATATGGGAGCTATAACAGGTAATGATTTTTTAATAATTTCAAAGTAGAGTTAAACTATTACACACAGACTATGAAATTAAACAATAATAATAATATAATTGAAATACCATTCATACAAAAGAAAATTGTAGGAATGAAAGCTTTAAGAATAATTAGTAAGGGAATGTTAATTTCTGACAATGATATAAACGAGTGTAGGCCCTTAATGATAAATTATTGTAACCTGAGAGTAAATAGAAATGAATTACTTGAAAATGAAAATAATTGGGAGGAGAAAATGAATAAAATCCTATATCAAGATGGGGAATTTAGCTACCAAGACAGAGAAAAAATAGTACTAATAATAAACAAAAATAAATCAGTTTTTTCAGATGAACCCGGTTTAGTAAAGAATTTTAAGGGTAAATTGGTCGTTAAAGAAAAAACACCCTTTGCACCTAAAACCTATCCAGTACCATACTCCAAGAGGGGTTTAGTACAGGAGGAAATAAATAAAATGTTGAGGGAAGGTATAATAGAAAAATCTACATCGCCATATTCCAACCCTTTAGTAGTGGTGACAAAGAAAGATTTATCGATAAGATTATGTTTAGACGCAAGACAAGTAAACAGAATAATTGTTCCAGACAGAGAATCACCGGAACCAGTAAGCGAAATTCTACAACGTTTTAGTGGGACCAAATGTATCACCACCTTGGACTTGACTGCAGGCTACTGGCAGATAGAGCTGGAAGAGGAGTCTCGACAGTATGTGGCCTTTCTGTACAACGGTAGGAATTACCAATTTCGCAGGCTACCTTTTGGACTCAACGTAAGTGTTTCAATTTTTATCAAATGCCTGGATTATGTGCTAGGGAGAG